>VZSC01015396.1:222426-242132 GCA_013398225.1 Steatornis caripensis
GATCTCTAGAGGTCCCTTCCAACCCCTACCATTCTGTGATTCTATGATTCTATGATCTCAAAATCCTTCTAGGAGAGATTTACATCCAGGTAAAGAAGGCAAATCTATTTCCAGCCTTGCATAACTCACTAGACAATGTACTAGTAATGGAAACCATCTTTAGATAGAGAGTTACTTGGGCTCTGCCAGTTGAGCCATGTTTTAATGTGGAATGTCTGTACTAACATGAATTAGATTAGAGAATTAACATCATTGCACCTGATGGGATCATTAAAAATTACATACAGTGTGGTACAGTGGGGCAGTCTTAAATTCAACTCAGATTAATCCTCTTTGTTTTAGTAAGAAGCACAGACCTGAGAATAACTTTTTCATAATACTTCATTGTAATATGGGCTACCAATTACTGTACTTCAGAGTCAGTATCTTGAGTGTTACGATTATAGAATCCTTTATTCCACAGTAATTTTTTGTATAAAACTGAATTAGATCTCACAAATATTAACTTCAGCACTAACAGAGTAAAGTTGAGGAAATTGGGAGATAAAATTATGCAGAATTTAACATTCTGTTTTATCAGAGAATACAGATTCTGTATTTTGTATTGGAAGAAGCAGAAGTAACATGTCTGTAATTGATCTTCAGTTTTGCAAATTAATGTTTGAGCAATCAAATTTTGCTAAGTCCCTGTTTTCTCATAATAGGGTAAAAACATATGACTGTGGAGAAAGACTTGCTGGCTGGTTCTCTTTGTTTCTTGGTCATCCATGTCGCTTGATAAGACAAAGTTCAGACGTGAAAAACAGTTCACGTCAGAAAAACACAAAAGGTATGTTGTCATTCTTAAATATTCTTAAATTTTTAACGATTATTTTAGAATGTTGGATTCATTTTTTTAGGTCTGGCATCTGCTACAAACATCTCACTCTCGCTTGTGAATGAAGCACAATACCTCCTGATAAATGCAGCAAGCATTCTGCAGCTGAAAGAACATATTTCTGCAAGGTGAGATCCTTTTGTCTCCAAATTTCTCTCAGCAGTCTCGGATAACATAATCCCACCATGAGATGCCAATATAACCATTTCATCTGAAAATTTAGAGATAGTTACTTTTTAGTGTTCAACACATATATAGGTACTAAACTGGTATAATTACTCATTCCTGTAGGACTTCTGATAATTTGGATTAAATACTTGAACATAATCTTCCTGCCAGTCATCTTTAGGACAACTTAAACAGAATTCTTGTAAAATTATTCGGTGGCAGGAGACTATTGGGAACCAACCAACTTCTGTTTGTGGGAAGAACAAGGATAATCAGGTTTTCTAACCATAAATAATCTGGCAGGTGAAAATACAAAAATCTTGATACTTGGTGAACTATTTCTTTCCTATGGGAAGGATTAAGATTTATAGCAAACATTCACAATACATTCACTTTAAAAGTGCTTGCAGAACTGGATTCATTTAATTTCTTAATTGAATTTGGCTTTACTTGTAGAGAAGTGGGAGATACAAGCAGCAAACAAAATACCAAGCTAGCCCACAGTTCAAAGATAAGGAACCCGTTACCAACTAAATTTTCATACACTGACAGTATAAAGTCGCTGTTTCTTGAGTATAAGTAGGACAGGCTCAGATTCCACAGAAAATCTGCCCTGAAGGCCTCCATCATAGCTGTGCATCCCACAGCCCTGACATTTGTCTCTGTGCCCCCTTTTTCCATCTCACCAAACTCCCTGTCTCTGCTCGGAGGCATCTTCTCTCCACTTAGTCACCCACCAAACATACCCCCTGCAGTGAAATTCCTATTTTGAGTAGAGGAGGAATATATATATAGCTGTAGGAGGAGACGTATATAGCTTCAGGATTTAAAAACAGTGACAGAATGAAGCATCACTACAGATCACTGGCGCTTGCATTGCCTGAGGGTTTTCTTTCTTTAGGAGAACTCAGTGGGACAACTTAAGCGTATCATGGCAGTGCTCCTCTGGGAAAAATGCCTGGAAAAAGTTTTAATCAGTCCATCTCTCAGCCGTTTTGACTACCCTTTCTCAGTGGTACTTTAATGCCTTCTTTGGAGGCTTGACTGGCTCGGTTACATCTCCTTGGGAGAACAAGACTTGCAGGCATCCCTTACTCAGACTAGGCTTTTTCCATGGTGAGACCCAGTGAGGAACCTTCCAGACATGGGATCTGAGTGCAAAGGAGTAAGGCACCAGAGGGAGCAGCAAGCGGCGATGAAGGAGGACAGGGAATTTTGGTAAAACATACGTCAGATGATCCACTGATTTTGTGCGTAATATCTTCCAGTACAGGAGACTTGTAACCTCCTGTTCTTCGAAGGAAACTCCAGATGTGACTGGCGCTGCCATGATGCTTTACAAGCATCTTGCTTCCCACTCTGCAGCACAAATTGGAAAACTCTTGCCTATTTTGCCATGCAGTGCTTTCTTGGGGTGCTGGGGAAATGAATTCAGCATAGATATACAGCATCATCATTTTGCACTGTTACTAAATCGTGGTATACGAACTTTCCAAATACTGAACTGTGCAATGTACTTTCAAGAATCTGCAGATATGGGGGTTTATTAATTTTTTTTCTCTTTTAGAAAGTATTCTTTAGCTTCTTGGCATGTGGGACCGTTTGTGTTTAATGGAAACCTGCTAAAATTCATAAAACAATTTTAATCTTCAGTTGAGTTTTAATAATTTCTCTTTGTATCTTGTGTAAGTAAAAGTTTGCATTTGGCTCTTGAGAGGTGATCTAAAACAGAAACAGCAATTTAATTAAAAATTAGAATGTAACATAGTGTTGGAGAGCTGTATGTATATGGAGACATTCACCTGGCTGGTGCTGCCTTTACAGGTCACCTCCATGAAAATCGACGTGGCCTGCCCTTATGCTCAAGTGTTCTTGCTAGAAATACACCCCTGAACATGCAAATACTCATTTTCAAGTTTGCCTGTTAAATATACGTAATGCATTCTGGATTGCAGAGCACACTACTGTGAAAAGTCCAAAGTACCCAGACTGGCTTTGACAAAATACACTGATTTTCGCAACAGATCCTCATTGAGGTTTGCAGGATGAAGGCGCCTGTCACTCCATCCAGCCAACGCAGGTTTTGAGGGGGAGGCAAATGATGTGCATTTACTCAGATACATGCTGCCAAGTAATTAGAAGCAGTTCTGAGGGCCAGCCCTCAGATGGGCGCGGGAGAGCTAAAGTATTTTGGAGGTGAGCCTGAGCAGGTTGAAGGCAGAGAGACCGGAGTAGGGGCGTTGCAGTCTTGGAGGATCAGCAGCAAGGGATAAATCAGTAGAAACTAGAAATAGTTTTCAGCGGCTGGCCCAGGACGCTGCAGGCCCAGCTCTGGGGTTACTGAGGCTTTTGATGCTCCCACCAGTACTCGCTGGGGTGGCAAGCACTGACACGTCACAAAATGCATTCAAAACTAGAGGCTACACAGCAGCCAAGCCCCAAGAGCCCGCAGCAAAGCTAGGAAGCACAACAGCATAACTGAACTTGTTCATGACTAACTGCTATTTTCCTCCCTGTCTGCCTGAGCGTAGGCATAGTTTACACTTTCTGTTGGCTCCTATCTCCTGCAATCGTTACGAACTGAGTCTCAGCCGTGGGGTTGCTTGTGGGATCTCGAGGGAAAACCCGCAGCCCTTCAGCTCCCCATCCCACTTCCTACCCCCAGGCTGCTGGAACCCTTGTGAACAGCGAAGGCTCAGTGCAGCAGCTTGTGTGGTTTGACTGAAAGTCTGCACAGGCAGTTTGTCCTTTTGCACATTTGTCTGCGAAAGAAGATCATCCAGACCATCTTAAATATTTTAAATAAAATATCCAGAATATTTTAAATATTTTCAAGTCTTTTGTTCACCTAACAGGCCTCTTCTGCCAAGACTTCTTCATGTGAACAGTTCTCCCTGTGCTTTGATTTTGCATGTTTTTCTTCATTTTAATTAAAACACATTTTAAACTGTATGTCCTTACTTTTTTAAATATTTTTTTTCCAGGACAGAAACTTCTCTTTTCACTACTTACCCAGGTTTCTGCCTCTGTTGTAGGATGTCATGTCCCAAAGTTGTCAGACCACAGCTGATGGAGTATCGAAAGTTGTTCATGTCCATGATAGCTAATTCAAAAAGAAATGTGCACTAACAATGACGCTGAGAGAACTCCCTCGCAAATTTCAGGGCTGTCATTTTTTCTGGTACTGATCGGGTTCTCCTTTAGAAAGAGAGTGAAGAATGACAATTCAAAGGTGCAGCCAGATTTCTGATATTTGTATGCAGTCTGCTGCTCTATCTGCCTCATATATGTCCTCCGCACTGACACAAATCTACACTCTGGCAGTTCAAATGCTTGTAAAGAGGTGCAGATATCACCACAAAGTCATTAATTTTTTTTGAAACACCTATCATTTGGTGCAATCTGCTGCATCGCAGAGGCAAATAATAATAATGTGAGGAATACATTCTCTCATAAAGAGTTGTTACTGGCCTTTTTCACCTTCAGCGTCTGCTGGTTTTGTCCCTTTTGCCACTGCAGCACATGCAGAATAAGTTTTTATTATTTGCCTTCTTTTTAGAAGCATTTAATGAGTCAAATGATTGCTAACTCAAAAGATCTTTTCATTTGTTACCATTAGCCTTACATATGATAACTAATAAGGAATTTTCCAATATGCATTGTTCACAATCACCTGTCTAAATGCTTTCATACCTACTTCACAGTTCCGGGTTACACCTCTGAAAAAGCCAGCTAGAGGATTACAAATTATAGTCGAAGGATTACAAAGTATAGTTGAAGGCTTACAAATTATAGTTAAATACCTTGTGCTATTTTCATAGCCTTTGTAATAAAACTTGGTCCAGGTTATTCTGGAGAAACGTGCTGAATCATACTAGCCACTAGATTCTTACAGCACCAACATCTATCGCAGAACTAGTTCATAAACTTTTTTTTTCTTTTTCTTTGTGAACTCTGCGAGACAGATTGGAAGAGCCATTGGAAATAGAGGAATTAATCCGACGTTTCCGTGCCAACATTGTCATCAGTGCACCAGAGTCCTTTGAAGAAGAAGAGTGGGCTGAGATTTCAATAGGTGCTCTGCGATTCCAGGTGCAAAATCATCTCCCTTGCCCTAGTCTCAATCTATCACAAAGTATTTTGACCCCTGAAGACAACACAATTTTTGCAAGGCTTTGACTGGAACATGGGCGGTACAGTTTGTGCAGATGAAATTTATGAAGTGTGTAAAAAAACCAAACATGTTGTGACCTGTGGCAAACATGCTTCAATACAATTGAGATGTTTTGACATATTTCTCCACACCTTTTTTTTTTCCACTTCATAATTCATAAAATTTCCCACCTCTATCAAACTGAGTGGAAGAATAATCACTGTTTTGAGGCAATTTGCAGCAAATATTTAGCCAGCATGTCACAAGAGAATACTGGTTGCTGTTAAGCGTAATAGTCCAAATGTAACCTCAGATTGCTGCACATGAAGCAATTGACTGCCAAACGACTGAACATGAATGTAAGTGAACGATCACTGTCTGTTGCCCTCTGTTGAATACATTTTGTCTTAATCTCCATTCAAGGCATGTTTCAAAGACTAGCCTGGTAGGGTTTTTTCATATGTAATGCTTCGTATCATATCTAGCAACATAATATGCTTTGTACTGTAAGGAAAACGCTGAAGAGTTAAACTTTGTTGGCAAGTACCTTATTTTGAGAAAAACTTCAACAAAGGAACCACAAAGAAGCTACGCATGAAACCTAAGGGAATGATGCACACATGTATTACATGTTCCATTGGATTTGTCTGGTCCTTAGAAGTGAAATACAATGCATTGCCCAGGAAGTGGAAGTGGCTTATTTGTTATTTTCTTCAGGATGGTAATTAAGGTGTGAATAATAGAAGTGCTAAGGTCAGATCTAGAAGTTGTGATAGGCATCACTCCTGTTTCTTTCCAGTCAGCGTACTGTAAGAAATGGAGAGGCCATTTTTTCAGTAAGGGTGGAAATTATGATTTATCTGCTATCTTCTTATGTGTGCTTTGGTCAGTAAGCTGTAAATATGACTTACAGAAAATTGAGGAAAAATTTTTTTAGGTAGAACATGAGGATAAAATCCTTGGTGTATGGCTTGTTGGAGGCTGGGGTTGCACTAAGGATCTCAGCTCAGGGTCCTGTTGTGGAAGACAGTGTAAAACTAGAGAATAATTAAAAAAAATACTGCTTCTGGCATTGAAATACTTTAGGAGCGCAAGCTGAAAATAGACAGACTTCTGTGACTTGCATTCTTTTCCAGTCTCTGCTAGGTCCTTATTCAGATACTGATGTAGTAACAGTAGAAATCATGCTGATGGTACTTGATGCCAGAAAAACGGTAGACGAAGCTGTCGAACAAAGCAAAGCAGGGAAAAATATTTCCTTCTCTCTCTTGTTTTCTTGTTCTTTTAATAAAATATTAAAGCTATGGAAAATCATCTTCTGAAAAAGCTGAGCCAAGTGTATGGTTTTGATTATTATACTGAAGAGTTGTACAAGCAGTTCTAGATGTACGTCAAAGAACTGGAATAGCACTTCAGATCAGCATATAAAAATGTTTGCAGTGTCAGGTTTAATTATTTGCCCTATTTGAAATTTATGACACGTTTTACAAAAGTACAATGTGTATATTGAGATGCTGTTACAACAGTGTCTATAATGTACAGCTTTGCTAAAGTTAGGGTTGCAATATCAAGGGAAACTGGAATATGTCTTCCTTCTCCATTTTGATGCTTCAAAAGGTAAGAGGAAAGTCATTGCAGATTTTTTTCCCCTAAAAACTTGCCCTAATTCAAGCAAGAATTAACTTGAAGAACGATGCTCTGTATGATGTTACAGTAGAGGTTCTCATTATTCCTTCTGATTATATAAACTTGTGAAAATTCACATCTTGCATTCTGATTATCTACAAGCACTATGCCTATAAGAAAGAATGGATGATATTGTGCATTTCAGCTGCACTGCAACAGTGAAAACCAAGCATTGTTAGTTTAACTCCAAGAAAATCCTCCTTGGGTTAAGTCCTGAGGCACTAGCGTAATTTTGTATTTAGTTCCCCTTTTGGCAAGTAGCCCTGCCAGCCCGTAGATAAAGTGAAGCCATCAGGAAATATAAATATGTAAATGTTTTTGATTTCTCAGATTCCGTGTCTGGGAAAGTTTTCCTGAAAAAAAAATAAAGAAAAGAAAAGAAAAAGTGAATTAAAAAATCAGTGAGACCTTAGCAAGTAGATCCTTTGAAGATGTACCTACATTAGGTGAACAGGCTTGACCTTTTACATAATTAAAGCATAAAAGAACACGGGAAAAGTATGTGAAAGATATGTTTTTAAGATATTATAATGGTTAGAAGCTTGTACTGTTCTATGTTGTACTGCTTTGATATACAGCTGTGAACCTTCTTTAACTGAAATTTCAGGTTGTGGGGCCGTGTAGCAGATGTCAAATAATCTGCATTGATCAACAGTCTGGGGATCGAAACAAAGAATTTCTGCAGTCTCTGTCTGCTGCCAGAGGTAGAAAGGTCAGTACAGTACTCCAAAACAGCTGTATAGTCTTCTCAAATAGCAACAAAACCTTACCCAGGACACAAATCGTCAGGAGAGGCAAAGCATCTTCTGCATGTTTCCTGCAGCAAATTACTTCATTGTACGCGTAGCGAAATATCTGCTGAGAGAATATTCACGATTAAGTTGTTATGCTAATCGCTATCATTTGTTTTTTCAGTAAAAACAGGATGAACTTACATCCCAGATATGACATGTCTTATTTCCGTAAAATGCACAACACAGTTTTTATTCAGAAATTGACTATTAATATGCATTATTTTTTACTGTGCTCGCTTTTATTCAGTATGTACTGCTTTACAATGCGTTTATTTTGGTCTTGAAAAACACGAGCTGATGCGCTGATGTCATTCAAGAAGAGATATCTGCAGAAAAATCAGGAAGTGTTGGAAATGATGCGGTTAGCTCGTAACACTGAACTTTATTACTGCGAGAAACGACTTAGAGAAACAGAGCAGATGCGAATATAGTCAAAGTGGACAGTAATTGATTAAGAAAGTGGCTGGAGAATAAGTGTGAGATATAGGCTTTCATTTGGAGTCCTTCTGCTTCCTAAGTTTGCGTTGCTTCTTGGAATTGAGAGTGCTCAGACAATGGCTAGACAATTTGGCACCCCAAAATTTTCACAAATCTCCTCATAGGTATTTATTTAGCTGCAAATCCTTACTGTAAATCCATTGCTTCCAGTTTGTTAAACTTCTGCTGTAAACGTTCATTAGCCAGCCAGGGCTCAGAAGCCTTGCCAATACCAGCCAAACACTAGAGACTGGGCACAGCACAGAGGCAGAGCGATAACAAATAGGTTGAAAATTATTCACCCAAACAGTGCGCAAACAAGTTAGAAATAACGCGTTCTTTGTTTGGAAAGGAAAATAATAAATTGATGCGTCTCAGTGACTCATTAAGCAAACAAAGGGCTACAGTTTCAGTAAATGTTATCCTTGGTGAATAGCTTCGCCGGCTCCGTCTCAGAGCCAGCCGCCTGGTGCAGAGTGAGACCGAGGAGAGGCGAGCAGGCAGGGGCCAGCTGTCTAGGCACAGCTTCCCGCTGACATGAGATGACTTAGGGTTGCACAGCAGGCTCTGGCATCCAGATCGCCACAGCGCGTGTGCCTTTGTGAGAGGAGCTGGGGCCGTGGTGGGTAGCCTGAGGACAAGAGCCCTCTCCAGGTAATGGTGAGCCACAGCTGGAACATCTGGGACACTTCACAGCACATTCTGGCACTCTGGGCAGGGATGCTGCCCAGGTGCCATATGGGGTGCGGTACGTGGAGCACTTTCTCTGTCCACGTGGGTTTTACTGGATTATGACTTGAATCTTCTGTAGAGGGAAAGCACTCTGTATTCAGGGACCTTCTCAAACGGCAACAAAACCTTACCCGAGACACACGCTCTCATCTTCTGCACGTTTCCTGCAGCAAATACAAGCTTCTCTTTAATTCTGATTAACTCAGCAATGCAAAGATTTTCTTGGTGCAAGCTCTCGTAGAACCAAGTAACTTGTTCAATCAGAACTAAGGCAAAGAGAGCAATCCAGCCTCTTGAGAACAACCTGGTGCCAGATAAAAGACACATGGCAAGGCGAGGCGCTGCAGAGCACGGTGCTGCTATTCACAGCAGGGGAGCGCTCTGCTTCCCTCAGCTGCGCAACGATATTCATGCTGCAAAAAAATGGGCCTTCAGCTTTTTTTATTTTTCCCAGCCTTCAGCACTGCTGGCAGATGGGATCTTGTGAGCGTGCCCTGCTCTGCATAAGGCCGAGTCCTCTGGGTCAGCTTGACAGCTGAAAGAGATAGTTTGAACTGGTGGTTTTGCCTGAACTGGTCTGAGAAGACGTCAGAGCCCATCCCTCCTGCAAGTCATCTGTCAGGTGATGGTCACTGGCTGGTTATCAGTGAGTAGCACCTGAGGACTATATGGGATCTTCAGTGTGCTAAGCAGACCTAGCAGAGGACGTTGATCCAAACCTTTCACAATTCACAGTGGGAAGACAGAAATCTGAACATCGAGTTCATGTGACTGTGTTAAATTGCAGAGCTAATCCTTTGGTGACTCATGTCTCCAGCATGCGCTTTTCTGCTAAGGAGTCGTCTAATAGACTTCATTTTCTTTTTTTATCAGATAACAGATTCAGTGAAGGAATTTAGCGGTGTTTGTTCCCAGCTGTCAATAATGCGATTCAAAATAAAAAAAAAAAAACGCAAATAAATACAGCAAAATAAGGTTTAAGCTAATTTCCCAGTACAAGGGGAACTGGTGTTTTTGAAAGGCTGTTGCAGTTGCTCGATTTCCAAAACATTGAAGATACTGCACATACGAATGGATAGCAAATCCTGAATGCTTAACAAGAGAGCCGGATATCAATGTTTACCGTTTTGTTTTTCCAAGAACACCAGCCTGGAAAAAATGTATGAAACTTTGTCAAACTAGTAGCCCAAATGACAGCCCTGCCAACGAACTTCAATAATGAGCTAAGCAAAGTCAGGCTTGTAAGAGGTGGTTCAATATTTATTTCTGAAGTCATGTTTTTCTCCATCCCTCTGAGACTCTGAGAACCTGGTGCTCCAAGTTGAAAGATTGAGGCTTTGCATAGATGGATTGTAGCTGAAAGTCAGAACCAGCTACTGTAATTAGCCACACGAGCAATTTGCATGCTTCCTGATAAATGTGAAGTAGGGTGCTGAAGCCTAGCCAGCTGCTTTTTATGAAACCTTTTATCACATTGTTTGAAATAAAACGCAAACATCTCTACAAAGCGAACTTGAGCTCTGCTGCCACGAGTTCTGAAGAGACACTCGTTAAGGATTCCTTCTGTAATTTTTGACTGAAAAGGAAAAATGAGCTCTGCTTCTGTGACAGAGCGCTCTCTGTTACTGCAGGAGGCTACGGAAGGCTGGATAACTACATTAAGCAAGTAGCATAAAAATAGCCACACGCTGTTTCACATGCATCACCACCTGATGCAAAACCCACGTAGACAGAGAGAACACTGAATTCTTGCCTGTCTTCTGCGTTTTGCAGATGCAGTTTAACGCTAACAATAGCAGAAGCCCTGTGGGTAGATTTACAGCAGTGCTGTAAGCTGGGACTTGCTGTCAAGGTAGCAAAGGGAATTGCATTAGCAGGCTGCCCCAGCATAAATGTATGGATAGCAGTACATCAAGGGAAATCCATTCTGTTCGCACATGCCCTCATACACTACAAGGCTTGTGTTTTTTTCCTGCGGGCTGTTGATCCTCCTTTATTTATCTCATTATGCCTTGGGAGATCTTCTTTCCCTGCAGAATTAGATGCCGTGCTTTCAGATTGCTTACTGAAACGTTAGCAAGGATAGCAAATGGCTTCTCTTATCTGATGCATCGTTATCAGCACGTTCATAGTAATGCACGGCTTTACCCTGCGCACTGCTTTTCATCCAAAGATCTGGAATGTTTGCGAACAGTGATTGATGTAATTAATAGACCTCTGAAATCGTATAGTTCTCTTTCTCAACAGAAAAATGCATTTATTGAAGGAGCAAAGGAAAACCAGTTCTTAGGGAAACATTCTGCTGCCCAGGTATTTTCAACAGAACAAGATGGGGTTTTTTGACACCAAGTTAGAAGTTTTCCTTTTTTCTAATATGAAAAATCAGCATGTTGAATGTGAGCACTTCCACTCTCCTGGGCTTTACTAATAGTTTTGGTGAATCCAGAGCTAATAAAACATCCTTCTGTTAAAAACAAGGTATTCAGCTTTAATAACTGCACCTCCCAAACTTTTGCATGGGAAGGAGGTTATGTTATTGTATGAATAAAATGAGCAGATATGAACAGGTAAACTTATCTACTGGGAGAAGGCAGCTGAGAGCTACATCCAGGGGCAAAAATCCAGAACTCATCCATCCAAAGCGAAGTTTTAGCATGCAGTATCACTTATGTGCTCGTTACACATTCTAGCATGGCGTTTTCCCTACCGAGTGCTAGTCTGAATTAACTGATTGTTTAGGAGCTGTAGCTTGAAGGCATCTCACCTCAGCTTTTATAGAATGTGGCACTTCAGGTTTCTGTCTTGCACCCAGGATATTTCTCGGTCAGTGAGCATCTAAGCAGTGCATTTTACTGTTGATCCAGTAAATGTACTTGAAAGAACATGCAAGAATGAGAGTGTTTTATAGCTGCTCCTTTAAGTGAGTGTGATGACTATCATATGATTCACTATTGGCAGGAATAAATATGTTGTATCTATTTCTCCCAGCAGTGAAGTGTTGTGCTTTATACTAATCAAGAAGCTTTACATTTTTTGTCCCTGTGAAGTTTAAGAGTGATGGGAAGAGCCCCTACTGGCATCAGAATACGCAGCAGATAAAGCCACAGAACTCAGTCCAGCACTCCCTGCCCAGTTCTTGGTGTGTTCTGGGCAGGTTATACATGGAATAAAATGCCCTTGAAGCCAGGAAAAGGTAGCAACAGCGGAGAGAGAGATTATGTGGTTCATTGTAATAACTCTGCAGACTGTAATCTCTGCGTCTGAAAGCCTCATTTTCCAACAGTGAAATGTTAGAAGGGACGATTTCTACATTTTATCTTCCTCTTGAAACAAAGCCGAAATGGCAGGATGCACAGCTTCTGTGATTGCTGGGGGTGGTGGTGGGGGGGGATTTGCTGTTAGCGGTATTTGCTGAGTCAATGTTTGTAATTAATGAAAAAAAAAGGACATTTAATTAAAAGATATTAAATCCACTTCTGGTAATCACAAGCTAAATTTTGGTGTTAAGAACATTCACAATAGAAAAGGGTCAGCAATTCCAAGCAGACATTAGTACTAAAATATGTATACCATCAATAAACTGTCGTTTTGAAAACTCGTTAGGCATCACCCAGTTTCAGCACTGAAAAACATACTATGAGACTTTAGATGCCAAATCAGAGTAGGGAGATACCAAGGACCAGTATTAAAATAGTATTTGAGAACTCCTGAAGATAAGATGTACTGACACGTGCCTTTTCTTAAATAATTTCAAATGGTTTAAAGTGCTTTAAGAAAAAAAGTCTTGCTAGAAGATTCGCAACAATAGAAAAAAAATGGTAAATTAAATTCTACACAGTGAACAATCTACCCAGATTTATTTTAGTCTTGTTTTAAGATAAATCAAGATGTCAATACAATAAATGCAAATAAAAACTTCTCATGTATCAAATAAGTTCATTTACATGGATGAGTTATAAAATTCCTTCCTGTGTGAAACGTGGTGTAGCATGGACTAATATTCATTTTACAATATTTGTTTTATGATTGCCTGATTTTTTAAAACAATAAAATTATGGTAACTGTCATTTTTCGCACTAGAGTATAGGAAGTAAATCCGGGTTATTAACCACAAGGCTGAAAAACACATCATTTATGCCAATAGAGCAACTACATCTTGTCAACAAATAAGAGAAAAGCAAGAACAGAAAAATAATACTATGTATTTTCATATTTTGAATGAAACAGTTATTAACTTACCATTTTAGCATCACGGTTGATCCAACACAGGCACTGTGCTAGCAGACTGGGATCTTGCTGTGCTGCAGTCATTCCTCAGCATTAAATGCCAGAACACTGACCATAAGGATCTACCCTGTGTCCACCAGTGTTGACACCATTGTGGTCAAAGGTATCCAGAAAGTGTCATTAATGGGATAGGCCTGATCAGGTCCAACTCATACCCCGTACATGTGAAGTGCCAGTGAGATGAAGGAATAGCAGAAGTAGCCAAAAACACTCCGCGTGGAAACTGTTTTTCTTTTTAATGTTTAGGATCACAAAGGAAACAGAAAGACCCGAATTCAGAGTCTGAGGCCATGTTTGGATAGGTCTCTGCTTTACAGCGTCTCTCTTGCTTGGGAGTAGGTCTCAGCCTTACCTCTCGCTAATCCTTCAAAGACTAAACGCTGTTTCGTGTTACCTCATTACTGTATCTTTATTTAATTACATAGTGCAAGGACAGGAAAAAACATACTGCTTTCATACTTACTCTGTGAAATATGCTCCCTTAAATTCAGCTAACGCTATTACTTTATTGCAATTCCTTTTACCTAGTATATTTTTCTAAACCTGCTGTAAATGTAATTCCCTCAATTTCGGGATCATCGATCTGAACAATGGCGGTAAATGTAATCAGGAAATTGAGGAGGAGGATAGAGTTTTGGTTTTAAAATTTATTTTTTCAGAAATACCAAATGAATTTCATTTGCTTGTCTGTTTACTTTATACTTTAGAATGACCAGTACATTTTGGCTGTAGCCTGCCAAAACAAAATACTTCTTATTGAAACCTGTAAAAAAAGACAAGAAAATTAGTATTGGGTTTCCAAGGTCCTCCCTTGGAAGGACGAAGGCATTCTGAAGTCTACAAATCAGTTATTAATTTAATGGTCTTCAGCATTCCTTTAGTTCTTACTTTACATATTTCTTTAATTGACTATTATCTAATCGTTTGGAAAATTATCATCGTGAGGTTGCAAGTCTGTTCCTTGCATATTTCTAAATTCTCCACTGTTGGAAAACAAAACTGCAGAAACACACCAGTCTCTGACTGTGACGTTTCCAGATCACACCCAGCTGTTCACAGCCACAACTGTAACATTCCATGTGCTTAAGATTAAGACCACACATAAGAGTGCAGACACTCAGATCAGGTTTTTGGTGCCTGCGAGGGCTGTACAGTCAGTGGGCGAAGTGGTTATTCCATTCATGTTTTTAATTCAGTATCACAAGGACACATATTTAGGTATTTCTAATATTTCTGTAGGATGGCTTCACAGGTAACAAGTGGTAGTCCTAATAAAACAAACTGTCTGAATATTTTCTGTAAAATATACTAAAATATTCATAAAAACAAATGAAAGGAAATTCACAAAGGCTAGACAGAACAAAGTTCTGTTAACAAAACGAATAATTCATGGTGGAAGATGCAAGGCTTTTCCTCGCTGTTTCAACACACACGCATTCTCATGCTGCCGAGCCTTTATTTGTGATAATGCATTAACTGTATTTGTCAGGAAGCCAGAACAGTAATTAAATGACAAGACTGTGAGGGAGTGTAAATTACATGTATGATACTACGAAACTCATGATGAAATACTGTGTTATTTATCCACTTGCTTAAGGTATTCTTGAATAGCATGGGGTTAGCTTTTGTTTACCAGTCTATTATAGTTAATTAGTTAAAAATGTTTTTAATTACATGGAGATAGTACATACCTCCTTATTCTTAAAGCAATATTGTTTTTCTAAACCTATCTATCTGGGGTGTGAGATGCTCTATATATCTGATTCCTTTAATGTGGGTTGACTCTCAATAAATTTTTTGCTTTTTTCAGACAAACTTTGGCATATACCTGATGAACCAGCCCTTGCACTCATCCTTTCCAGGTATTTTAGCAGTTGGGTCTCGTGTGCTTCCAGTGCTGAAGGAGAATACAGAAATTCAGCCCCCGATATCTGGTGAAGAAAAATATTCAGGATAGATTCTCTGGTGGAGATGAGATTCTTATGCAACTGCCTGGAGGAAAAGTCAGCAGTCAGTTATTCAAAAAAACCAAAAAGCTTCCACTCATTTGCTTCTGGTTTAAGTGTTTTAATTTTCTGTTTGCTGTAAATGTTATCAGATGGCAGAACTCTTCATAATTACAGCTCACCTACATGTTTTCGCTTGTGATTAGGTTACAGCAGCCATAACTCTGTTTTGCTCAATTGCTTCAGGATGCAACAGGTTTAATCAAGTTTTACGGGTGGATGACTCCCAAAACAAGCCCCGCATCGTTGTCAGAAACCCACATCCCAATGAAGGAAAGTAAACACAACAATACACTACTTCCTTATGTTGCTTCGCTAAAACCACAGTTGGGAGAGGATGCAGGACATATTTTAGAAACAACGTGGGTGGGAAGGGAACAGTGGGAGAGTGGCATGAGAGTAGCCGTCCGTTCAGCTTTTCAAAAATGAAACTGAAGATGATGTGTAGACAGTCTGAAAGCACCAGAGAAGATGGAACTGTTATTGGGAAATCGATGTTTCGCTCTTCAGAAGTGGTGTGTGAGGATGCCAAGGCACAAAGATCGATGAAGACTCAGTATGCCATTTGCAAAACACATTCCTTGTGAAGCAATTTCATCCATTTGTTCTCGACTTCTTTCTCTCGTTCGCATTTGCTACTTTTCCACCTGATTTATTTTATGTGATGACTTCCAACATGCTTGTTTCCTTACGTATTTGTGGATGTTGACCCATTTTTTTCTGATTAGAGATTTTTCAACTAATACAGTCATGTTTTCTATACAAGCTTTGTTTATCCTCAGAGGTCTCGCAAAGCCGCTTAAGGGAATTCTTGAAAGTTTGGATGCTTCTCCATCCCGAACAGGTCAAAGTATTCTTTTTTCTTACTCTTTGTGCATTTGTTAATGTCGTTCTTAGAAGACTTTTGAGTTCTTTATTCTTCTAAACATGACTCGTGCTTTCTGATTTCTGAGAGCGAATGTCTGAAGCTTAGGACTTAATCTAAAACATTGGTTATTGTGAAAATTAAAAAGAAAAATAAATGCAGCAAGCCACCCACCAAAATACCTCATGGGAAGTGAATGTCATGCAAGACTGAACACATTGAGGCCAGGTGTTTTATGACCCCAAACACGTGCCCAGCCAGCCATGGAGTGATTTCATGCTTCCAGGAAGTCCTTCTGGAAGGGGAAATTCTCCTAGATAGGCAGCTCTGTTGCCATTTGGGAAATGAAATTTTGACCCTGTTAAAAGCACCATCAGAACTCCCATCCAGCGTGATTTAGGTCTTCCTTGAGGCAATTTTGGCTCAAACTGTGTGAAAGTGCTTCTGGCTGAAGCAATCCCTGAGTTGTTTGAGTATTCCTGGAGGGGAGCAGGCGGCTTTGTAGAGGAATTGGTCAAACAGGCATTCTGAAAGGGGAGCAACTACCGCAGAGTGGCAGAGGGAAACGCATCGCCCAGCTTGCAAATCAGAACTCAAAGAGGGTCTTTCTTCTTTCTCTTCTTTTTTTTTTTTTCTTTTGGCTTCTTCTTTCTTTTCTTTTTTTCTTTTGAAGAACTGGTTTCACTCACTTCAAGCTGGAACAGATTATTAGTCTCTCAGCACAGCTTTGTAATGGAAATGAGAAGAGACATTATCTGTTTCTTACAACCTGCCATAAAATGCATGGAAAGAGAGAGGTGTTTCATATGTATGTAAACTGAGGATCAGTTTTGAGAGTTGTACCTTCCACTTCACATCCCAAGCACTGATCCTTGATGTCTGCTTTGAAAAGCAGCGGGGGTGGGGGGGGGGGGGGGTTACCTATCTAATTGTCAATTACCTGATGTTGTAATCAGCAGGCTTTTTGGAACCTTGAAAAGCGGCTTCCTGGTATCTGAATCTCTTAGCTGCTTCGCTCTTTGCCTTTGCGTTATGCAGAACATTGTTTTGTTGGCTAGAAAGCCAGTGCAGCTCTGGCAAATTTAACATGACGAGATTTGCTGTATGCTGACCTTCGGGTGATCTCTGGTGCTTTGCTCTGTCCTCTTCACCTCACCAGTATGTCATTTGTTTAAGATGGCACAGAAGTTAGAAAAGGAAATGGAAAGCAAACCTCTGCAAGCTCTGTTTCACTTGTTATTGGATTTACTACAAAATAAGTCACTTTGGTACACAGTGGCTTGACAAATACTGTTTGTGAATCGCCTTAATGCAATGTATGATAACTAAGGATGAGAGGATTTGAACCTTGAAAATGTCATGCTTAGTCCTTATGACCTGTTATTTACAGGCAATTACACTTTCTCTCTGCTGTGGCTTAGTAATATTAGATCAAGAACAATTTTGTCACTGAAGAGGGGGGAAAAAAGATTTTCTCTGATCTATGAACATAGTCATTAGTATATTCTGTGCATTTCCCAGAAGGAACATTCTTGTGCTACAGTGATAGGAAATGTCACAACGCTTCAGACTGATGGAAGAGACGTAAGGAATCTTTCATCTCAACGAAGGATAGTATTTCCCTTCTAGTAAGTGGCATGTTCCTGCCAGTATTGATATGTCTTCCCATCAATGAAGACAAATTCTTCTCAGTGCCAATACTCTGTGGAAAATCTTGAGGTAGGAAGAGTCACTTTTAAATGACATGCGCTGTAAGTTTGTAGAAAGAACATCTCTCCCGTAATGTGAAAAAAATTCAAAGAAAGAAGAAACTTAGCATAACGCAAACCCAGGTACTGCAGGAATGAAAAGGGCAGAAACACTTTGAAACACTGTATATATTCCATAGAAAGATTATATGGTATATAAGGGGTGACTTCTCAATCTTCAGAGCGTATAGAAAAAAAGACCGTTTCATGTGAATGCAGACTCTTCCATCTGAGTACTCCCATTGCTACAAAATTAAGTCTTTGGACTAATTGCAGATACATGTTTACCTTACATGGATAAGAAGTGTAGTTAATTAATACAATATTTCTGGAGTGCTGTAGATAGAAAGTCCTCTACATATTTGAAAACTAAGTCCATATTTTCTTACAATTAATTATCTGGACACGTTCCGTTTTCTGTGGGACTTAACTCCTCAAATCTCAAGGCAAAAATAGTGATTATTACAAGCTCTAGTAGTAGCCAGGAAGCTGAAATCACAAAGCAGAAATCAGCATTTTAAGGAGAAGCCTCTGAACTGTGTGTTCCCTGGTATGACTAAGACATTTCAGGTACAGTTCATGGTTTATATACTTTCAATGGTGTCCTTCAAAATATGGTCAAAATTTTAGGTCACACTTCTGTCAAAATTATAAACAAATCAAAAGGAAGGACTGCATAAAAACCATGATTGTTGTTCATAAATTGTAGAGATTATGCTATGCATTTCTTCTTCAGTCTGTTTTTTAACTTTCTTGGAAATGAAACCAATAAAATATATATTGTGCTTGACCAGTGTGCATTCTTGACCTTTCTGCTCATGAGATGCTAAGTTCTGCTTGGAGGCATTGCCGGGCTCATGGGCTCATGGCGCAAGTATGTGGCTCAGGACTGAAGGGGTATCTCATCGCTGCTGGGATTCACAGGTGAGGTGTTCCTCCAGCTGTTGCGCTGACGGCCTCCATCTGTCCAGTCAGCATGCCAGTCAGTTGCACACTCAGCTCAGGCCCTGCACAAAATGCACTAATATTCACCGATTTCCTTTAAAGTATGTCCAGAGGCAGTGCTGTTGGAGCCATCTCTGTTATCTAGAGGTTGGAGTTCTCGCCAAGGATGTTGGAGAAGAGAAGGTTCTTTTCCCTCTCCTTTGCCTGGAGGGATCCAGCACTGTCTTTCTCCGCTGCCTAACCCATCAGTGAGTAGGCAAGACTGGGGACTTAACAGGACTGAGTGTGTGTGGGAATTACAGGGAAGGCTTGTCCCTCCCTTCTCATGGGCTTTATATGGAAATGATCTGTGATTCACTGGGCCAGAGAGAGAGGGACATGGGCACAGTGAGGCAGGATCAGCACATGACTCCAAGCTACTCATGCATGCTCTTTTAGATTCACTGAGGGTGGGAGGGAAAGAAGAGCACGACTCTGTAACCCAACAAGTAGGTCACTCCTATGGAGGTGGAATATGTGGGTATGTCCCCATCTCTCTGATTATACAGCTGCCATGAGGCAGCTACTTGGAAAAAACATAGACACAGCCTCCGGAGAAAGGAGGAGAAGGCAGAGCATTCCTCCTCTCCTGGGCATGTGAGACACTGGGTTACAGAGTCTTGTCTCCTTCGTCCGGCCACCAGCGCTTAAGTACAAGTTGGAACTTCAGCAAGAAGAGAGGAGAACATCCCAAGCGTGTTTTGGAATGGGCCATTAGGGGGAAACACAAGTTTCAGTCCTCAAAAGCAGAAATAGAAATGAACCCATGTTTCTGACTTCTTGCTAGGTGCACCAGCCGCAAGGCCAGAGTAAAAAGGAAAAAATGTGGGAGGGAAAGAAAAGCTGTGTCTCCTGCAGTCAATTTTAGAAGAAAGTAGAGATACACATACCTTTACCACTCAGTTTGTAATTTTTTCAGGAAAGGACGG
>VZSC01015396.1:244423-295564 GCA_013398225.1 Steatornis caripensis
TTTGTGAGTTATTATTTCCCAAAGCAAAACAAAACTAGAAGACTACAGAAGGCCCTGCACTGCTGAACCCATCTATTCACTATTACAAATGGAGAAGAGCCTCTCGAGGTATCCATCGTTCATAGATGTAATCCCCAGTGAGTCATCTATTAGATACTTGTAATTTCACTGGTTTAACCATATGCTTTGGATGGTTATTCATCCTCAGAGCCTTTGTATTTACTGTCATATTCAAAAAGTTTCTTCCAGCAAACCGTTCAATACAGAAATGAAATTGAATTTGTCTTCTGTCAAAAGTTTGTCTTTATTCTGTTTTAAGGAACACAAGAACGCAAGATTTCTGTATTTGACTTGCTATCCGAACCTTGATGTAATGGTTTAATACGCTTGAAAGAAAGAAAGTTCTTGTCTGAGTTGCTTTATCTGTCAGTCAGTACTTGCAAAAAGCTACAGTGTTCCTCAGCAATGTTGAGTCAATTAGAAAAAAAGACCTAAGCTGCAGAAGCTGGGCACAGCTTGCAAACACTCGTTGTCTGGGACGGTTTGCATCTACTCATGTATATGTATTCAAGCACAAGAAGTCTAAATATTCTCATTTATTCTTAGTCTTGGAAAATACCTGCGAAGAAACATGGACAGTTTTTCTGAGGGAGCACAGGATGTGGCACCCCGTCTTTTGTATCAGACCCACAGCAGTGCCCCCGAAGACCAAACAGCTGCTGTCCCAGCACACAGAATGAGGCTTTAGACATGTAAAAGTGCAGGATGAAGTTCTGTAACACATCTTCATACCCCCTCTCTTTCGTCATATGCTAAGGAGCAGCCTACATCAGCTGGCTGAACTCTGAGCAGCTCCCAGGAGCACAGACCCAGAAGCGGGGGCCTGTGTCCCTCTCCAGACATGGTGTGACCTGCCCCCACTGTGTCCCACTCAGAATTTGTCCCAGGGACACGGTTTGAAAACTGCCACTGCTGGCCTGTGCTGTAGCCAGAGACTCTTAGAACATTAAAAGCCAGCAGACGTCGCTAATTTAGCTTGCTAAGCTCTGAGGGCTTTTTGTCAACTAGCTGTGCATGGTTTCATCTGAGGGAAGTACTTTGTCAAGTTCCCGTGCTATTTTATGTTGCCTTGTACTGGCTTCATGGAGTCATGTGGTATTCATTCAATCTCACATGCCTTTCCCAATGGCTCAGCACGGTAATTTGGAGCTATTTACGTGCAAAGTGAAGAATACGTCAAGAATCTGATGTTTTATTGAGTGAGTAACCTGAGACAATTGGTTAAATTAGTCAAGCAAGACTGAGAGCTGTGTTTATCAGAGGCATGCATGAAACATTATTGAAAATTGAAGTGTATTCCTACCAGACCTTTTTTCTAAGTGCAAAAACAATACAAGCCAGCAATCATGTGTGTAAGAAGCTAAGTAATCACGTATTTAAGAAGCTATGCATGATCTAAATGAGATTATCAGGTAATGCAATTAGCATATTTATCTGCATTTAAATAAATGTTCTGCTTCAAAAAACATTTGGATTGGGAGGGTCATTCTACCCTCTGTTGTATGTCTTCTAATTTTGTCCGTCAGCCCCAAAATACTAATGGGCAAAATATTTTTCAAAATTATAATTCCCATTTTGTAAGAGGTATTTAGCTTTGAAAAAGCCTAAACAAGACACAGCTTTCTGAGTTGAAAGACGACGAGTTAGCCATGTAGCGATATTACACAATCAATCATTTGGCCGTGACGTTTGTCGAAAAGAAGAAAAATCCAGAGTGATTCAGCAGTTGAAGGGGAGACGTACACTCGAGCATCACATTATGTGTGGAAAGGAATGCTTGCTGGAAGACAATTCTCTAACATATGCACACATACATCTCAGAAACTGCCCGTATTAGGAAATATTCTTAAGCGTATGTTGTTATTTTTCTGAAGTCTCTGGTGATAAGCTTTATGCCACAAGGAACGGGTAGAGATTGAGAGGCAAAGTGGTATCAGATGACAAGTGCCAGAACACAGTGAAATAATGGAATTTTCTTTGAACTAAATAATTGAATACTTTTGCTGTCTACAGCATTCTCTGTAGGCAAAAAACATTCAAAATTCAGTTTAGAAAGAATATGAAAAGTGAATAATGAAACTAAATAAAATTATCTAAGCCTTCTAGAATGCGTTAACATAAATAAAAGCAATTTCTGGGTTTGTGAAGCTCCGTACCATAGTTCATCCTAGCAATTCTTGTTATTGCAGCCCACCAACTGCCACATCCCGGATAGAAGTCACTGAAATCATGTTGTTGTTGGCTTATTCTTGAAAAAGAGGCTCATGCTGGGTATGGACACGGTGATGAAGCTACTAATCATAGCAGTTACACCACAAAGTAAACCTTAAAATCACGGCCCTGAACATCATATCTGCATGCAGAATGGGGAGGCCTCACAAAGGGACGCGCTTTTTCTCAGAAAGAGGAAATTTCTGACCTTAACCTTGCAATGAAAAGCTGAAAAGCTTTCCAGTTGTAGCAAGACTTACTGGCTCAGAACTGTTACGATTTTTGACCTCTTGATGCTGGCATTATTTTGGTATACACTCAGCCTTTCGTAATAACTGCAGCAGTCAGAAAGAGGATATGTGATCAAGAACGGCAAAGGAGATGGAACCTCTTAAGAGGCTGTCCGTAGAACAAGAGGCTGTGACTCCCTGGTGCCCTTAGGGCAATGGGAGCCATGAGCCCTGGAATCCAGCTGGAAATGTGGCTACAAATTCATGAATGGGAAACTGGGAAATACTGCCTTAAAAGTGAGCTCTCCCCTCCACCTTTCAATTATTTCTCATTTCTGTATAAAAATAAAGCTGCATGAACACCAGTGTCATCAGACTACAATGATGTGGACGTCACTGTGAATCCTTTTTCGTTATAAATGAGTCGTTTTCTCAGCTAATCAGTCAAAAAGTACATTGCAATACAATAGCAACTTAATAAGATGTTTTTAAATTAGTATGATAGGCTTTACATTAATTCATTCCTGTGAAATTTTGTTTTCAGTGCTATTAACATTCATTAATTTCTGGTGAGCCTCTTGGTTATCAAGTTGTCAATGTCAGGGTAACTGTTTGAAGGGACTTCTGAAGGTCCTCTAGTTCAACACAGCGCTCCAAGCTTCAGGACTAGGACAAGTTTCTCAGGGCTGTATCCAGTTGAGTTTTGAGTATCTCCAACAGCCTTTCTGGGCAACTTCTTCCTGTGTTTTTTCCGCCTTCCTGGTAAAGAAATCTGCTTTTAGATCCTCTCAGAAATTCAGCTTCTGACTGTTGTCTCTCATCCTTTCACTGTGCACTTTTGAGAAGACTCTGGTCTTCTCTCTACTCCCCACCCATAGATAATTGTACACCCCACCCTTAGCTTTCTCTTCTCCAGGCTGGAGAATCTGGCTCCCTCAGTCTCTCCTCATAAGTCATGTGCTGCAACCCTCAAACCTTCCTCTCCAGTGGTAAATATGATGAGTGACTTCCAATATCCTTTGCTCAATGCTGGAAGATTTAAACCAGAGAACTCAACAAATTGCCCCCTTGTGCTACAGGGCTGAACAACCTTCTCCATCCGCTCTTGGGGTGAATGAGTGAGAAGTGTCATGCATTTCATGCAGGTACCATTTCTCTAGCAAGCTGGGTCAAAATGTTACATTATTAAAAGAATGGATCCATCAGTTTAGAGCCCTGGCTGTGATACATTCACTTTTGCTCCTCAAAGACTGGCTCTTAATTTAGTTATAAATTAAACCTTATGCTGAGTTCAGGGTATATGTCTATTACCACTGACTTACTGGCTGATTCCCTTTTTGACTCAATCTCAGAAAAGATTTTTTTTTCTAGTTTCGGGGATAGGGGAGTGTTTAATACATTCTTTCCAAAGCTGGAAGGTGGTTGAAATCTTGGCGTGAGTGAAGTCAGCAGCACAATTAAACTCCTCTCTGCTGGGTAAACTCCTGTCTCCTCTAGGAGGTTGGAGGTAATCGTATTTGCTTCACTTGGTATGGTCTAAATGGACCTTCACACTATTCAGAAAGCTGCTGTGTGACTGAATCATTTCCATTTCTGTATGCCCAGTTCTGGATATTTAACAAATTTGATTTTCTAGAAGTGTGAGACGAACACTCGATAAAAATTGGGTTGATTGAACAGTCCAACAATCAAATACCTGTGCTGCCCAAGTACTTCTGAAAGTTTAGACAAAGACGTACCTCTTCCTAATTTACTAAACTGACTGTATCTGAAAGCAGTTAATCAGCTTTTTCACTGCCAGCAAGCAAAAGGATGTTGATATCTGTTGACAACTGTATCTTTGTGTTTCTCTCTTTAGCTTACATTGCAAAAAGTGTGAATCAGGCAGAACAGGTCAATGAGTTTTTCAGGCAATCACGGGAACGAAATAAGGGCTGAACCATCAAGAAGCCTCGTTTTACTCTCCCTGGCACCTGGCATGTTTATTTGTCCCAGTACAACACATGTATAAAACCCATAATCATATGGGAGCAGAGAATCCTCCCTCAGCATCGCTCTGAATTCACTGTGCTCAGGTGATGAATAACCCACATGAATTCCAAGGTGGCGAAGAACGAGAATCAGTAGGAAGGTTTTATTGGGCAGAAGTTGCAGAGCCAAAAATCTTTGTCTGCTGAGATTACAAACCTCGAAATCATTTCCAACTTTTTTGTTTCCTTTTTCCGTTGTGAAGTATTACAAGGGGTAAGCTAATGTTGCTAGCATAGAAGCTGAGGTTCGCGAATCTGAAAATGTGGTAGGTTATCCTTGCAGCCAAGTTTTTTATAACTCGATAGAGGTCATTATTAAGTCAGTCTATGTTTCTTGCTTTTATGGGCTCTTCTTTCCTTTGATGTGATATCCTTGTATGCGTATTATCTAGCTGAACAACACAGGAGCTGCACAAAGCTGGGCTTTTCCAGAAGATGACTTGGAAGAATCCCAAAAATTCAATATTTGCAGTGAAATGCAATTGATCTCAAGAATGATCATGAGCCCAGTATATTAGAGAAGGGTAGCAAAGTGGAGTGAGCAGAGTCCTTGAGAGGTTATCAAATCAGTCCCTCAGCCCTAGGCCACCACCAAATATATCTACACAGCTCCTGACAGGTGACGAAAGGATCAAAAAGGACCCCTAATCCCAGCATTAGTCAGCCCCAGCCTGTTGCCACACAGGGGAGGGCTGGATAGGGCGCCCACACAGAGCTGAGATGAACCCCTGGGAGGCTGCTCAGGGCAGCTGAGGTGTATCAGTGCCCTCAAGGCCTGAACCTAGAGAGAGCTGCCCTTTAAAACGCACAACTCTGTCTGTGTGACGGTCAGGACAATTTTCCATCTGGGCCAGAAAGCAGCAATAACTACTCTGATTAAGGACCAAAGCGGATGATTTGGTTCTGTACAAGCCTGGATGTCACGGTCAGTCAGTTCCACTGCTTTTCTCCCTGTGTTTTTCTGCCTTCCAAGTAACTGATGTGGGCCAAGGACCAAGGCGATTCCTCCTTTCTTGCTCTTTCAATAAATAGCTGAACTTGGAAAATTTTGTCATCCGTGGGCTGACACAGGCCGACATGTTTGTGCATGCAAGCTGTTGCGGACGTTGTGTTCAGAGGCTTATACACATGTAGGTTAATGTGCAAAGAGCAGCTTTTGATGAAAAGGTTTTGCCAGTCTGGTCAACACGATCTTAAGATCACCATCAAGCTGCCAGAGATCATACAGATTTCTATTACTATGGTCCCTGTACTTGTAATTTCCCAGATGAAGGCTGTGTATTGCTCATACTTTATCAGCAGAACTTAAAATTTCCGAAGTGGAGTGTAAAAAGAAAAATTCTTGTCAAATAGATGTTTACTACCACTGATTGATGCTCTTGCAAGAGATAATGTCACCTGAAGGGGATCAATTAGCAGCATTTCTCTTTCTTTCATCATAAATCTCAGTAAAGCAGGAAATGGTATGAAACTTGAAAGGAAGATAAATGAGTCTCATTAAGAGGAGTGAGGTATGATGGAACAATAGGGTACAGCAGGGTGGGTAACCTATCAGGCCAGCAATGAACTGGGGACAACTCATGTAATTGCCACCAGCTTCCCAGCCCAAAGGAGTGGTAATTCAGAAGTCAAACGTAGGTCCTTGCGGCACACCGCTGCAATGCTAGAAATTACTTTTTGGAGGATTAACCACACTGATCCCTAAAAGTGAACTCAGAAGAATCCCTGAACTGATGAGCTCATAATTAGCCTGGGGGGTGACAGCTCACGATCAGTCACGTTTGCCCCTGGTGTAAGTTGGTAGCACCTCATCGACTTCCACCGAGCTTCCATGGCTCTTCTAATGTTGGTGTGCCTGTAAAAAGGCAAGAGCAGAGGGGACATTTTTCTATTTTTAATTTCTGTAAATGGCAAAACTCCTTTTGACTTCAGAAAGAAACAGAACAGAACTACTTGCTTAATTATACTAAGTCCTCCCTACCAAGTGTGATGGAAAATAATGTGAAGCTCTGTTTACAGTTTTACCCTGCTGTGCCTGAAGCTGGAAGGAGATGTTATATTCCATCCAGTGAAATGAGAGCGGTGCTCACTCTTCTCATAATCTCTTTGAAGCATCTGCGCTTGAGGCCGAAGCTAAGGACTGAAATTGAGGTATTTTAACAAGCAGTGTCAATGACCTTGTGCCTAGCACTGCGCCTAGACAAATAATTGCACCACTGTGCCGTGTGCTCGTGCTTACCTAACACACTCTTACGCAAGAGAAAGTAGCTGGGAGTCGCTTTGAATGTTTGACGAGGGTAAGTGGCACAGCAGCCTCGACTGGATTGCATGCAGCCAGGGCAGCATGCTTTCAGCTGAAGAGCAGGAGACCTGATTTTCCTTGGCCTTGCTGCCTGGACACGTTCATGCCTGCCCGCTATGGTCACCTTCCTTCCACTCCATCCCACACGCACTGCTGCAGGGTCGGAAATCCCATTGGCTTTGCCGAGCAAGTGAGCAAGATGCGGCTGCTCTGTGACTCCCACCGCAGAGGCATGTCCTACCCAGGGACTGCAATGTGCCTGTGAGATTTTACCAGACCACAGCTGTACCATCTTACCCTTGCTTTATCACCTGTATTGTTCAGGCAGCTCCTACATCTTGTGGCTGGACCCCTTCTTGTTCCCATGCGCCCAGTTCAAGCAATTGGCCCATAACCTGCTGTTTCATCTGCAGCTCTCGTTTGCTAGCCTCTGCGTTTTCCACCCAGGTATGGAGTCTTGTCAAAGTCTTCAGGACTGACACTCGCAGCTCAGTCTCCTTGCAGCTCCTCTTAGTGGTGAGTAGGATGCTAGGGCTCGTGAGAGATGGCAGCAAGCCCCATGAGGAGTGTGCCGGGCTGTGCAGTAGGGCGCTTCACAGCTGTATTCTCCACTGAGTAACTTGTTGCAGAGGGTAGGTTACTCAGAGCTGAGGTCTTAGGAGTTAAAGATCTTGGCTAAGATCTATAAACTCTGTGTGGTCTGGGACCCATCCTGTTACAGATCTGGCTCTGAGGGCTGCTTATATGGATGTTTTTCTCTGCTACGTGAAGCAAAAAACACACGCAAGTGATGGGACCCAATTATTTCCGTTTATCCACAGGTGAATGAGGCAGGGTGTCTTTGACCTTCTCCCTGGTCTGAAGACTCTGTCTTTCAGTGGACAGCAGAGGATGATGTCCTGGAAAAGGGAGAGGTTGATCATTCAGTCCCTTGAAGGAGCTGAGGGAATCGAGCCTCAAGCTTTCATATTGTGTGTCAGTATTGGGAGTGGCAAGCTCTGCAAGAGAGGAGCTGCTCACGTCTCTTGTCTAGGAAATACCCACAGGGCTCCATCTGTTCACAGGATAACTCAGGTTTGCTGGGACTTCAGGGAGAGCGTCTTGTCCATCCTCCACACTCCACCAAAACATCAGGGCAGAGATTCACCCTTATGCTGTCCCTTCTCATTATTACGAAGAAAGGGGTGGGAAGGGGACATGACCATTGAGTATTTCTGGGGGCAAGATGGAGCAGGCGTCCTTCTACAGGATGCAAAAAGAGGGACAAGTTGGATGGCCAAAAGAGCATATTGAAGGCAGGTCTCCATATCATCTTGTTTAAATTTCTTCAGCAGTTGGCTAGTTATGATCAATATCAAAATGTGTCGATGCTTTGTTGACCTGCTCATGCTCACGTCAGTAACTGCAAGAACAGATTTAGCAGAAAGAAAAGTGGATTTCTGTACAGTTCCTCTAGATGGCAAACTCTATCTGTTCTATTTATCTTACATGTTCAAAAGCAAGTGTGTTCATGCTCAGCCACACTGGTGAAAAACATCCTTTGCTACTGGGACCATTCAGTCAGTTCTGGAATATCAGTTCCTAGAGGCCTAAGCAAGTTGCTGTAGGGAAACAAAATTGTGGATGATGCATCAAGTACTTGAGAAATGTGTTTACTGGTGCAATGTGATTTGGAAAGTACAATAACGAAATCTTGTTTGAAAGATGACATATTTTGCAAACCTCCTTACTGCACCTAATGATGAAAATGTTGTGCACTTTAGTCCCAGAAGCATTTTGCTGTGCTGAATGTGAGGGAAGTCTCTCTCTCTCTCTCTCTCTCTTTGTGTCCCAGCTTTAACGCTGATCATTACTTTCCCTGTTGCTAAGCCAGTGAGGAACGAGTACAAGCAATTTGAAATAGAATGAGGAAATCAATAAAATTGCCCTGAGAGCTGATCCTGATCTAACTCCTTTGTAATTAGTAATGACTCCAGTGATCTTCCTGCCATCAGATTGCTGTAAAATGTCTGGTCTTCCATGCATCCAATATTTAAATCTCAGAGAAGAATGATAATAAAGATCAGCTCGTTTGCATCCTAGGACGTCTTTTGAACAACTATAAAGTAAGAGTGATGGTAAAGTTGTGACACAGAATTGTACTACAGACTTTATGGTATTAAATGATTTACTGGGAAGCAAGACAGCACAGAATCAAGCCCGTCTCTCTCTCTGTGGAAATCAGAATACAGTCCCAGCCCTTATGCTTCGTACAACAGAATTGGAGCTTCCAAAACCACTCTTGGTATTTATGAAAACCTCATTCTAGCGATATATCACTGGTGTAATGGGGCTTTATATGACAGCAGTCGTCATTCTCATTTTCTATGGACAAAGGAAACAGCGTCTGCAAAGGCTGATGCTTGTGCCCAGCACTCGGCTGATTGCATTGTTTCTGCGTGCTCCTTGCTGAGCCCCTGTCTATGTTCCGTCGCCTGCATGAAACAGTTTGTGAACTCCTCCAGGGAGAGATCACTTCGTTCATTTCCCAGGTGATACCGTACATGGCATTTCGCTCAGGTGTGATAAATGGAATATTTCATCAATTTTCTTGGGAGATTTTGCTACGGCACTAATGGTCTGTTTGAATTTAAATGTTCAGTTTAAGTTTGTCCTGTCTTAATTTCAATACATTACTTATTATTACCTCCCTCAACCTCCATCTTCTTTCTTTCCACTCTATAACTCGTGCATCTTGTCATGCCTCTGACTAGCCTGTAAGGGTCTCAGACTATGGACTTTTATTTGTCTATAGAGTGCTGTACAAATACATATTGATCCTAGTCATACTGCTTGCTGTGCCTTCAGTGATTTGTCTTCCTTTTTCACCTTTTCACCCTTCAAACAGTCTCATCCCAGAAATTGCCTACAGCTCACCCAAGCTCTCTTAATTTTCCTCAAAACCCAGCCTGGAGGTAATTTCTGGTACCACTTGAACTGCCTCTGACTCAGGATTAGCTTTCTAGCAGAGGGATGCCCAGACCTCAGTGAAGTTTTGCTGATCACACCTCAGCCGAGGTGCCTCAGGAGAGTTTCTCATCTCGCCTCTCTCATGAGATGCCTCTTCAGTCGGCTTCCTTCTGCTGCCGCATTGCATCACACACTCGTCGTGTCCCTTACAGTGCCTCCTCTTCTTGCCTTGAGCTCTCTGCCTTTCACTTCCCTGGTGACTGTGCCTGCCGTAGATAGTGAAGTGGTTTGTGCATGGTTCTTGCATAACTATTCCAGTCAGGGCACCAAGGGGCCTGTTCTCTTGATTTCCTCTGGTTAGGGTCACCATGCAGCCCTGAGCACTTTGTGATCAGACGTCATCCGTCCCTCAAAATAGCAGGGTAGGTGGATTAATCTAATTCCTCCCCCTTTTACAGAATCAGAGTGTCAACAGATAATGAACAAGAGAATATGCCATGTCCTTACGTGCCAATACGTAAAATGCATGACAACGTAATTTTGGCCATCGCTGTCAATAAACATGACTGAATTCTTCTGTTGTCCAGAACAACTTTTTCCCCCTATTTTGACAACAAAGCTATCATAACTTAATCTGACTTGATCTGAGCCAACAGACTTTCTTTCCTCTTGGTTTTTCCCTCAGTTTTACTGCTGAAGGAGAAAAAAAAAAAGGCTAACTGACTCTGCTTATAAGCAGGGACACAGCAAGCACGACCCAACACCCGTGGTGTCCCAAGGAGCCTTCTCCGCCCTCCCTGAGGCAATGGCACAGCACAGCCTTCTAGAAGGTCCATAGATAATCAGCCTTCGCTTTCCGTGTTGCATCTGATTTCATTTCCTTTGCGAATATTTAGTATATCCCTTTAAACTGGCACAGGGTGGTGGGAATCCTTGCCCTCTATCTCTCAGCTCCTCAGCATGACTGACAAGTGACGTGCCAACCCCTTCACCCAGGTGTTAGACGGAGACATGCTATGGGACTGAATCTTCCGTGGGTCCCTGCGATACGCCCTTACGCAAGGTGGCCTTGGACTTACCTCATGGCAGAGAGGAATCATCGACATGTGCACTGCCGGTTTTCACACAGCAAGTGTTTCTTTCACCCTAATTAAAAGATGCCCCTGACTGATAGATAGGTGCAGCTAGACCTTCTCTTTCAAGGTCAGTGTCCCAAAGCATCCAGATAAGTGCCAGAAAATGTTTTGGAAATACATGCACGTAACTGCTGAGAAAAATGACGGTGTTACTGACTCTTACGCTGAATAAGCAGTGAAGGAAACAGATGCCTCTGACAACGTGCCAGCTAGGGAATCTGAGAAGAGGATATATTTCCTCACAGATTTGTATGTGAAATATGCTGCGGTTGCTGTGTATTTCAGCTGAGCGTTACTCAAGTTTAGGATCTCCTTGTCATTCCTTTTCTTTTAATACTAGTACTTTCCATACACGTGTAATCATCCATGCCCCCACTTTTTAGGCACTTTTGTTTCCTCTCTTCACGCTGTTTGGTCTGTGAGTGGTGCTTGAATATTTAAATTTCTTGTATTATATTTTTACAGTACCTTCAAGTAAGAATCAATGGAAAGACCCCGAGGAAACTATTTTTGGCCTGATTTTCTAGTGGCAAGTAAGTGATGCAAACTAAACACACTCCTACATCAGTTCCTCCAGGCTATTCCCCCAGGCTGGAGTAGACCCAGAGGGCAGGATCTCAGTGCACGGAGGCTATATTATCCTTTTGTGGGACGCATAAGCACTTGCATAGTTAGGTTTTTCTGCTCAATAGGAAGAGGGAGGAATGGAATAGGAGGGCAAATTAGAATTCCCTTCTTCCTCTTACAGTGGGCAATGACTCTGTGACAATTTTGGCTCTTGTTTTAATCTCCTTTGCATTGCTGTAACTGAGGAGTAGTTTAAGCCCAGCATGAGTAAAATCTGAGCTCATGTTCTGTTGTCTCCTTCATTAAATGTGCAGTCGTGTGGAGGTTTGCAGTCCTTCATGAGTTGAGTTCATCACCAACTTTTTTTATGAGATGTATTTTAAGAACATTATATAAATGCATGTGTAGAGATGTAACATGAGACTTCTCACAAACCAGAAATGTCTCATAATGCTGATGAAATGGAGCTTTGGAATAAAGAATTTCTTTACCTACCTCAATAACAAATGTGATGGATGTCTTACCCTATCCTACACCGCAGTATATATAGATGACTGTGTATCATACTTCTACAGGTGCAATGAAGACAAGCTAACAAATTCTGTGCCTCTGGAAAAGCCATGCTTTGCAAGTCCAGCCTATACATAATCTCAAATTGTGTTCATGCTGACAGCAAATACTAAATGTATTTTATTACTAAAAAGGAGAGAATGGCTGCCCGCTGGATGGCATTTGCAAATGATCCATCCCTAATCTGCTCTTCTAGAGCACAACCCATACCTTGTTGGTATCATTCCCCTTTTCTTTGAATGATTAACTCCCAGTTCATGAGACTTTTCTGAGCAGGACCTATCATTCGGAGGGCCTAGTAAGTACCAAGTGCTTTTGAATGGTTACATTCAGCTTCCTGTTTCCCAGAGCAGAACCATCCCAGATCTCCTTAAATACAGCATCACAAACTTTAACCCAAAGTCCCAGAGACCTGGTATAATATTTTATTTGAAACCATTTAGTCATTGCACTATCAATCACAGTCATATATTTTCCTGCACACAGGGACAGGCAGGCATCATGGACAGGAGCTGGCATCTAAAGGCAAGTCCACTGCTCAGAGCAAAGCCAAGGCTGCCAGATATCACTGGAACTGTGAAGGGAGGGAGAAATCCCCACCTAATGGCTAGCCAGTGGTCATAACCCAGCCTGGGCTTCCCTTGTAAGAAGCTTGTCTAATGTAAACAGTGCTCTTTAGGTTTCAGGAGAGCCCTGGGGAAAATGACTAGCTGCACAAAGGACTTTTGTTGTTGCTCGACCAGTTGGCTCACTCAGCGTCTTACATCTCCCCACTGCCCTTTGGTCAGAGTCATGTTATTATGAGTATATAATTGTGCATTTAGCTACTAGCTCCTCTGATAGGGCTACAATTTAAAATAATGAAGGAATCTAATTTGTATCAGTGATGCTCCCCATATGAGCTCAACACAAGGCTGTAATAAGCTAATTCATAAATGACACGTATTTCCCCCAAACTCAGACAAAAGGAAAAAGACAAGAATGAGAAGGACTGACTGGTTATGTGCTCACGAGAGCTCGTTCCAAAAATAGCGCTGAGCTGGTTAAAAATGCATTTGCTGAGGAATACAAGCAATTTGAAAGTTTCTTTTTAGTTCTCACAGGAAAATTAGACCAATTCGTGAATAACTGAGTCACAGGGCATTTCGATTGGCTGGATTTTAGCAAGAGTGAGAAGTAACATTTGCTTCACACACAGTGTTGGCAAACTGATTTTAATCATTTGCAATTTGATTTTTGAGAATTAGTCAAGCTGAGGGTTAAGAGAAGGTTTTTAGACATGGGCAAATTTCCAAAGCAATCCGCGACTCCATTCACTAATTGAAGTCAGTGTCAGGAAGCGTGTTTTAGCATGACCTTCAGGAAATTCTTTAATTTGTTGTTAATATATCAACCTCTTTTCCCTCCAGTTTAAATAGCAACTTTATACAGGTTTTTTTCTTCCTCCGTGCCTCAGCAAAGGCAGGAAAAGGAGTTGCTGACACTGAACCAGGACAAGAGGAAGGTGGCCATTCCTGGAGAAGACGCCTCTCTCTTCTTAATAGCCTGACACAGCAGGGTGGCTGCCCACAGATTAGGAAACTGAAAGCCTCGCCATTACCCAAGAGAGGCTGTTGCCTTTGGGTTACCCAAAAGACCACAGCAGGTCAGGCCAGGCACTTCCACCCCTGCTGACCAGGAGGCTGAGTCAGGACCTCGCCAGCTCCGATCACGCCGTTGCACCTCGTGAGCTCCTGAGATCAAGCCTCAGCTGCCGTCGCTCATGGTAGGGCAATAAAAAACACGCTCCAGTTTCTCTTGGATTGCCTTTACCTGAAACATTCAGCTAAGCATCGCTGCGCCAATCCTGAGCATCTTTTCCCTTGCTTCGTTGGGAGGATCCATCTCACTTTCTCTTCCTCAGTGTCCAAGCTGAAATCACAGGGGAGTTTTGTTCCGCTGCTGGGTGGCAAGAGGGGCAAGTTGCCCAGAAACTGAGCTGAGACAGTACCCATTAAAACCAGAGTGCCAGCAGACCAATAGCTGTAACTGAGGTCAAATGCAAAGCCCATTCCTCACCCAAGCTGCCCCACAAAAATGCCCAAAACCTTGCATGGAGATTTCATACCAAGACGACTATTCAACTGGTTGTATAAGCACAAACCTGACTATGATGTGCACTGTTATTCAACTATCCTAAAAAATGCATTATCTCATTACTTGTTCCTGCATGGAAACAGCAGTAGCAGGATTTAAAAAAAACACAATATATTTTTACCACATTAAAAGCGGTGCAATCCAAATAAATTAGAAACTATAAATCTTTCCACTGCACTGGTAGAGCAGGTGACCTCCATGCTCTCCAAGATTCACACACCTTCATGTTAATATCTTTAATGACACTTCTTCAGGCTGAGAGGAGAAACAATTATCATTTTGACCTCGGGAGGAGCCCAAAGTGCAGTGGGTGGTGGCAGGGCATCAGGTGAGGAAAGGAAGGGAATATTTGCTCTTCTGCATGCTCAGCAGCGTGCTCCCTTGGAAGGGGCAGAGCCTGGCACCGCTAGAAAGGAATTTTCTTCCCTTTGACTCTTTGCAAAGGCACAAAATTTCATGAATACAGAGCACTATATCATTTAGTATAGAAGAACAAGCTAACGGGAGCAAAGGTGAGGCTGCTCAGGTATTTACCACAAATTTGGATGTACAGGTTAATTCTCTGCTGCCTTTTCCTGGAAAATAACAACTCACAATAGACCGAAGGATGTCTAGGTAAGAGCAGCTACCGAAATGGAGTTTATAGTTTTGTTATGAAACCTGTGCTCAGCCATACGTGTTATACTAGTGCTAGTTCAGCAATAGTTTAAGGAGAGAACTTTCTGGAAAATGAAATTTAGTCCCATAAGAAATTTTGATATTTCAAAAGCATGGAAGTTTTAACACAGATTTAGACAAAAAGTTTATTTATTTATTTAAATTACTTTCAAAATATTCTCATTTGGAAACACAAAAATAACTTTGAAGTATATTTTTGGTAACATTAAAATACTCAAATTCTTAGCATAACATACAGCAAAAGCTAAAATCTCATGAGAAAATGGAACCAAGTCAATCAAAAAAGCCCCCAACCTCCACACTCTGGTCAGTTCCACAGTACCAAATTTTTTCAGGCATTCTCCCATCCCTTCCCTCTGAAAATATGGCCTGTTCCTCCAAAGAATTTTATTTTTATGGAATATATTCTCTTGGAGGTAATCTGTTTTGATCACCAAAAAATCCCTCAACATTTTACCAAAGGAGTAGCGCTGAGCACTCTTGAGGCCACATCTACATTAGCAATCAATGCAGAGCAATAGGAGTGGCTCTACAGAGCATCCCCACTATCTCTGTCTCAGGGAGTTTTTTTTACTCCACGGACTGAACATCTGTTTGTTTGTGGATGGAGTTTGATGCAATTCATGCTCTCTTAGACCAAACCAAAACACGGGAACTGGGACAGTCACTTCAGCACACCCTCCTGGTCTGGACTAAAATGCTAATGAAGATGCATCATGAATACGAAGCTGACTCACACGAGCAAAAAGTCCCATCTGTTTACATCATTAGCTGTTGAATGACATTATATCCTGGGGTACCACTGACTGATGAAATAAGGTATCCAAAGGATCATATATAAGAAGGGGGTTTTTGGTTAGTGAATCTTTGCTCAAAGACAAGGTGTCAGCTGGATTCCCTATTATTTTTATGTGTGTTTTCTATCACTCTCTAAAAATTGTTAATGGAACAAATATTACATTGATGTAAATTACTGAACAGGCTATCTATCGGGGCTTAAAAGCAGAAATGCACGACACACAGTGGTAGTTCACATTTTTTCCAGGCCTTTGCGACTTGGCACTGGGCTTAGAGTGCAGTAGTCACTGGTATTCACATCCAGCAGCAAACACAGAAAAAGATCTCTTTTTTCTAAAGGTATACAATATACGCTAAGTAAGAATAGGATCAATTTCCTGTTAGTTACTTTATCTATCATCTCATTCATTTACTCAACTACCATTGGGCCACCATTCCACTTCTGTTTTTCAGTCTCACTCAATTACAAACTGTACCTGGTCTATAGGGACATACCAAAAAAGGTCAGAGTGCAAACCACATATTATTTAAATAATTTAAGAAAAAATAAAAACCCAAATAATAAAAAAACTCAAATAACAGAACATCAGCCTTGTCATTGCAAGAACAAGACATTGAAAGCTATCAAAGAAAGAGTTATGAAACACTTCCATCGGCTCACAGATTAACCTGCATTATCAGCTATTCTGGTTAGAATTCATGACAACAATCTTCTGGCTTGAATATCACAGAATCACAAAATTAAAGAATAGTAGGGGTTGGAAGCACCCTCTGGGGATCATTCAGTCCAACCCCCCTGCTAAAGCAGGTGCCGCTAGAGCAGGGTGCACAGGAATGCGTGCGGGTGGGTTTTGAATATCTCCAGAGAAAGAGACTCCACAACCTCCCTGGGCAGCCTGTGCCAGGGCTCTGTCACCCTCACAGTAAGGAAGTTCTTCCTCATGTTCAGGTGGAACTGCCTGTGCTCCAGTTTGTGCCCATTGCCCCTTGTCCTGTCACTGGGTGCCACCGAAAAGAGCCTGGCCCCATCCTCTGGACACCCACCCTTCAGCTATTTGTAAGCATTGGTGAGATCCCCTCTCAAGTCTTCTCTTCTCCAGGCTGAACAGACCCAGGTCTCTCAGCCTTTCCTCATAAAATCTTGCTGTTTAGAGTAATTACAGTAGTAATTACACTTTAAAACATGAGAACAACCCCCTCGACTTTTATAAGTAGGCAAATGTTCTGGGTTTCCTCACCCTAAGAGTCTTGTTCAGTTATACTTATGAAAAGACTCAAACATCTGTCTTCATCATGTCACGGCAATGCCCCATGTTGCAGTCATCTTTGGTAGGACTTCTTATTGTCTTTGAATTGAGCGTTTGTCACAGTTTAAAGCTGGACTGACTGTTAAACAGACAACAGATGCTCTTTGTTAACCCCTCCCTCCCCAAAAAGGCTTAATGCTTAAATTAACCAATGCACTGTGTGTGAGGGGTAGTCCAGTTTTATGAGCCTGTCTCAAAACTAAAGTCTGGTTTCAATTCCGGGTAGCTCTCAAAAAAATAGTACAACAAACTGAGCAAAAGCCTATTCTTTTCATTTGCAGGCTAGCAGCAGCATTGCTAATGAAGACTTAAGCCGTTCTACAAAGTAACGATCATACTGTTCCACAGGAGTAACTAAAGCCACCGCTTGGAGGGTACCATAGACCTACCCAAAATAATGGGACATTTTCCTGAGTTTTGAAGAAAGTTTATAATACTAAGTACTTTAAGATGATGAGCACATTGTGAGAAAGAACCTTAAGACAATGTATTTCAAACTATTCAATGCGGTATTTGTGCTTTCTTTTTAAGGCACTCTCTTCAAAGACAGAAAGGTATCCTTGTGCAGATAATAAGCAAGTTTGAATTGTTTTCTAGGAAATGCTTGCAACTTCAGCTGTAATGGCATTCTGTTAGCTCTTAAAACTTAGTGTTAAGACAGACTTTTATAAAACGTATTATAAAAATCATAAAATTATAAAACATTTATAAAAATGCCTTTATTCTCCATGCTGGTGTGTGTGGCTCCATCAAGAACGATAAGACTTTAAATCATGGCATCAGTGTAGATTTACAAGCTCAGGGTAATTAACAGCAGAAATACTGAGGGGTATATGTTGGCATGACATCACAGACCTCCTTTGATAAGCCATGAAGAGATGACATTTTTTTAGTAATTTGAAGCACAATGTTAGAACTGTCCAAATGCATAAAGTAGTGTAAGAAACAGAACTGTAGCTTTTCTTATTTTCTTCAGTCAAAAGATGCTACCATAAAGCCAGTATGATAATTGTAAGAAACTGAATTAGAATTATTTTGTTAGTCAAGTTAGATTGAACAGTTACATGAGTAGAGTACTTTGCCTTTTGAAAGTTAATGTCAGATCAAGCATTTAAAAATTCTCTTTTAAACAGTCATGTTTTACTTAATGGTCTTGGACACCTTCTGGAACAACCTCTTCTATTGTACAACATATTGAACTTCTACATGTAAGTTACTCGAATGAAGAAAAAAAAAAAAGCTGAGCCTAGACTGTATTTTTTATTTACATCTTTGATCAAATCTTCTGATCCCCAGCAAGCAAAGAACAGATGTCAAAGAAATCAATGATGTTTAGTATCTTCTCAGCTGGACAGGGCGCTGGGCCATCTCGTCTGGACTGTGCTTTTGCCGGCAAAGGTGGGACCAGATGGTCCTTGAGGTCCCTTCCAACCTGGTATTCTATGATCCTGTGAAATCAGTAACAGCGTGGGTAATAAGCTAGATATCATCCCCTGGTGCACAGAGCATTTGAAAATATAAAAAATTTCTTAAAATCACAGGTCTATGGCTGGCTGCAAAGAGATCAATACCAACAGTACTTCAAAGTGCTGAGTTATTAAGCATACCACCTTTAGATGTGAGAAAGCTGGAGTCTTGTGCGTAACATGAAGCAGCATCTATATGTAAAGAACGTAAGTGAAGACTGATTAAATTCAGCAAACCTATCTCAAAAAATCGTATTCTTGAAATACTGATCCTATGCAGTGTTAAAAATAGTTTCTTGCTATCTTTCTCTAAGTTAATTTGTACCGAACATGTCGCTTCTTTTCATCTAAGCATAACAGATACCTAACTGAACACTTACCTGATTTTTGAAGACGCACCAACAGTTCGTGCAGTTCTTATTGAGGTGATTAAAGGGAGGATGCCCCATGGTCTTGCTGTCCGAGTGGGGGACGTTTTCTTTCCCGGTCTGCAGGGACATATCTGACTCCCTAATCCAGAATGGAGGCATTTCTATCTCCTTCCTTAAGCATAAAGCTTAACGCGTTTGGAGCTTCAAATTTACTTCAACTGTTAGACGTGGCACAAATGATCTTGTAGGGTTAAAGCTTTAATAAGGCATTGCCTAAATTTGGGTTGCCTCCACAGGGCCTTTTCCCTGTCCAGACTCCTTTGGTGCCCAGCTCCTTCTGCATTAGGTCTTCTTCAAATTTGAAGATATAATTAATAGGGGCTGCCTGCTTGTAGTGGGTGTGCAAGAGTCATGCTCATGAAAATGAGTATCAAGAGAAAAGAAATGATAGGATTTAAAACTAAGTTAGGAAGGAGTCACACTTCTGAGGCTCATACCCACAGAAAAGAAGCGAAATGCCACTCTGTGTCATCCAGGTGTCGAGCTCACTCGCCAGTAACATAGCCATTTCTTTGTTGACATTTTGTGTGATGATAACTTGACGGTGATGACAAGTAACCATTTTGCTACTTGAAATTCGTCTACCCTAAGGTATTTACTAAATACAGTGAAGCTTACACACGTCCTCTGGTCAGCACATTGAAAAGAAGTCAAGAAGCTTACTCATCCAAGAAATGCAGTGTAATTAAACCCTCCAACTAACTCTGAGCAATCTCCTACACCCTAAATGATCCATTTTATGACGTTTTTTAAAGGAACATTGCTGATCGGGGTTTTTTTCCTCCTTGGAATAATTCCCTTTCTTCACTTCGCACATATACAATCATATTAGGGATCTGTATATTTAATACCCTCTTTGTGCCCTCTAGTTTTAACCTATCATTTCCAGCAAAGATTAGGATTATCTAATCTGTTTATGCATAATTACTGTTTTCTAAAAGAACTTGGCTACATGCACTGACTAATAGGCAAGACTATCCTCTTCCTCTTGTTATGATACCTTTCTGGCTTTTTGGCTCCCGACAAAAATAATTTTCAGCACTAAGAGTGAGGAAGTGCCAGTTTATGCTAATTGTAGTTGGAAAATTGATGAAAATACAGGCAATCACATAAAATGACAAGCAGTGAGAGGAGGATGTGTACAACAGTGGTTTCAAACCAGCTTCGCCTTCCCCTAACCCAGCACTGCTCAGAGATGTGTGCTTAGATGCTCTCCGTGGTGGGAGCACCTGCCGATGGGCTCTGAGGAAGATGATACCTAACCGAGGGTTTCCACAACCAAGGGGACTATCCGTGCCCTCTTTTCTCCGGCTATCCTCCCTCAGTTTCCTGACTCCTTTGTTTTAGGGTGATCCGCAGAGGTTAACCATGGAAAACGGTCCACGAACAAGCAGTGGTGGATATCTTGTTCTCTATCAACGCGTTTTGAGTGGAAGCAACTAATGCAGTCCTTCATTTTCTGTTTAATGTAGGAGCATTAAAAATGAATTATAAAGAGTCCCAGGGCTGACACTTGGATATCTAACTCTCCCTACCTTTTTCAGCAAGAACAATCATCTGACCTGCAGAGTATGATTTTCCAACTTTAATGTGTGACTTTCACAGTTTACATCTGACTTGCTTTTATCCATATGGCACTAGCATGATTCATTACTGGCAAAGCAAATGGCTACAGACCCGAGTGATGTCGTCCCACCAAGCAGTGCACCTTCATCTGTAATGGCTGGATGAACCCTGCGAAATCCTGAATCTGAGTTCAAAGCCGCAAGAAATGAAGCGGGTCAGCAAGGCTCTGAAGGGACCTGCTGCAAGTGCAACTGAATAGCAGAAGCAGACTCGCAGTGCATCAGACCTCTTGGTTCACCAGCCCATCAACCAGAAACTCACACCACAACGTAACCAAATAAAGAGAGAAAACAAGTTGGAAAGGTAACTTAATACTTAAAAAACAATCTTCCAGATTGTGCCCCCCTCGACAGGCAGGATTATGTGGTGGAACAGTACACAGAGTTCACTGGAAATCTGAGTGTGCCGGCAGCAATTTGTTATTGGATTCATTATTCTGCACGGTTTTGCCCTTGCAGTTACTGCAACTGCCTCCTTTTTGCCGTATGCAGTCTTTTTGTTCATCTGTTTTTAATTCTGAGGTTTGAATCTGTTCACATCTCCTTTGTTTAAGCATATCCCTCATGCCTTCAGGTGTGTTTGTTGATCTCTTGAGCTGAAGCTAGAAAAAAAAAAACCAGTGCTGGATTAACAGCACATTGCACCACCCTCAAAGAGAGTGGGAAAGCACATCGCTGCCTCATAGCCTTTTGTCCCTGGATCCCTTCAGGTTTCTGCAACAGCTCAGCAGGCTGATTTCACTCCCATGGTCCTTTCAGCCTGTAGTGTTGAATGGGCAAGTATTGAAAGCTGCGTTCCTTGAAATGACTCCAGATGAAGTAGCCAGCGTGCCAAGTTATCTTACTGGTGTTTGCTCTGCAGAGATCTGCACTGTGTCTGACAGCGGATATGTTTCACACAGAAATTACCATGCCAGTGGACGCTTGAATTAGATTTTGCCTAAATATATGTGACGGCTTTTGTTTTGTGATCTTGAGAAATCAAAATGTTGAGTCACTCTTTGATTTAAACTAAAAAACCTCACAAACATTACAACAGCTTTATGTCATCTTCAGGAAATCTTGTTCAAGGATAAATTTCAAGTGTATCACACATGTCCCCTATTTTTGCTTCTAGGCGATGGCATCTCCAGCAGTGGTATTGCTGCGCATTGCCGTGTGGCTTCCCTGGCTTTTTAGGGTCTAAGTAGTAGGTCTTGGAGGGGTGAAGCATGTCCCAGGGTCATCCTAGAGTCCTCAGGGCACATCTTAGTGGAACCTGTTCATCTCCCTGGATGGGAAAGCGGAGCTAGAAGAATAAATGCAACCTATTTGGTTTTGTGCAGTGCCTGAAAAGCAGAATTCACCTTAGTAAATGTAGAGGTTCACCTCAGAGCTGGTCACGGTAGGTCCCATTTACAGACCATGTAGAACAAGTAAGTGCACGAAGGGGTCTAGGGCATGGTTTGTCTCCTCCTGAGAGAGATGCCTGGAAGAGCTCAGATGACTCATGTCCTCAGCGTGCCTAGTTGTCTCCACTGACTATGGAGACAGCTCGGGCCGGCCACCTCATCTACATCGTAGATGTCTGAAACTCGGTGCAAGGAAGCAGCCTCTCACTCTAAGCACACGGATGCCACACGATAATGCTTCCTAAGGCCTTTTGCACATAGGAGCTCTGGGTCCAGCGTGCGTTGTGCCTCTCCCCTGCACACGGTAGCTGTGGATGTGCCCTCTGCTAACGCTACACTTTGCATCTTCGTGTTTTATAACCTCCTGGCTCGCCGCTTCCAGGTTGAGGCAAAAGTTTCAGCACCGTTTCTCCCCAAGTGAGCTTCATCCCTTCCAAAGAGAGCACTGGCTCCCTTTCCTCCCCTTCCCCAGGCCTGCAGCACTTGCTGTGCAAGCAGTAGATGCTTTGCAGTAATGCCTGAAAGCCTTTTTTCAAACAAACACTATTCTGCCAAATTAAGCATTTTAGGATCCTTCAGTTAGAACAGAAAAGCAGAGATCACCCAAATGGTCTGGATGGCATCATCACATGCCTCTGTGGACCAATATATTCAGGATTTCATCTTCACATTTCACTGGGCAACAGAGTTATTACCTGAAGTGGGAAACCTGTGCTTTTAAAGAAACAATTGCTTTAAAACTGCGCCATTTTATGCCAGTTAGGGTCCACCTTCAGGTTTTTGGCATGTTGCCAAATCTGCCTTGAACAGGGCAACCTTTGATCGGTTCCGCAGAAAGCTAATGACACATAATTGTAGGTTATAGCCAGATACTGGGGTGAGGACAAATGTAACATTATTAGGAAGCAGATGCGAGCGTGACCTGGTTATTTTGTCACTTCAGTGACAGAAGTGGAGGCAAGCATCAATTGCACAGTTACTGTAAACCTGCACGTTTTTTTCAGAAAATAATTGTAATTATAGATGATATGAGCTTCTCGGAAGATCAAGCGCCACAATTATGTGATGTTTGTCATTTGAACACTCTTTGCAATAACTCATATAGAAATGCATGCATCAGTTTGAATGCCTGGAGTCTGTCCAAAGGTGTAGATGGCTGCTATCACTTCATACTTGAATTTCATTATTGCAACACAATGCTCTTGTACGTACACTTGACTCTTCCTAGTGTTTTTGCCGCACTTGACAGCACCGGTTCACTTCGCTCATTATACGGTTTTCAAACTTTTAGTATTTGATGTTTAACCAAATGCATTCACTCATCCAAATGTTATCTCAAGCACCAAAAAGCCTAGCTTCAACCGCTATTTTTCGCTTGTCTGCTGTAAAAAGTTGGAATCAACTCACACTGTGCTTTCCATTTCCAAAGGCTGGGTAACAGCTTTAATTCCTGACCTGTTTCATCCACAGGCAGAATTACAGTTTGATACAGAAAGAGAGAAGTTATTCTAAAGGATTTCTTGTGCAATTTTTATATTATCTCTCTACAAGCAGCCTTTCTTTTTTCATAACAGTCCTTTCCACTGAAATTCAAATGAGGTCATGCTAATCTGATACCCAGTATGAGTTTGCTAATGTTGTAAGAATGCGATTATTGAGAAGTCACCTACTGCAACTGTATGTATTCAGACAACACAAATGAATGCACGCCCTCCTGCAAATGTACTTCCAAGGGTTTCTGAGCTTGCAGCTCTGAGTGATTCACTTCTTACTGTAAATCGTCAGTGCAGTAACCTTAGGACATCTTAGAACATGGCTCTGAAGTTAATGGATTATGGAGTAAGAAGAGAGTAGGTTATGCATTTACTGTTCTCCTGGTCTGTAATAAACCTGGCTGGCCATGTTAAGTCATGTAGAGAATTATGTTTCAAGACTCCAGTAAGCTTTCAGAATGTGCCAGTATTAACATGCAATCAAGGGCCATTTCATAAAAAGCTATTTCCCCACAGCCACTTATCTTCAATTCAGCATTTCCCAGCTTAATCTCTGGGCTATCGCCCGTGTTAAGAACTACCCAGTATTTTAGTCTAAGCAGGACAGTGGATAAACAAAGTTCTATTGAGAGCTGTCTTACAGGAAAAGGGTGCAGAGGGAAAAAAGCGATAACTTTGCTTTTTCACAGACAACACAGACAATATAATTCCTGAAATCTTTTGCAAGGTTGTCTTAGTTTTCAGCCTTATATGGGTCCTCAGCATATCACCTCAATAGTGTTGCCGTCACTTGAAATGTCTTCAGGCTGAGAGTGAAGGTGCACGGATTATGGCAGCAGAAGCAGAGGCAGGGAAGCCAAGGCAGCTCCATCCTGCGCTTCTCCCAGCCCAGCAGCTGCCATCTTCTCAAGTAGAGCAGGTGACAAATTATTTGCTCTAAACTCCAGGGGAAAATTAATTCACTGTCTTGCCCGTTACAATCCTCCTCGCTGAGGAAAGCCCCTCAATGAGCAATGCTGTAGAAGTGAGGTGAATACAACGACCTGTTTTGTTTTGTTGGCTGAAGTATTAAAACAAGCACAAGTCTCCCATGTGAGCGAATTCAACCTCTGGAAAACACAACTTTGCCTCTGTTCAAGCTTACCTGCATGTGAAAACTCCCCAGTCTTTGTAAGCTTTGTTGAGTTTTAGTATCCAGCTAGAGAAAGGGAACGAGGATGAGTATTTAGACCTATCGAGTCTAATGTAAGCACTCACAGGCTGCAAAATGAGAGATTTTATTTACCCAGGTGACAGAAAAGCAGGAAATTGCCATATTATGTCATTTTCCACCGAGGAACCTCTGGTGGACTTGCTGTTTCCAGGAGGGCGTAATGTTCCTAGAAGTGAGAATTGATTTAGATTTTTCTCTCGGCATTCCACTATGCAAACAGAAACTGAACTTTTGCCAAATTCTGTAGGAGTATCTTTTTTTTTTTTTTAAATCATTATTACAGTAAGGTCATGTTCCTCTTAAAACGCAGCACTTTATACGCATGAAATCTCAAATGCTTGCTGCTTATTGTCTGCCTCATCCCATTTTTTACAAGTGTGCAATAATGATGGCTTCCTCTTTCATGCTGCATTTTGTACATAGATTTCAAAGCATTTTCCAGAGAAAGGGAACTATAATTATGCATGCGTTAGAGATGGGGAAACAGAAACACCAAAAGGTAAAGCAATTTGCCCAAGGTGACAGGGCAAATTAAAGACAGAGTCAGGCATAAATCCCGCGTCTCCTGCGTTTTGGCTCCTTGCTAACCACAGCCTTGCTTGCGCTTCACGATGGTATCACCAGCTTGCAAGAGCAACAGCAGTGGGAAACTGCTATAGGGATGCTACGAGATGCACCCTGACGTAAAATCGATACAGGTCTCAGTGAGGGCCCACCTGCAACCCCTCTTGGCCACAAGGGTAACAGATAAACGGTAACTGAGCTGCGAGGGGCTCGCAGGGCAGTGCTGGGGGCTCCCTACTGAACCTTGGGTGGGTGGGCAGGGGCTGCGGAAAGGCAGAGCAGCCTCTGCGGTCGCTGCGTGGAGGAATCCTCTCTGCAAGCACCGAGGCACTACCAACCAGCCTCGCGTTCCTGGGGACGCATTTCTCAGAAATCAAGCCCACGCAACTTGCTCACACCAGCAGCAATCAATCCGAGTTGCTGCTCACAGCAACAGAGGCCTCTGCAGAAGACATGCGGAGCTGTTTTGTCCCACAGGAAACCGTGCCTTGGGGAGGCGCCGTGGCAGCCCTTGCCTCCTTGGTGCACAGCGGGAGGATTCCTGCTCTCCCACAGTGCAGGAGCAACCGAATTATACCGCTAGCTGTGGTTTATTAGGCATGTAAAATTGATTTTAAATTATTTCCTGTATATTCACAAACCTAGCAAGTAGTTTCCTTTTAAAGTGCACCAGCTGTGACATTTCATAGGTTCTGTAATTTCAAATGAGGCGCTAAGAGACTACTCCTTTCAACAACTTTTTTTTTTTTTTAATGAGGGTGGGTACCTGTTGCAATGAATCAATTAAAACTCTTCTGACACACAAGACGTGCACTGCCGGACCTGTTTCACAGGTTTCTGGGGAGGGAGGATAACATGTGACAACACACAGTAGCCAAGAGTACTGGAGAAGATCAGAAGCCTGCATGAGTGAGCTTAGCTTTCCAAAATACTTTCTTAAAGCACTATTCAAAAGACCGCGGACCTCTGCGACAGACAGCACCATGGTGGAGCAAGAGATGCTGCTGTCGTGTGCTTATCCTCAAGAAAAGTGTAAGTGACCAAATACAATTTTGTATATAAGAAATGAGAACAGGACACCGCAGAAAGGAAATGAAAGAAATGATCTAGCTAGTATAATTGAAAAGACAGAGGGAGTAGAGGGGAAATGCTAAAATAAGGAAATAAGGAAGCTATTAACTTTATATTGTAGGCATGCAATTGAAATATCATTAGTGTACTTACAAGCAAAAGAAAGGATGCTTGTATGAAGAAATCTGATATAAAAGCATCTGAAGAAACTTGCTTTAATCTTTGACTTTCCTCTTGTATTTCCAAAGCGCCGTGGCGTGGGGCTGCTTGTGTGGCAGAGAATGTGAACAATGAGCTTTGATTCAGTAACTTGAGTGGCAGACTGGACTGCTATGAAAGCATTTTCTAGAAAGACATTGTATGATTAAAAACGACGTCGTCGTCTTTTTTTTTTTTTTTTTTTTACAATGCAAACTCTCTTTTTCCTAAGGCATCAGCAAGCTTTCTAATGCTTTATCCAAATGTCAGCTGAGAGTTATGGTACAGTGCAAATATTCCCAAATCCATCCCTCCTTCCCCAAAGGAAGCTGTCACAGAATTCTTTGCTGACCATAATTTTATTTTTATTACTAGAAAATGTAACACAGGCAAGAAAGACCAACAGGAAAAATAAATCTGTACATGCAGGCTTTTAAAACGATTAGGAATGTTTTAAAAGACTTCTGAAAAACACCAAATCAGGTTTCCAGCATGCCAAAGACGAGTATGCCAGAAAGGTAGAAATGTAGCTGACTGCAATGAAGTCAGGTAACTAAGTCTGAACTGGGCTTGTCTGAACAAAATACTAAGCAAAGGTAGAAACGGAACTAGTATGTCCTGAAGCCACTTCAATATGCTGCCAGAACAAAGTTCAGCGCAAAAAAACCCTTCTCTCTTTGAACTCAAGAAACTTTGCCTTTTGAATGGCCCGACTTGTTTTGGCAACTTCACAAGAATGTTATTTAAAACTTACTCCAGATGTAAGGATCATCTTTGTTCTGGGTATAAAAATGCCCGCTTTGTACAAGGTTTTATGTTGGTTATCAAGAGCAGAATAGGACAGGGATGCCAGCAAAGATGCGGTTTACCCATGAATAGATGTTTTCTGTTTTGTCTTATTTTCTACTCCCTAGAAAGTCCCATATGCAAAAGGTGACAGACAGTTAAAAATCTTCCTTACTACAGTGCCCTGCTGAGCTGACTTAGAAGCCAGCCTGCTTGTAACCAACTGACTGTAAGAGAGTTTAGATCAAACCTGAAGTTATAATACCTGTGCTACAAACAGTGATGCTTTCCTTTTGCTGCCTAGTGTCCTATTAAAGGGTTTTAGAAAGCAGGATGACAATAATTTATTTTTAATTTTGCTGTAACTTAAGCAATATAAATGAGCTTTTTTCTCTTTCATGGCATGATTTATTTTTTTCTTTTCTGTTGTTCACTTTAATGTTAAAAAGAAAACAAGAGTCATACTGCATTAAAATCATGTAAATGCCTTTTATGGAAGACATAAAAGGTAACTGGAGCTCTCAAATTGCTCAGTTTTGTATATAAAACGTAACTTTATACTGCGTGTCATAGTTTTTGCATGTGTGCAAAAGAGAAAGGGAGATTTCTCAATCATCTCAGTTTGGCCCTCGATTTCAAAGAAGAAATGTGTGCCATGCTGCACTGTAGAGGCTGAAAAAATTGCATGGAAAAATCAAATCAAACCCAAAGGAAATAAATCCACAGGAGGAAGGAAGCCATGCAATATCTCAGCATGTATGAGCTGGGTCCTCTGATTACACCTTCTGGTGGCATGAATCACCAGCAACCCCCCCCCCCCCCCAAGACAATGGAGCTACCCCATGGGCTCAAGAAAGGACTACATGGAGGACCAGTCTCATTGCATTTACAGTATTATGCACTTGTCAGGAACAGGTAGTGCATGTATCTGACGCGGTAAAAAGACAAATTGAGCACTGAATGGGTCCATTCTAGCCATAAAGGGTCAAATTGTGCCCCAGCAGGTGACACATTTCAGCTTAAAACTAAATGCTTTCTTGGACTGGTCTGAAAGGTCAACCCACCGCAGACTTCAGCTTACAAATCAAAACCTAAGTCTTTGAAGAAATCCTTTCTGCTAAGCAAAACGGGCATGGTGCATCTTTGGGAGTCTGCAGCTACTTGTTGGGAGCTATTGGATTTGTATCTGTTGCTATGTGAAGTTAACAAGAAACTTGAAACTTCATACCTGAACCTATGGTCTAGCTGTCCATGATGACACAGTTCCAGGTGTCTTCTGCTTAATGTCACTTGCCTCCCTAAACATCTTTCGAGGAAATACTGAGACATTTGGGGGGGATGGGTGTACGTGTCCTCCAAGACAACATTGAAAAATTAGCCCATAGTTAGTCATGGGACGTGTTTTTCATAGGTCCATGAAGGTCCAATGCTGTAGTGCCAGGGCATTCACTTCACAGGTGAATATTGCTCTTTCCTTGAGAATATTAGTGGGAGTTTTCTGTAGCCTGTCACTCTGTTTCACCAGGCAGTCGGGGCAAACTACTGATTAGTAACGTCTGGTGTCAGGTATCTCTTTAGGAGATTTGTCTCATGACAAATATGACAAGACCAGGAACATAAAATGTCCTGAAACAGCAGCACAGAGGTTAAGATCCCACCATCTCTTGCTACCGTTGTGGTTTTTCTTCCCGTATCAAAAGCTATTAATTGTCAAAACGATGTTGGGGGAGGCGAACATATCCACGCAGGCACAGCTACCTAACTAGGCTCAGCACACCACCTTCCTCATCAACCTTTTTGAAGCCATTCAAAAAGCCCCTCTTGACAGACATAGTTTTCAAAGGAAAACACACTAAATTTGCCATTACAATGGATTTCACTCCTCTTAGAAAGCAAAAGGTATGTAATAAATGCAGCTTATTCTGGAATAGTGGTAAACAGACTTCTCAACTATGTGATATAGTCCTAGATATTCCTAAATAGCTGCTTGCAAATGTAAATTTCAAAGGAAAATAATAGAAGCTATCTTTTTGCACTTGAGCATATGACAAAAGCACACTAGTCTAAGCTTTTACAAAGGAAAAAAAAAAGGGGGAGAGGAAAGAAAATAACTTTGGACAGAACGAAATTAGTCTGAACAACTTTGTTTAAAAATACAAAGCACTTTAGTGTTTCTACTTTAATTATCTTTCACACAATTAATAACTACTTGTCACAGGTTTTTTTCAATCTTTCCAAAAGCCAATCACTTTTAAGTTGAAACCAAGCAAGGAAATTTCAACCTAAAAGGATTTGTGTTTGGGGCGAGGAGTTTTTGTTTGTTTGCTTGTTTTTAACGATTATGTTTTCCCAGCCATGAGATGTCAAACATACACTTTCAAGATGGCTTACTCAGATTTCAGATTTGCAAAAGCATTCTAAAATTAGTATATTCCGTTCTCGCTGCTTCAGAGCAGCGCTGTGGTATTATGTGTGTGCTGATGGGAGAACGTGGGAGGCCTCTGTTCTCTATATGTCTTGAGGAGACAAAAATGTGGTGATTGTCTAGGAGTAGTCTCTAGAAAGTCCTTCTTTGGAACAGTTTTCCCAGACATCTGCTCATCCTCAGCCTCATTTGTCTGTTTTCAAATCTAAAATCTGTTGTTTGATCATATCAGAATGCCTTTTTTTTAGACTTTGTCCATCTGAAAGAATGATCATTCTCAAAGCAGGAGTGATTAGTTATTAACGACCTCTATGACGGTTTTTTTGAATCACCTACCAAATTTTTCAGTAAAGACCTCAATTTTTTTTTTTTTCGGTTGATTGTGGATTGACATATTAAATCATGTCGGACTAAGAACTGGTCCCGGGTGAACCATAAGAAAAACAGCCCCAGTTACCTCCTCATGGACAGTTATCTTTTAAAGATCAATTTTTAATCCATCTAATGCACACTCTGTAAGTTCCAGTTGATGCATGTTTCAAATCAAAATGTCATGTGGTGTTAAATTGAGTGTCTTGGAGAAATCAAAATATGCTGTCCCAATACAGTTACTGTTCTTGAACAGAGCTGTCATATTGTCAAAACAAAACACTTATTTAAGGAACTGTGTTTTCCAGGGAGCTGTGCTGCCTGACTGTCAGCTTTTTTGGCTCTGATTTTTTGATAACTTGCCAAATTAACACATCGGCGTATGTCAGTCCAATCTATAGCTGTAATCAGCTAATAGGAAATGAAGTCTGTACCACTTCTTGCTTTTTAAAGATCAGATATGTCGAAAGGAAGAAAAAACAAACTGAAAACTAGCCCAAAGTAGTACATGTGCTCTTCATACACTCCTCATCCCAGTGGCACATCGGAAATTATTTCCATGTGAATTCCCCTCTGTTGACTTATGTCTAGAAGAAAGGCTTATGCAATGCAAGGGTGGAGCCCAGGTAGAAATATAAGGACAATTGCACCACTCAAAGGTGTCCTGGTTTGAGCTAGGTTACCCAGAAGTATATTTGAGGAAACCGTTTAAGTTATGCTCACTCTGAATAGACGGGCCACCAAAATGCTTCTCTGAAAAACACATAAAGTGAGCGTAACCAGTGCTGGCGACTCGTTTTGCACACAGGTCTTAGTTGCCCCAGAAATGTGCCAGGCTCAGCTGGAAAAGGAACCGGAGTGAACACTCGAGCTCGGCAGGCTCCTCCAGGGGCCTGGCAGCTGCATAAAGGCTGCTCACAAACCCAGAGGATGCAGGGACTTTGCCTGCACGGCGTCCTTGTGTTTAATGTTTTGCTGTTTCTGCTGCTGTGGTAACGTGGGTGGGAATGCTACCAGCAGCTGGAGGCATTCAGCTCCCCATGCAGGAAGCTGGGCTCCGAGGGACAGCGAGCGGCTGGCCTAGGCTGGCTTTGCAAGGAAGGGAAACGACGTTGAGGAAGAAAACAGCAGAAAGAAGTTAAAATGGACTTGGAATATGTTTGTTGTACCGCTCAGCATACACTTTGCATCTCAGACGCACATACATCTACGGTCCACTGAGCTCCTGGGTCTGGAAAGTTTTCTGACTCTTTGGAGAGTTTTTCTTCATCGTGTCTGAGAGGTTTCTGCTGCGATGGATTTCCGAGGGGTAGAGGCTCTACTGCTTTGGCCACATGGAGCTGTTGGTAGCGAGGGATCTGCTTGCTCGCATTTATCTCACTATCCTATAGTATGATCTTGCATCTACAAAAACCCAATTCTGCTATCATATTTTTGGCCCATTTGTGCTGTCAATTGCATCATCGCTGAGCCAAAGTTGTAATGGTGTAACTGAGAGGAAAACTTTGCATGGTGTTTCCTTCCAGAGGGATAGCCTAGCTTAGAGCACTGCAGTCCGCAGGGGGCTCTATCCCTTGCTGCTCACATGAAAGGAAGCTAGGTGTCAAATCCACACGAGATTTTCTTATCTAGGACCTGACCCAACTGGGACGTTTAAGACTAAAATCCCAGCAAAGCAGGTGGTGATTAAGTTCAAAGACTTACTTGCTCTTATGTTTACCAGGAGCTTGGAGCGGTACTTCTGTGCACGTACCAAGTTGTCCCAGTCTTGGTGGAGTTGGGTGAGCAATTGAAGGCTTGTTTTGTACATATCCCTAACTAAGCCTACTGCAGGGACAGTCGATCCCACAAGTGTCCTTTGAGCATGCTCAGCTTTCAGGGGCCTATTTCTCACCTTAAGTCATTCCATGGCTGTTGCTGTTTGCTGCTGAAACGCAAAATTCCTCTCCTCTGCCCGAGCACCGCGTTGTAGCCTGATTATTTACTTAGAGGACTTGGAAGTTTTCATTTCCTATTTGAATAAGGAATATTCAAATATATTTGAACTAAAATATATTTGGGTTCAAATCTATTCAGTCTCTTGAGAGAAAGCCTGGCCAGCAGGAGAGAGGCTACTCTGGCAACGGGCAGCCCCGCTCCAGCCGTGTCACCAGTCTGGTGGTGGTTGCGGCCCTCACCCCAAGAAGAGCTGGACAGGCCTGAGTTTTGGTTGCCCTCCTGGGACCTTTTTTTCTTGTAGTTCACATACAACCTCCACTGGTTAAAACACAGAAATCAAGCATAGACAAGGACCAGAGTCCTGGTTGCCCTCATGCCAGGTGAGCATCCCGAGCATGAGGAAACATGACTCGGTTGCTTAATATGCTCTTTCTCTTTATGGACTAACGAATCTTGAATTGTTTTCTGCACAGTTGCAGCTGGCGGACGAGGAGCATATCCCTCCAGCCCACTCACACTGACCTACTTTAGAGCTGCTAATTGCATAATCTCTTGGGGAGTTTGGAGGGGGGGGGATGGTGAAGCCCCCCTCCCACACACACTGTGCAGCCAAAGCAGGGAACCGAACTTAAGACGTCCATTTCCCAGGTTACAGCTTTAGCAGCAGGGTGTTGTATGAACGTGTGGCAACCATGGCAAACGAGGAACATTAAAAAGAGTAAAGCCTGCTCAATTCTCTGACGGGAAGAAAAAAAAAAGGGAAAAAAAAAGAGGGGAAAAAATGCTCACAAAGCTACATTTTGGAAGGGATCTGGTTTGTGGGTCCCAACCAAATGCAAGTGTCTCCTCGCATGGGTTTCAAGGTTCCTCTCCCCACCCAGCCAGCTTTATTGGCTAGGTCTAAGCGAGTGCATGCTAAGCTGCTTGGGGTTGTTATTGCAGGCACCTAACATTCTTTGTGCACTTTATAGATCTATTTCTCAGGATTCAGACTCTGCTCAAAGGCCTGAGATCTTAAATATGGGGTATTACACCAACGTACACTGAGTCATCCAAGCCCTTTATTGAATCTGGCCCCAGTGCATTTTTCAGGCTTCTTTGCAGAGCAGCAGGTATTATTACCAGCACTAACTGGGTTAATAACAGGGCCTCCAAGAAAGAAAGCAATTTGTAACACCTGTGATGCTTTGACTGAAACACATTCATTACCCGTGTTCCCAGTTATGTAATAAACAGAACAATAAAAAAAAAATGACTTCTCTTTGCAGAAATCTCTGCGGTGCCTGCTGCCTGTATAAGGCCACTGTATCCTGTTTGCTCAGTACTTGCACAGTTACCGTTGCCTAGAACGTCCTCAGCAGAATGCCCCTTGAGTTTTAGTAACTAGGCACGGACTAAAAAATAAATACAGCAAATGAAAAAAAAATTAGACCTTCATCTTAACTGTGGACAGACAGTTCTTATTGCACTTGAAGCCTGACAGATGTGGTTTGCTGGCAAGTGGGTGAGAGAAAAGCAGTATCTTAATTCGTATTGGGGGGAGGGGTGAAGCTTTTCTACTTCAGTTGAAGAGAAAATGGTCTGAAAACTTTCAAAGTTGTTCTTAGCAGCTCCACAGACAACATATGGACCTTCCTGAGCTTTCGGCCATTCCCAATGTGGGACTCTGCCAAATGAAAGTTAAACAAAAGTTACCCTTACAAAAATATTTAGGAAGCTCTGTTTCAGAAGTGAGTGCACATGTTGGCTGTGACTCAGAGCACACCCACACACTGGGTAGACAGATTAGCATCTAAACCATTAGGCAAGTTCCAATTCTTGCTCAGAAGGTCAAAAAAGCCTGGGAAATGGCCATTGCTCCCTTTCTCCTCAGCACAATTATTTTTTTCCAGATTACAAAGTCATTTTGGATGGCACGGCAGCAGTGAAGTCAACTGATTTATTGTCATAAACAATTGTGTTCCTAGTTGGGAACCAATTTTGTAAGTTCTGGACAAAAGAATGAAGAGGGCATAAAAAAACCAAAACAAAACAACACACCAAAATCCAAACCTTTTCCTTCGAATTTGTGTGTTGTAACATTTGTTTCTGCTCCACAGAAACCACTGGGATCTGCAAAATGTTTACTAGGGAGGCACATATTAGATGGAAGAGAGATGAAAGCCAAAAATCTCCTTGATAATATGTTTGTTTTGTCCAGAACTGGAGAAGGTAAAATCTGATGTCATTTTTTTTTATTTGGTGTCATATTATCAGAACACAACAGCTCAAAAGACCATGACTGCCATATCCATTTCACTTGGCTTCCACTTACTGTAGCTGGTCTGTTTACAAGCCACCTGTGAATAAAGTCCCTGCAGCTCCTCTGGTGTTGCCATGAAGGTAATGGATGCCCATCCCCTCTGCCCTCCTTCCCATGCTGAGAAGATACAGGGATAGAGTTTGGGGTAGGGCTAATAGCACTAGGAGCCTTTATTAGGCCAGAAATTAAGTTGTTCTGAAGTTTGAGGTACTTCCTATCCAGGAAAAAAAAAGTTATCAACCAAAAAGTTGCATACCGATGCATGTTTTATGAGTTGTCACTAAGAAGGGTTTAATACAGCACTGGAAGTTTGTGGGTTGTCCTGAAACCCTAGGTTTCTGAATGTCTGAAATGTCTGAATGTCTGAAACCTCAGATATTCATGCAACCTAAACCACGAATGTTTGTGGAATCCAAACAAAGGAAATAAAACTCAAAGCTTCTAGAGGTGACAAAAGTACGTAAACAAGACAGAGGCAGAATTAAGGCCAGAATAAAAAACAATTTCAAGATTTCCAGTCATGGTATCAAATCAAAATCTGATTGCAAAAGGGAGCTGAAGTATTCTAAGTTATTGTGAGGGTTTTTGACTGTGCTTCGTTCAGTATTTTTACTGTTGTGGTCCAGATAATGAGCAGGCAGATAATATATGGTGGACATGGAGAGTGACAGCAGAGTCTGAGTAGAAGAAACAGTTTTTCATACTTCTTTTTAATGACAGTGGACGAAAAAGGTCACAAAATCACAATAATGTGAATTTCAGTAATATAGAAACAGCCCTGAGCTATATTCACTGCTGCAGACTTGCCATGGAGGAGATACAACAGATCTGCAAGATGCGTGGCTATTATTAACATTGCAGCGATGCAGACAAAGCAGAGCTTAGTTAGATCTTTATTAATAGCTAATCCCTTGCAAAACCATGGGCGGAAATACTAACTCACCTTGCTGGCTTGCGATTTGGATTTCTTTTCCCCCAGTATGGCTTTTCACTGAGCTGCCCATTGATCTCTGTGCTTCGGAGACAAATGGCCGTACGATTCCCCTAGACAATCCTCTGCCAGTGTTAAAACCAGCAGGAACAATGACAGAGAGAAATAATAAATGGAAAGGACGAGAGAGCTTTTCTACCTTTGTTCCTTCCACTGGTGCTCTGTCAGGGGTAGTCCAAGAGCTTGGACTACGGCTCTCACTTCACTCTCGTCTGTAAGACAAATATCTACAGAAGTGTCTAAAACCAGTGCTCAGTAAAACCTGCTTTTCTCCTGCATTTGCAGTGCCATTTCAACAAGCTAGCTCTCGTTCTCTCTTCCAGAGCAACGCTCATGTATTCAGCAGTGAGGGTACTCTTGCCAAAACATTTTTCTTATCAGGATTATGCCTTCGCAAGATGAAATGTCAAAGAATCTGTATGATTAATCTTTTGAACTTTTCCTATTAATAAATNGGTAAAACCTGCTTTTCTCCTGCGTTTGCAGTGCCATTTCGACAAGCTAGCTCTCGTTCTCTCTTCCAGAGCAACGCTCATGTATTCAGCAGTGAGGGTACTCTTGCCAAAACATTTTTCTTATCAGGATTATGCCTTCGCAAGATGAAATGTCAAAGAATCTGTATGATTAATCTTTTGAACTTTTCCTATTAATAAATACAGAACTTTCTCTGGCCTCAGACATGTTTTTCATTAACTNAGTAAAACCTGCTTTTCTCCTGCATTTGCAGTGCCATTTCAACAAGCTAGCTCTCGTTCTCTCTTCCAGAGCAACGCTCATGTATTCAGCAGTGAGGGTACTCTTGCCAAAACATTTTTCTTATCAGGATTATGCCTTCGCAAGATGAAATGTCAAAGAATCTGTATGATTAATCTTTTGAACTTTTCCTATTAATAAATACAGAACTTTCTCTGGCCTCAGACATGTTTTTCATTAACTCTTTTCCTTCAACATTGAGTGGAACTTTTGAAGTTTATCAGAATTATTTGGGAGACTATTCCTATTTGGATTTTGCTTTTTTATTAAAAAACCCCACAACAAAACACCACCTTTCATTAAGAATATATTTTATTTTCATTCAATTTTTTTTTATTTATTAAATAAATGAGGGCGGGTCCTCTCCTCCCATCTTAGTCCTTCAGGAAGGAGCTAGCCAACCTTCCTACAAGCAGTATTTCATGCTCAGAGAAAGCAATATTGGGCAATTTTGTTACACTTCATTAAAGAGAAATTACCCAGGGGGAAAAAAAAAAGAAGCACCTTTCTGTAGGAGGTGCTGTACTATCCATGAGGCTGGCCCTCGGGAGCAGCAAGGGACCATTACTGCTCTGGAGCGGCGGCGTTCTCCAGGCATGCAGGGTGACATCTGCCATGGTCATGACACAGGACAGGCCAGCAGCGCCTGCGTCCCTGTTGTTTTGTAATCACCTGAGATGACAGGAAGCTATCGGCCATTAAGTCTGTTTTAACAGCTAGTAGTCACGGCTTCTGTGACTGAAAAGCCCATGACAACTGTGGTTCTTCTCTGCCATTTCAGATTTTGCCTCTGGCGGTTGTTTATAAGTTGTGGGAGGGCTCAAGCAAGTTGTCTTCCTTCCTTCCGCTCCTCAGTACCATTGTTTGTTTGCTGTTTTGTCCCCGCTTCCTTGTTAGCTTTTTCTTCCTTTGCAATACCAGCTTCCCCTCACTGTTGATCAGAGCAGGCCCCGCTCTTGGCCATGGGAGGAGAAGACCCGGGATGAGGCCCGGTGGCCAACAGTCCAGACATCTCCCCTTCTCCCAGGGAGGCCAGGAGGATGGGATGCCTTTTACCTCCAAAGGCCTCCCGGTGGGGAATCCCACCTGGCCTTCCCGCTGCCTGCAGGCTCAGCTGGAGGCATCCACCCCTGCTGCGAGCGCTTGGTCCAAAGCTGTGTGGTAACATGGCCTTAGTCACCTGTTGAGCCTCAGGTGAAGCTTTCCATCATTTTGGAAGGAAAAGGGGCCAGGCTGGAGTCCCGCAGCTTTAGTCGGACCGCCTTGCTGGTGTGATGCGCTCTGACGCTCCGCTAGGAACTCCACTGGTATTTATCAATCAGCTTTTGGTATTCGTAGTTGAAGTGCCCTGGCCAAGGCAGAAGAACGATGAGCAGGTTTCTCCCTAAGCATCTTCTCCAATGACCTTTTGCAGCTTGAGCTCACCTGCCCCACAGGTCAGCCGATGGAAAAGTGCTTCTTGGGAGCAAAGTGGGGCCACCAAATCTGTTCCCTTGGCCAGACCTGACCTGAGTGAAATCTTGTGGCGAGCTGTCGTGTTGCTATGCCACAGGCATGTCAGGAAAAGGAGTGGGAGAAAGTACAGGCTCCTGGTGGCAGAGCAGAGTGGACAACTGTTTCCAGGTTCCAGAAGGACTATTAATTGAATATCACTGTTGTTTGATTTGCTGCCATTTGTTCTTCTCTGCTGTGTAAAGGCTTAGCAGCAGTAGCAACTACCTGACAGCAATCCTCTCTCCCAGCTCTTGTTGGGAATGTATAATACACATGTGTAAAGTGAAATCTTATTTTTCATCTCTACAAAAAGCAAGAAATAGGTGTAGTATACAAAATCAAAAAGCATTTTAGCAATCATCTGAAGTGTCCTCTTATTAATGCTGGAGCACGCCATTTTCTTAGGTGCATTTTACTCCATTAAGCTGGGACTAATGACACACTTAACGCCCCAGGTCTGCAGTGGTTTTTTGAACAATAACTTTTATTGTTATTCTGGTGTTGTTGCTTGACTTTTTAATGAGGCCAATGAAACTGTATTCATCAGGTTAATTTCTCTGAAGTATTTTGTCAATTCTAGGAAATAAACAGAAAGTTATTACATAAAAGAAATACACCGTGTCTGAGACTTCAAGTGGAGCATATTAGCGCTAATCAAGTTGGCGCTTATTAACTTTACAGCCCCATAGGTGTATGTGGTGCTTTGTGTAGGCAAACATAATGACAAGCCTGTGCTTTTTTTCACTAGGCAATAATCTATCAGGTGACTCATTCCGTCAGCTTGATTTTATATGCTCAGATAATCTAATATTGAAAACCTGGAAAGATGCAGCAGGCTGGTTACTGTGATGAGCAAGCAAACAGCATGCACCACATGCTGTCAGTGAAAAGGGTTGTATTTTAATCTCAGATACACGATCTGGTATTTACATACTATGTATTTTTTAAAGGTGGCCATCGTGCATTTCACTAGATTAAATCTTGTTTAACCCAGGGAGGAAAATGGATCAGCCAGACATTTTTTGAATCAAGTACGTGCCTGTATCTGCTGAGAAGATGTCAGCACTGTAACAAAACTCTTGCAAATTCTTCCCACTGTCCCAATAGCCATAGTCCTTTCCTAAACTGGGGTGCAGGTGTTTACAAAACATGAGTGTTGCTTCCTAATGGAGTGATAAGGGAGAGAAAGAAAGCTGAAAACTTGGCAAGATCTGTGAGCTTTAAGGAAAGGCAGCTATCAAATTTGACTTGATATACTAGCTTCTTCCCTCCAGAAAGATGCTTGCATTGTTTCCCACTGGTACTTCTCTGCACAGAACATATCTGCTGTGTCTTGTGTCAGATAAAATGAGTTAAACAGAAATCTGATTCATGAAAGTGGAATCTTGAGAGGATAAACTTCCTGGCAAAGGGGACTCCTCTCTGCTCTGATTAGCACTGATGATTCTGCGGGAAAGGAACACTAAATAAATAGCATGCTATGGGCTATAAAGATATATAGGTGTAGTGGAAGTTACAGTGGGGTCCTGGACACAGTGGCAGAGCAGCCCTGCATGTGTTAAGTGAAACAGAGCAATTCCTAGCCTGGCAGTTCTTGTGACTACGTACACAGAAAATTTGGCTTTATAAGGACAAGGCAAATTCATCGCTTGCTTTTTGTGCCACTGGAAGATGTGTCTACCGTGTCCAAGAGGGGTGTAGTGATTTTCCTGAGTCTGAGCCACAAGACTTTTGCTGGGGAATTAAAGGGAGGAGCATTTCTGCGAGTAATTGGTGGTGACGGATGATAACAGCTTCTCCAGGGCTGTGGGCTCTCCACCGTAGGAGGGGACAGGCTAGGCAGGCAGCTGTGTCCCAGCCCAGCTCAGGAATATCACCTTCAAAACTGCCTGCACTGGCTTCCTTCCTCTTATCTCTGGGTTTTCACCCCGAAGCCGCTGCAGACCTGCTGCCGGCCGTGTGCTCTACCCACCCCATGTTGGAGGAGCTCGCAGCTGGAGACCCCTCGTATAGTGCTCCATACGCAGGCTGACCAGCTCGTGGCTCGGGCTTCCCTTCTGAGTCACTGCAGAGACCGGGTCGGGGTGCTGGCTCCATGCTGGCTTTAGAAACACTCTGATAACTTGTGGTACCTCTGGAAACAGTCCCTGTGAATTTCTTTGTTGTCTTCAGAAAACACTTGTAGGCATGTACATGGGTGGAAATATAACATAATAAGGGATCACGGGTCTTTCGTGTAATCCACTGCCAGCCAGTGTAAAACGCACCGAGTTACATAGGGTTTCTTAAAATGGTAAGCTTAACAAAAGAAATCCTAGGTTTAAAAACAAACGACAGGGATCTATCTGTACAGTGGTCACAAATTGGAGATGAACTAGAAGCTTTTAAGAGAAAATCGACCGTGTCTGCAAAAGACATGGAAGAAAATAGGACAGAACAGGTAAAGCAAACAGAAAGGACAGGTGAAAGGTGCTACTTTCATTTTCTGGTAGGGTGCCAATTTGCAATTGCTAGATATTAGCAAGGTGAAAGGTGTGAATTACAATGACAAAAGAGTCATTAAGCCAAATTCCAACAAATATCTTCAAACTTTTCCTTATTTCTCATGTAATATAATCTCATTTTAGATCTATGTTTATGGTTAAAGGAGTGAATTAACCCACTTGGTAATTGCAGAGTAGTTTATCCTGCTTTGGCTTACTATGGGGGAATAGTGTCACGAGGCAGTTGCTGCAGAGCACTCAGTACACCCTAGCTGTTTATGTTGCCTTGCACAGGCAATCACACTGTCACTTGGCTCTTCACTGCCCCTAAAACATATCACGCTCATTAGTAAATCTAGGCAGCAAACCTGCGTAAGAACCACTTGCGGTGGAGAGTTTTGTTTTGAAGAGAAAATGATGGGGTGGGACAAAGGGCTGCTCCAGAAAAAGACTTCTTTCCTCTATTGATGATTTTAAGAACCTTTTTTTCCTTTTTTTTTCTTCTAAAATGGCTTTTGGCTTAACACCGTGTTTCCCTGAGGCTTGAAGTGCAACCTGTTCTCTTTTTAATCCCTCCTTTCAACCCTTCTGAAGTGCGATTCTCTTCCTCTGCCTTGGGCTGTAGGATCACCTAGTGCAATCACCACTAGTGGGATCCCAGTATTGCTGTACCGTCTCTGTCCGGTTCACAGAAAAGCCTAGCTGCATTTGGAGGTTTAAGGCCACTTCCATGGGAGGTGATATCAGTGACTTACTAATAACCTGCGAACAGTTTTTTCAAAACATTACCTATTCTTCTACTCACATTCACGATATGCTATGGAAAAGGACAAAACAGGTCCACTTCCCTACCTCTGAATATTTCCTTGAAAACACACATATGTTCTTTAGACCTCGATCTCCATCACCGGCTTGGAGCAACCTGCCGTGTGATGGGGAGGCTTTTTCTTCTCTTCCAGGGCCTGCCTTTCTGTGCTTTAAACTTCTCCATAATACTCACACATTGTTCAGTCTCCACAGATTTCTAGATCCAAGGTGTAACAACAGTTTGTGATAATTCTTTTTTTTTTCTTTTTTATGTCTTTTTTCTTTTTTTTTTTTTGTAGTGAATTAACATCCTTTTAGACCATTCCCAGCTAAAGGCATTTTCTCAATACTTGTGTTCCTTGTTGTTTCTTCAGAGCCTTATCCTTGTCTCTGTTTTGCTGTTTCTTGTTGTTTCTTTAAAACTTTCGGTTTAACCCTAAGCACTCAGCCAGGAGACCATCATGCAGACAGCCTGAACTCCCAAATGCTGGTAGCAAGCTGTTCTGTAAGTGGTGGGACCGTAACAAGAAACTCTGGTCCAGATTCTCCCACATTTAATAAGATGTGTATTTGTTTTTCTGCCCTTAATGGTGTATTAATAGCGTTTGTTTTCCAACTTTACTCACCAGGCTGCTTTCCTGAGATTGTAAGCATTGCAGAAATTTCTGACAGATTTAATCAAAACTAGATTCAAAACCTTTTGGGGGGAGGGTGTGTGGAAAGAGAGGAGGAGAACAGGCAAGCAGAGAAGCGCATGGAGAGCATGGTAATGTAAGCCTTATTTCCTTAGGACACCAGACCAAAGTGCATCACAGAAAACTTTCTCCTCCTCCACAGTATTCCAAAATAAAATTTTAGTGAATCTGAATAAAATGTCAACACTGGATTTTGTTGAGGGGAAACATTACATTGAATCCAAAACAAAAGTGATTTGGAACTGGCTCTTGGAGAACTTGAGAACATTGCAGCCTTCTGTTCTTAAGAAGTAAAATAAAAATTAAAAAATAACCCTCTCCAAAAACCTGCAGCCCAGCATGGGAAGAAAAACCTTACTGTTTTATTCTCTTTTCCTCTTCAAATCCCCACTAAGTACATAAAAGAATAGGATTTATGCATCAGGCGTGTCAGCTGAGAAGATAAGCATTTGCAGTTGTTGTAACAAGGAACTAATTGCTCCTGCAAGTTCCAAACATCTGAACAGAGGCAGGTCTGGAAGATGGTTTTTTTTCTTTTCACATCATCTCAAGCCTCTTGACTAATTTCTTATCCACTAATACCTTATCCACTGGCTAAGATTCAAAGAAAGTACTTAGATGAAAAGGAGGGAAATATAATTTATTTAGCCTATGTAAGTAAAGTGATCAAGACTTTTTTTTCTGATTATAATGACAAAGACCATAGCAACTCCTTTTCATCCATGTTTCCAATGCAAAACTGTTCTGGGTGTTGCTCTTTCTAACCAAAAATGTGATTCTGCTGTTAGGAACGGAAAGCTCCACAGCTTTCCCAAGTAGGCGATTCTACTGCAGTTTGGGAGGGGGGGGGCGGTTCTTCTTTCTTTCCACTTCCTGACTTCAGTTGAAGCTGATTAAAATGAGAATTTCCATGTTTATTAGGAATCCAAAGATTCTGAAAAAGGACTAATATTTTACCCTAGAGGAAAAAAAAAATGTTTAAAAATGTTTCACAGTGGCAGAAATGTTTCAGAAACAATTAAAATGTTTCATTTATGAACGACATTGAGCTTCAAAATTCACTTTCCATGGCTTCCACACGGCTTTTAAGATCCAGTGACAGGAAGGGACCAGTTGTCAGATAAAATACTGGATGAGTCAACTGGGGTTTGAGGCTTTCAGGCTCCATACTGCAGTCCAAAGCTAAGTTTCAGTGAAGCTAAAGCTAAAACCCCAGGGTTTACCAGACCCTTGTTTCTGTGGCATGAACCTGAGGGGTTTTTTATTCCATGTGGCAAGACCGTGCAGGAATCTGACTGAAAAACCCTCAAGTATTCTTACAAGCGTGACAAGCTCTGGGTGTGCCATAGCCCATCAGGTGTCTTCTCAGGGTATCTTGTTTCGTTGGCAGCTTTGGGTGATTTATCTTTTTAACAGTTATGCTTTGGAGAAACATTTTAGTTCTCAGAAATGGAATTTTCCAGTAAAAACATTTTGTTGGAAAATCCCCGATCATCCTGACTTCTCCTGCCTTTATTGGACATGTTCATTTTTTCAAGGTTGAGACAGAGGGATTCTAGGAACAAATAGGGTGTAAATGTGGTGGACTTGGAGGAGGCAGAGGGTTTATTACTTAAAACATCAGGAGACTGCACTGCAATGGGTGCTGTCCTACAGGGTGCTATGACTACATCTTGTGTATTATACAGGTTTAGCCACATTTTTGTGAGCTATTATTAATGCTGACTTGCAGCATACGCCTTTGGAAGCAGTACAGTCAATGCATACCTGCTTACAGTGGGAAACTAAAAAGCCTCAAATTTCCTCTTGGCTGGCTCCTTCCTCCTACGCCCAACTCGATCCATGCCATTTGAAAACAGAAGTTGACATGAAGTCATTTTCTAGTGTTGGAAAAATACTCATAAGAAAACTCATATCCCCTGTTGTAAAAGCATTGGAAGGTCGTGGAACAGGTAAATTTGGAGATTGTTTCTTTTTAGATTGTTTGCAAATGTGCCATCTTCATTTTGTGCCCTCACCTAATACTATTTTAGCAGCGGTAGCAGGAGTGGGCACCTTAGCCACTTTCTAATCAAATTAACCAGGTCTCCTCCCACTCAGGTGGAAGTTTCGTTGGATTTTCCAGCTTGGATTTATACCCTATGGACATGAGGTCAGAGGCACTTCATCTGCTCTCATGGCTTTAGTTGCCTTGTTGCTGAAGCAGAAGTACTGCGATAGTTGTCGGTGTTACTTTTGCATGGCTGCACAAAGATGGATTAGCTACTGTATGAAAAAACTGAGCTATTTAACTCAGCCGAGATGATCAGACTTGTTACCAAATGCAAAAATCAGACTTAAAATCAGAAGCAGAGAAGAGGATAGCGGAGACTGGCAGGTTAACAAGGAAAATGCCTGATGGATTCAGACTGGGCTTGTGTTAGTATCAGGAGAAGCCACGTGGAGTTTGAAATATCCATAGAACAGGCAGGTATCGAACTGCTGTTCTCCTCTGCACAGAAACCCGGATGGCTCAGGCGCTTTGCCGGGATTTATCAGTACGGCTCCGGTTATTTCAGTGATGCTTTGATAACTCACAACGATTAAGGTATATTTTTCTAAGGCATGTTTCATCTCACAGTCTTAATTTTGCAGATAGGGAAGATTATTTTTAAGTAAGTGCTTATAGTCTAAAGTCTAATTTCTGCTTTGCTGGTATAACCAAGAAGAAAAAAATCAGACTTTCTATTTTAGATGTTTGTGTTCTAACATCTGCTTTGTATCTATTTTTGTACTAGAATTATGCTCATGTCCAGCTTCATTAATTAATTGTTGCCATGAGTAATGCATCTGTAAAAGATCAATTTTCTAATGATCACTATGGAAAGGGTTCTTCTTAAACCACCAGGTATTTAAAGCCACCTTCCTGTCTGAGATGGATTCACTTTGGGAACAATCCTTGCATAATTAAAAATTTTTTTTTTATTTTTTATTTATTCATAATTTTCTAATATGGCCAAAACTCATTAGGATGTGAGACTTCATTTATTAGAATATCCTTGAGCAGGAGCAATAGCAGTAGGATTCACTTCATTAAAGACAAACGTAATCCTTACAGTAATCAACCTACTGTTCACAGCAAAGAACTTCATTAGCCAATGTTAATTTGAGGCAGAAACCTGCGAAAGTGAAAAAAAAAAGAAACAAAACTCAAAGTCAAGGTTACTAACTTTCTTTTGTCCTTCCTTCCCTATTGGCTTTACCATTCTGGGGTTGTCTTTCCACGTATCACACAAGATGAAGCCATGTAAATTAACATGACCTTCAGTAAAGCATTCATAGATTATGTTAGCTGCACATCTAATCCCAGCTGTGGTTTTACCTTTGGGAAGACTGGCGATATTGCGGTCATCACTGAACCAGCATTGTGTTCATTGTGTAAGAAGTAAATGTATCTCTTTTTAAAAGAAAAAGTGGCCGTTCTCTTAAGGCTGCCCTACTATTTCACATCAGTTCATCCCAAGGATCAAGTAGTGCAGACACGGTGAAAGGTGAGGTGTGTTCTGCACTTCTGGAGGCTTCAGTGCTGTAATTCCCTGAGGTGCACTTCATGCATCCTGATCCACTTGCTCCCTCCAGCACCGGAGCTTGAGCTAGTGCAGGGCAGGAGGAGGAAACTAGAGGCTTCTTTACTACCTAGCCCTGCAAAGGTTCATACCTTTAGGAATGTCCTTTCATTTCCAGGATAGGATCTGTTACAGGGCTAAATCCCAGCTTCTTGCTGCTTGCACCATCACTTGGCATTTTCCAGTTGTCTTAGGGATGAAGAAGGCACAGGGTTAGACTATCTCTGCGCAGCACCTAAATCATTATTGCCCTCCAAACCCACTCCTCAAATTCACATATCATTTACTGATTAGCACTGAGGATAAGTCTCAAGAAGACGCATCCAAGCCTGAAGACAATGCGTCCCTAATACACAGGGTTGGGCAAGTCCACGCCAAGCCAGAGCTTCCAGTTGCCATCAGGAGTTTCCACAAGCCTGTATGTGAAGTAACAGCACAGCATTCAGCGATGCTTTACCTTTCTCAGTGTGAATATTTCTAGTGGACAAGTTACAGATTAGCCAAGAAGCTAAGCATGTCCTCAGTGACCATCCTTTCCCAGGACAGTATTTCAGATACTTAAAGATACTAATGGCTTCCAGAAAGGTGTTTATTTTTTTTAACGTGATGTAGAAATTCAGTTGAGTGACTGCACATTGTGAATATTTATTTACCAATCCTTTTATACTGTTGCAAATATCAGCAGATTACTGAAAGTTCTGCATGGAAAATAAAATTATAAATGAAATCCTGCCCTGATTATTTTTGGAGCTCCAGCTTCCACAGCAGCAGGTTTGGGATTTGCTATCGCAAGGTGCTGGGCACTCTGTGCATTGCTGTGATTGAAAGCTGAAGATATTTAGCACCATAAAGAACCGGAAAAAGATAAATCCCTTGAAACAAAGTTGTGCCTTATTCTCATCAAGCCATATACGGTAGTGAGGAGACACCAGACACTGTCTTTTGATCCCCAAAACAAAAGTAGGCAGCATTACACTCTTATGAGTTTGGAGAACCCTGGTGCATGATGCTCTTGTGGATTTCCCTTTCAGCTGAGCACAAAATCATTGATGTTCAGGAAAACTACAAGGGAAAAAAAGAGGTAAAGACAGCATATTGTGACGGCATCTTCCTTCAAGCACACAGACCCTAAAAGGCCATGACATTTACATCCCTGTTCCTCTCGGAACTTCAGTAGCCTCTGCTATTGGAGCTCCCTGTGACTCACATGATTTATTTATCCCAAGAGGGATTACACATTTGATACTTACTTCAGTTCTGGCTTGGATAGTGTTACTATTAGTCTTTCGGTTTTATAAACAGCTGTATGCAGATGATGAGATATCCATGCTTATTTTTGTCCAACATGTGTGCAGGGCAGCATACCGCCCAGTCACCAGTCACAAGCCCAGTGGGGAGGCAGGGATCATCACAGAGGCATGGCCATCACAGCGGCACTTAACACTGGATTTCAGCACGGCTGTTGCCAACAAGGGTCCCAGTGGGTTACTGGTTGATAGGGATGACTGGGAGCAGAAGAAGGTTGCTGGGTTTTATCTTTGGAGATCATGACTGCTCAGATACTGGCACCCCATCACAGAACTAGGTTATCTGCAGCACGACTTTCTAGACAACGGCATGGACAGAAACCTCACACCTCTGGGAAGCCATGGCTGGCGATGTCCATGCAGATCACTGGGTGCTCATCTCCAGCAATGACAGTGCAGCCAGGCCAACTGGCACATTCCTGGCATGTCACCTAGGTCTGCAAGCAGAGCGTGAGCAGACAGAGCTCAAGTCACTACTACCATGGGCACGACACATGGGCAGTGCACAGTACATCCAGGGAAAACGAGTGTAAACCCAGACCCAGAATTTCTTTCTGTGGAAACGAATACATTGCAAATGTCACTGTAAAACAACACTGGAAATGGTATGAGCTGGCTGAAACTGAAGTTAGTTATACTTTGCTTTCCCTCTCCTTCTCCAATGTAAGAACTGGAATAATACGCTTTCTGCCTGTGATCTTGTTTCCTATGTTATTTTTTCCACATTATAACACACTTTCATTCATTAATTGTCCTAAAGAATGGAATGTTTACTTCCTTTCTGCATTTGGCATTAGTTAATGAAGTGCAAGCAAATGTTAACTGAATTCTCAAAGATGCGTATCTGTTCTTTACTTCTTCTAATTAAGATTCAATGCAGCCAGATGCATGTGGGGAAAATCTTATTCCTACGCTGGAAACAAATGCAAGATTCAGCACAAAATAAATGTTAATTTCAAAGCTGTTCATAGCTAAAAATAGGAGAAATGACTGTTATCTCAGAATCAACAACTGAAAGAGCTTAAAATTGAACTTGGGTCTAAAATCTAGAAGTCAGCAGGGCAGCAACCTTCAAACCGCTCATGTCTTGGCAATTAATCTCATTCCATATAAACAGACCTCGTATGCCTTGGTATTTGGGCACAGATGAAAACAAGTGCGTAGGAGAAGGATTAAGAAGAAATGGGAGGGAACCTTCAGGGTCAGGGAATCTTGAATGACTTCTGTTGAAAGAAAACAGAAGTATCTTTGATATGGGGCTACATCAAGCACCCATGCACTATCCCAGTTGCTGGTGTTTCTTTATTTCGATGGTTAAGTAAGAATCAAAATCATAGCTTCATTTAAGTCATGGACAAAATTCAACAGGAATGTTTGAAGCTGACTTCGTGAGATTTACAACTGAAAGATAATTTCATTAAAGATGATAGAGATAAAGGAATGTTTAGAACTCATATTAAATTAATGCAATACACCTTGTTTTGAATAAATAGGAGGTTGAAAATTTGTGCTTGTATTGACCATGTTCCAATTCACTTTAAGTATATCTTAGGGAAAGGTGAAAAAATAACTAGAAAATAACACTGAGTGTCATAAATACTTGGTGAAGCCTGCTGTTGATACATTTTGCTGATCCTTCTATGTTTCCTTAAATGTTACAAAAGAATATTAATTTATCTCGCTGTAATGATTTTAATGGCTGATGGGAAAGGACAACTCCTTCATTATCCAGTGTTGGGGAGGGAAAATCCTATGAAAGAATGTGTTGGATGTGTTCTCCCTCTGTTTTGCTTTAGCTTGATCTCTGTAGCCCCCTTGCACTTCTAGTGCTGTCAGGAAGAAGCTTTCTGTTGCCTTCAGGGGAGAGATGGACCCAACATCAACCCTTGGTTCAGCAAGCCCTTATTCACATTGAATGCTGTATTACTGATCAAAGAGCCAAACGGTTATCACAGTAGGGAATGCCAAGGAGAGGCAGGAGGACTGAGTCAGCAGTTGGGAGAAAGCTAGGAAACTAGCTTGTGGCTGGAAAAATTAGTCATGCATACTGACCTGGATATAGGCATGTAAGTCAAGTCAAGTCTTTACCAAAAGTAAGGCATAAGCCGTTATAACTTGCAGTTCTTAGAGTTTCTGNCTAGCTCGTGGCTGGAAAAATTAGTCATGCATACTGACCTGGATATAGGCATGTAAGTCAAGTCAAGTCTTTACCAAAAGTAAGGCATAAGCCGTTATAACTTGCAGTTCTTAGAGTTTCTGCTCTCAGCTTATACAAGAAACTGATGTTTGGTGGTTTTCTTCTTTAATATGCCTTATTTGGAGCTGGGATTTGAATCTCCTCAGAGTTGCAGAGAAGGCAAATTCTTGGCCCTACCAGCAAGGTAGATGGAGCAATAGCTAGCCTCGCAATCTCAGTGCATGTGGCAGAGCTGAACACTGTGGCATTGCCCAAACACAGGTCATCTACAGATGACTGATGAGCTGCTCTTCTTCCCTAAATTCTGCAGATGTATGAACAGTAGGGAGATAGACACAGGGCTATCATGTGTATAACCTCCAGTTATACCCGTACGTGTCCAAATATTCTGCTAGCATTGTTGGATTCCTGAGAGTGGAGAGGGTCACCATCACATGAGGTGACCCAGAACTGGTATCTGGACTGCAGCACTGAATAATTTAGACCACGGTGACTTGAACACTAAAATTAAGACTTTAAAGCTTTCTGGAGAATTACATCAAACTGCATAAAGGTACTGCCTGTAACAGAAGCTATAGTAGCATTGCTCATGTCCAAAGGAAAGTAAAATCCTCTTTGTGATAAGCTTGTGTGCGCAGTTAAGGGTGTATCTGCAGTAATAAGCAATGACAAAAAGTATGGCTTGCTCAATAACATACCTCCTCCCATCATGCCAGACACAGACAGGAACATGCCACGTGACGGAGCGGCGACACTCTTATTCCTCTTTTTTCTCTTTGTGCTACTAGCTCCCCTCTCTGCTCTTAACTCCTCTCCTGTGTTCAGTCCTGGTTCTGAGCTCTGCTTGCTGCTGAGCAACCGACTACCTCCAGCAGTTCAGTACACAACATGTATCACATGTCTGTTCTTCCATTTGCCCTCATCTTAATTTACATTACTTCCTCTCTGCGGGGAATCTAATTTGATCTACATCATAAAGCTCAAACACGCTTATAAAAGTGCATCATCATAACAAAGATAAGTAGCAAAAGAGATGCAGAGCCTTTGGGAGCGTCCTTGGGAAACACGTAAGCTGCTTTCCCTGAAAAAAGGCAAAACTCTCGGAGATAACCTCGAAAGAAAGAACTGTGAAGTCCAAGGGTTGCAATACACATTAGACAGGGATTTGGGGAGAGAGGAAAAATGGAGCTATGGAATGAGAACCTCAGATACAGGATTTGTGTTTTGTGTTTAACTATTTTGGCCATTACTGCACATGATTTCAGTGTCAACACAGCAGAAACTACAGGAGCATGAGCAACAACAAGCTCTCAGCTCAGTTTACCAAGGCTAATGCGGCTGGGAGTTCCACTGTTTTCTTTATGGCTAATGTCACATAGTTTAAAAACAACAACAAAAACCCACCCAAATCAAAACCCCTTCATTTCCAGAAGTCGGAAACGATTATTACTGTGCTGCAACCTAGCGTAAACAGGTTCCTGGCCCATGAGTAAGGCTGGCAGGCCATCCCGCGATGCAAACGGCCCTGTGGATGTCTTCCAAAGGCGTTGGACACGGGGAGGGCTCTGCTGGGCTTGGAGTCCCGGGAACCCAATTTGCAGCTTCTCGTTTGATTGAGCGCTTCAAGACTGAGGCATTTCTACGGGAAACGGAAAAGCTCGGGGTGGGGGGGCTGCAAATTCGGAGCGTTACGGGAGCTACTTTGTTCAGAGGAGAGGAAGCTGAAGGACGACCGGGGACCATGAGGTCCGCTTCCGTGTAAAGGGCACACCTGCAGCAAACGAAGGAATGCGTCTCTCGGGAGGTACAAGTCCTTGTGAGTACCACCCGACGAGCAGGGAGCAGCGCGGGCGGGCTCGGCGCTCCCCGTGGCGAGGGNGGTCCGCTACCGTGTAAAGGGCACACCTGCAGCAAACGAAGGAATGCGTCTCTCGGGAGGTACAAGTCCTTGTGAGTACCACCCGACGAGCAAGGAGCAGCGCGGGCGGGCTCGGCGCTCCCCGTGGCGAGGGCCCCTTGCTTCGGTGCCGTTCCCTGCCGCCGCCCCGCTCCCCCGCAGCAGAGCGGCCGCGCCAGCAGAGGGCGGCAAAGGACTGGCGGGAAAGCGCGGGAGCACGTTCCTCGCCAGCAGCAGGCGGGACGGGGAGGCGGTTGTGTGGGGGGAGAGGGTTGGGGGGGGAGGGGGGACAGCCGTGAAAATTTGTGATTACGAACCAGGAAAGAAGTGTCCTCTTCTAGCAAAGCCAGGGTACGAGGGAATTCGGGTTTTGCCGGTTAAAAGCTAATTTTATTCTTACTTTAAGGTCTCCTTCCTTTTTTTTTTGTGTTTGTTTGCTTTTGGAGGATGGGCGAACAAAAACTTCAGCAGCGTTTCCTTACGGACTCTCAGGAGTGCTAGGGCTCTGAAAGATTTTTTTTTTTCTTGAGAATGATCATTTTGTTCGTGACTTTCTTACGTGCTTTTGGTAACTGCAGGTCATTTTTACAGGCTTGGCTCTTGCGGCCTGAGTGATCTCAGCTCTCTGATTTGTGAGGATTTTTTTTTTTTTTTTTTTTTTTTTTT
>VZSC01015396.1:295590-311403 GCA_013398225.1 Steatornis caripensis
TTTTTTTTTTTCTTGAGAATGATCATTTTGTTCGTGACTTTCTTACGTGCTTTTGGTAACTGCAGGTCATTTTTACAGGCTTGGCTCTTGCGGCCTGAGTGATCTCAGCTCTCTGATTTGTGAGGATTTTTTTTTTTTTTTTTTTTTTGCTGTGACTGTTCAGAGTATCTGGTGCCGTAGACGTATGTGCTTTTAAAGGAGGCTTTAATGTGAAGGGTTTATGCGAATTACACTTCCTGCAGGTTTGTCACCAGAGCTGCGCCTGACTCATCCGTGAGTTACCCACCTGCAACAGAGCACTCCTCTCACAACCAGTACATTCACACACGAAGTTACTCAGAAATACCTACCTACTGCTGTTCACACCCTCTCTTCAGTTCAAGTGGTGACTTTACTCCACAGATATTTCCTTTTGCATCCAAAATGAGATTGTACTCTTCTTTATTTCTGCTTGTGCCCAAAAGGGAGAAGGGCTGAGCAGGAGCCTGATCCTGTTCTTGCTAATCATCAAGCACTGTAAATTACTTGTAAATACAGAGTTTCACTCCTCGTAATCCAGGCAGAAACAGAAGCAGTATCTTTTCTGTTTCGAAAGACACTATAGACCTAGCCGGTATATGCTATAACCGTGAGATTCCATGACCAAGCACCGCACGCTTTGCCCTCTATCAGTTTATGTAATAAAACATCACTTCTCTCTACAGATGCTGTCTTCTTGAATTTTACCCTTCAGAATCCAACAGGAACCTGTAATCTCTGTAGCTACCTTGTGCAGTGCATCCATTTGACTGGATGTCACTGGTAACTAATGACTATGAGCTGCTCTGTCCCCTCCACACCTCTGTGCCTCAAGCACCCAGATCATTAATTTTTAGCATAGACACTGACTATAAGTACTAGTTGTCAATTAAAATAAAAGAAGTCCACTATTACATCATGTGAAAGGTATTTTTGGCCTCCAAGGAAGCAGTGTATTGACTCATCAGTATGGTCTGCTGGCCAAGTATAGCTTTATTTCTTACCCTTTAGTTGAAGTACTGAAAAGGCAACTAGCCAACAGAAAGACAGGGAAAATACGGACTGACACAAACCTTGAAAGACAAGATTGGCAAAAATCCACGGTATTTTTGTCTATAAATGTCTAGTGGCTTTCCTGAGTCAAACTCCTTCAACAATATTCAGGACACCCTAAGATTTGTTTCATATCAGTTTTTTTCTTAAATCTTCATGCGCTTTTGGTGCCATCATAGGAAGTGTTATACTATAGTTTCATGCATGCTTTCTATTTTTTTTTTTTTAAATTGCCAAACATTTCCAGCAATTTTCACTCCTTACAGTATTTTCCATCTGTATTCCAGAGTACTGAGAACATAGGAGTCAGTTTTCTGAAGAGGAGGTTTTTCTGAAGCATTATCACCTCATCAGATTAATTGCTAGGCTTTTTCTTTAGCCATTTGACTAAATATAAGTTGAATTAGAGGACTGCACCTAACCTGCCACCAATGACTTCACATGACAAAAAACCCAAAACAAAACACGACAATAAAATAAAGTGATGCTTGTAGATACAATTCTGCCTTTACGCATAGAAACTGTATCTTGAATTTCAAAAGTTCCCAGCTCCTGTTAAGATTATAGTGTTACCTTTATATTGCAACTATAAAAGAAAATCACAACGGCCTCTCTGTGGCAAAGGAGAAGAGTTGCTGGGAAGAATGCTTTATGTTTGGGAGCAGGAATCTAGTTCTTTGAAGTGCATTTCCATAGATTAGACTTTCAATATGGATCTCTTTATTAGGTGCTAGAAATTAGGACAAAAGACTTTCATATAGTTTTACTTCAATTTCTTTGTATTATTGAGAGGTCTTCAAACTAGGGCAGAGTCAGATAAAATATCTGTCTCCTCTGAGATGGCTAATAATAGCACTTTAAGGGATTTGTTTCTGAACTGCACTCCCAGCCACCAGAAAAAGCATTCTTTAAATATCACCTATTTTCTCATTCTCAGCTGAACGTATGATCGTATTAAATGTGTTTTGCCCTCTTCCACACACTCCAAACAAACATGATGCCGTTTCAGACTGGAAAATTCTCTTTGGTTGATCATACTGTCTTACATTAACTATGAGGTCCTTTCAAAAAACAAAACAAAAAACAAAAACGGGACTAATTCTGGAGTCTCACTCATCTACGGGCCCAATTGTCTTTTTCCTTTCAAGCCATTTTCTTCTGTGATGGTATACTTCTGCAAATGACAAAATAAATCAGAAATGCAGTTTGTGGGCAGGTACAGTTTTCCACCTGCATTTTCAAGTGGGCTATTAAATCACAAAATCTCAGTCTTCTGTGTAAAAAGAAGATTTTTGGCATTACCAGAAACCAGCAACACATGCTGTAGTCTTTTTAAAAAAAAGTAGATCATACCGTTACAAAACACTAAGGCCTGGTTTCCCAGACAGCCAGCGTCATAGAAACTTTTGCTCTGATTCAGCTTGACCAAGTCATTTGAATTCATGCTCAATTTATTTCATTGCATTAATCCTTTTCAAGTTGTCCTCAGAAGGGACTGACAGCCAATGCTTTCCAGCGCTCAGAGCCCTGGTGTCACTTTCTAAGCTCATATTCTCACATTGTCCCCTGAAATCCAATCTGGAACACTGACTTTAAGATATCGAAAGAACACATCCCACGGCAAACTTCTTACACAGTTGGGCTGACAGCAATTTTTGTTTCCTGCTTTTTGTTCCTCATCCTTCGACGTGTAAAGTTACGGTGCAGTTTTGTCTCATGAAAAAGATTTATGATATCTAATGCTCTTTTCACCTGAAATAAAAGGGAAAAGATGATGAATCATTGAGGCATTTCTCAAAGGAGCCCTTCAGCCTACAAGTGCTTAGGAATGTGCTTTAACTTTATGCACGTGAACAGTCCCCTTCAGCTTCCACGGGGCTCTTTATGGGCACAGAACAAAGCACACCAGCGTGTGCAGTTTACAGTCCCTAAGCACATACTGTGCATTTTAAATATCCATTTCGATACAAAGACATTATTTTTGTCACTAGGGGGCTTCTTATTTCCGCCCTCTATCAGAATAGAAATAAATAACAAAATTTAAGAGACTGAAATGGTTATTGATTTCTGGTATATACCAAAGTCTGCCTGGCCGAAAGATGTCATGAGAATTAATTTTCATGCCATACTGCATTTTACACCTTTGGCAGAACAGTATTTTCAGCAGTAAAGTATTGCATTGAGACAAGTTCACTTTGGCACCCAAAATAGACAAAAAATATTTCTAAGGGATCTACTTTTATATGAAAACGGCATTAGTTTTGCTCCACTGTTAAAGAAATTACTGCTGTCAATTTCTTCAAATAATTATTTAAAAAACTTTATTAACCTCCTCATAATAAAAGCTCATTAAAATATATATTTTAACGTTTTACTTAAGACTTTTTTCCTGGGTCTTAGCTATAAAAAGTAAATAAATAGTTCTGAACATTTGCATGCTTTTGATGTGACAATCTGTGCTACTACCATTAATATTTTTGTGTTTGATATTGAGGATATCAACCAAAGCCTCCCACCAAGTTTGATCTTGCAAAGGTAACTGCAGTAACATTCTACAGTTCCTATCATGCAAAACAGTTCACATTCTAAATACTCCTACTCTAGCATGGATTAAAAATTTTCTTTAATTCTACAGTAAGCTATGAACAGTATGAAAGCAGGTTAATTGAAAATGTGTGGTATGAAAAATACTAGACTTATATTTTTCATGAGTGTATGTCTAAAGGTATAACACACACATCTTTCATAGTGGCAATTTCCTCAGTGTGCAGAAGAGACCACAAGAAATTCACCTGCGAGGCCTCCCTGGATAGGCCAATGAAATCCCTAAAAGGCATGCACAGCTTACGAACCAAAGGATGCATCACTCCGCCACAAATCTCCAAAGACTCCCAGACACACGTGACTTGCAGGAAATGCCAACTTGTTGTTAGGACTCATCGCATAAATAAGCACAAGGAGATCATGAGCCTTTTATCATTTACTTCAGGCCTGTTGTATCTCTCCCATTTCTCTGGGCTGCAGTGCCAGAATTTCACAATAGATGGGAGAAAAGATTGTTATGGACGTGTATAGTCTGTAACTGTAATGCTGGACGTCAGCACTGTTGCCAGGGATGAATTTACTGAACACGCTCACTCAAAGAAACTCTGTGCACGTAACAGTTGTCTTGATATTGACAGGAATAAATTAGCCAGACCTGCACACTCTCGTGCATAAGTCTGTTGTATTTCTGGACTACTTTTATCTGTGAACCTCCCATTTTTACATATATGTTTTCAAGGTGAGGCTATAGACACACAAGCTGATCTGAATAGCAAAAAAGGACAAGTTAAATTCAGGCACAGTTAAAACAGTCTGTCTTAATTACTCCTTTGGTGTCATGATAACCGATGTAAACGGTGTTGTATTAACAAGCTACTGGAGAGCTTATAAAGAGCTTGTGCTAAACTAGGGATTGAATGGCAGCTTAAACTCTAAACTCTGTTGCTTTGACAGGATGAGCTCAGGCAATGGTGTGCAGCAGTCAGCCACGCCAAGCAGCAAGCCCTGTGCGCTCATCCCATGTTTGCTCCGAAGAGTAAGCCAATTTATTTGAACTATAGACATGAGAAAGGCTGGCTGGGCTGGGTTCTTAACAGCTTTTGAATACCAGATGCTTATTGTGGTTTCATATCAGTAAATGATGCCAAATTTTTCCAGGGAAAGAAGGCTGCTCTCAGTTTTATTTATTTTGAGAAATGTGTCATTGTTTAAGTTTGTCTCTACGGACTTTTGCAGCACAGTGGCAATGAAGTTTGTTCCTCTTACCTCTTTAGAAGGTAAGAGGACCTATGTGGTGCAGCAGAGGGGAAATGGGAAAAAGAAAAAGAAGAAATAGGTTGCCACATCTTACCACTATTCTGAAGTTTTCTTTCACTTCTTCAAATGTGCAAAGAAAATCTCTTGGAGCGGTGAGACGTACCTTTGCATACAAGCTCTCAAATGCTCCTTGTAGCAATGCATGGTCCCCCACACCCACAAACTTTGTAGCAGGCTATCTGAATTACTTCTTCGCTTTATGCAAATTGTGGCTGAAATTAGAAATGACCTTCAGAGACAGCACTGCAAATGATAGTAAGAACATTTGCAATATAGTCTCTGGGTTTATATTTCCAAAGGACCTTGTAAAATTCTTCACTTCCTCGCCTGTGCCGCTTTGGTGGCCAGCAGAGCAGAGGTCATTTTGTTTGCTTTACCCCTCTCCTGACTTTGCTTTGCCAGACATGTGTCTGTAAGACACATCACAGTTCTTTAAAAACAAACTGTGTCATGTAGTAAAAAAATTACTTTAAAAGCATTGTGTCAAAGGCTATTTCTGTTCCCAGCTGTTAAAATTGTAGCACATCTTCGCTATTTTCTTTGCCTTTAGGAAGCTGCTGATCTTATATTAGCATGCGAGCCTAACTTTGTAATTGGAACAACTGATGAAATACAGTGAAATCAATAGTGACAAAGTTAAAATAAATACTGTGCAGAAAAATAAATGTTGCTATTTATGAAGCAGGAAAGGTCACAGGCTACAGAAAATAATGAATGCATTTATCTGGACCACGGTATCACAGTCAAACTGAAAGCCCTCTGATCAGTGAGTCATCCCTTTGCAAACGTTTCTCTCTTACATCACTTGTAATGGAAACCACTTGTGTAGCCTCTGCCTTTGTTGTCAGTGTTCGAATCACCGAGGCATGGCTGTAGGACACCATCATACAGCGCTTCCTCCCCTTCAGTTCAAGTGGAGCCTTGTTTGATGATAAAGCTATTGCAACAGGGAACTGTGTTTAAAACCCAGTGACTCATTCATCTTATGGCTTTTTTGGAGTCATTAGTGGGTCATATAACTATATATATTTAATTCACGTTCCCATTATACTTCCTACTTATAATTGTAGTTATTTTGCTCCAATTAATTCTCTTAATAAAACAGCAGTCTCTAACCCACTGTAAGCGATTCCCCCCTTATGTTGTGATCCGTTCTTTGACAGTTTTTTGACAGAGTCAAACGTGAAATTTCCAGACAGTAGCATACTGGGTTACAGCAGTGCTTGGTGCGAGCTACTTGGAGCTACTGACTCACAAAGAAAGGCTTGGAAGAGAAGCATCAGGAATCGTACAGTTCTGTTGTGTTGAAACAACTGAATTTTTATTTGCGTAAAGGCCAAATAGCCTACTCATATCAGCTTAATTTGTTTCTTTCTGTACTTAAAGTAGTCTTTCAGCAGTTAGAAGATTTCAAAAATCCTTTTCCTTTGCCATTTCCATCATGAAAGAAGTTACTCTTTTATGTTTATTTTTCTCTTTTCCTTTTTGAACAGATATGAAAACTTAAGCTATGTTTCAATAACAAACACATCAGTTTATACAGAATCCTATCATGCCAAAACATCTTTATGCATAAGCATCAGCGATGAGATCATCTCTGCTTTGAAAACAGTTTTTGTTAGCTATTGGGCTTTACAGAGATAGTAATGTTACCAGTGGAAGTGCTGGTGATTATGTTGTATTCGTAATTCTAGAATTATGAAAGACCCATATGGAGTTGAAGGCGGGAAAGGAGGAACATGTGATGGCACTACACACTTGTTTATTTATAGAAATGGTAGTCAACCGAAAGTACCCAAATTGTTCATATCAGCAAGCTAGCTCCACATGGGATCCGCATGCATCTAAGCATCAAAAACTGCAGTTCCCAGTGGAACTAGATGCCCAGTGGCATCCAAAATCCTTGTTTTGTTCCTACACTTCCTAATAGAAATGGCAAAATATCTATATGCGATCCTTCAAAATTCAGCATGCCCTCCCCCACCATCCTGAGGATTTCAGAGCCATTAGATGCCACTCTTACCACATGTTTAATCTACAAGTGCTGGCTTTCATCCTTTACTAGGAAAGTAGGAAATAATGATTTGGCTTCTTTCTCTAAATAAAGCAATTTAAAAGGTTGCTTAGGCACCTGGTGACTCTGGGGAACGTGTGTTGCTCTGCTTGGAATAATTAGGAATGAGAGCACTTGACTGCAGTGCCGAGACCTGGATGACAAATCTTGTTACTCTTAACTCTGGAAGGGAACAAGTCAATCTAACGATCTAAAGTATGGACCTAAGAAACCAAAGTAGAAGTAAAGTGCTTATGTCCCTTGGCCCACTCTGTAGAGAAAAGCAGTAGAAACATTCAGAGCAGACTAAAGACAACCAAGCCTCTATTACGCAATAACAAAAGAAATAGCCAGTGACAAATACCATCGAGATCATCCCCATTCCAAACCGTTTAAACCAAGAAATTTCAAAGGCTGTTATCCCTTCCTCCTGTTTCCTCTCCTCGCCCTCCCACTGCCTCTCATCACCCAACAGACTTGTACTATCCACAAGCACTTACTCAGCACAGAGCCAGGGCAGCCTAAGCTGATCTAAGGCCAGGCTGTGACAAAAGCATCTTCTCCTTTGCTCTGGAGATGTTTTCCTATTTCTGCCTTGCAAGGGCACCAAGGTCACTGCAAACCCCATCACAAGGTCATTCAGGGAGAAGCTTTGTACTGTCCAAATTCTAACTTTTGAGAAATCCTGTTGAACTCGAGAAATGGTTTTGCAACAGAGGAAAAAATCATGAGGTTGTGTTTCTTCTCAAAACTGGCCAATATTCTTAACGTGTTCAATAACCCCACAGAAGATAGCTTTGTGAGAAGAAATATGTAACATTCCAATATTAAATGGGACCCTGTAATTGAGAACTTTGCTAGGAGGGCACAATCATAAATCAGTCAATGATTTTAACACTGTTATTTCCTAATCTGGTGGTGCATGCCTCTGCATGCTTAATGCTTTCTTTTAATTCTTCTCTGTGTGTAATCCACAGAATGATGATAGCCCTTTTAGAGCTTCAGACCATTTCTCACGTGAGTCAGGATAAGTATGAACAGCATAAAAGGCCAGATACAACGTGGTATTTAGAAAGCCTAGAGAGAGACTCGGACTAAAATTAAAACTCCCGCATTATAACCCTTAGTGTTTACAAGGCAGCACATCAGAGACTTTAGGAGCACTTCATTTTGGTAACGCACAGTCTACGTCCCTTGAGCTGCACTCCTGCAGACACTCACATTTGCACCAACAGGGCTGTGAAACCATGGCCCAGGTAATACCTGGTCCTGAGAAGAATCCAGAAATAAGGGACGTAAATCCTGCCTGTGTTCAAGAGCACACTGCCAGGAAATATATCCCAACTGAACAGAGGTGCCTCTCTGGAGCACCCGAGGCAGAGATGTAAGACTCAACAGGTATCTGTGTAGGGAGCACTTCCCACCACTAACACCAGCATCTTTCTGCTGCAGATGCTGACCAAGCGCTCCAGATTCAGCGTGTTGGCAGTTCTCCAACACGAGCTGGAAAACTTTTCCTACACATTCAGTCGAAGCAGCCCAAGAGCAGCATGTAGGAGTCCTGATTTTACTCCAGAGCCTGGCATCTAGAAGTTGAATGCTACAGCATCCAGCTTTTAAGTCATCTGACACATACTGCTTTTTGTGCATGTCACAACAGATAGAGCAAGGCATACACAATATATGTTTGAATGGCTCATAGGAAGAAAACCTCTCCAGCTGCTTTACATCCTAAACACCTGGAGCACATGACCTCATAGTTACTGAAAGTTTAAATTTAGAACTTCTCCTCCTCCCTCCAAAACAGGGCCTCATTAGTATGTTCACTGTATAGATTTTTAAAACATCAGTCTGGAAATCAATTAGTCTAGTCAAGCTGTTGCCTTCTGATCCCCAGACTCCAGACCTAATTCTTTAAGTCTTCTCCCCTTAGGTACATTATAACCCTGTGTGCTACTGGACTGAATTGTGCCGAATACAAAAATGCTGAGGCATTTGCACATTTCATTAACAACCTCTTAAAGGTAGTATAGTTAAGGTGGGGGCTTTTTTGCATTAATTGTGACCTTCAGAAAAAAGCTGCTCTATGACTAATCTCCTGAAACATATGCATTCCTTGTCAGGGGGTGGGAGTGGGTGGGAAGAGGGACATGATTTTCTTTTTTTTCATTTATGAGAGAGCATTAATGAACACTGCTGTATGATAACACAGGCAAAAGGGAAAGCTATTTGTTCCCTTTATGTAGAATGCCAAATAACGCAGAAACACTAATGTCATTAATTGGCCTATATGCCATCTGTTGGAAGGTGCTTTTTGTTTTCACGACGATCACAGCAGTATTACCAGCAATGCAGCAAGAACAGTTACCCAGTTAAACACTCTGGGCAGAAATGGTTCACAGAAAACTAGTAAGTGTGGAGTTGTTCTGCTTTTGGGTTTTTTCAAAGAAAGTGTGATTGCAATAGATGTGCATGTACCAACAAATTAGAAGACTGCTTCAATCCCTCTTAAATAGAAAGATTTGATAGGAAATCAAGCAGCAGGAAGACACAGTGATCTGATGGCAGCCAGGTCAGGTTTAGCATATGTTGCAATGTAAATCAGAACAGTAAAATCAGCTTTTTTTTTTTTCCCTTTAGGGGACATATCGAGTCTCACCATTGAGGTTTGTTTGTTGTCTGCTAAATTCGGAGTAGTATTTCTCAAGGAACCAGGAAAGTGATGAGTTAAGTTTGAATACTTTTTCTCCTGCTTGTTTATATACGTGTGCATCGAGAAACCCAAAAAAGGGAAGGAAGGCACTTACTTGATACAGGAGACTAGCAATAATGTATTTCAGCATATGACATTCCAAGTTCACCTAAATATCGCACTTTTCAAAATGGCGCTATTTTAATTACTTTAGCCTGCAGCACAGTGTCTATTCTAAAGCTTGTATGCTTGCCCCTTGCTTTAAAGCTGAGCTTGTACTTCACTTTAAAGCTGACACAACCAGCACAATATTAAAATGGACAGCCTGATCAACAACATTCCCCACCCACATCATGCAAATCAATCAACCAGAATGACAAGAAAAGTGCCCAATGCTCCCCAAAGGCTCAATTCCGTATCTTTCAAGCTTCAATTAAAGCAGCTTTCTTCAATGTTCCATCTCAAATTCAAATGACACAGAACTTAGAATGGGCTCCTTTCACACTTTAGGGAGTGGTAATTTTGAAAGAAACAAAATGTGTTTTATTGAAAATTAGCATAGCACCACGTTGTTTCTCTTGTTCAGCTATATTAACTATATATACTGGGTTCATTTAAGTAAGATCCATTTAAATATGCTTTTCATGGTTAATTGCTAAATGTAAAACATTTGCAGATTTTAGACAAAGCAAAAATTATTTGACATTTCTTTCCTGTGAATCGTATTTTTTTAGATTCAAAAAGATATATCCTGAAGTAGGGAAATACTGTTGTAAGTGAATGCAAGAAAAATATATGAGTTAAAACAATATGTCTCCCTCTCTCATAATTTAGAATAATTATGTATTGCTGATAAGAGGAAATCACTTGAGTGGCCGTAAAGAGTAGTAAAGGCAGACCAAGTTAAAAAGATAACTTGAGATGTATGCCTGTCAGTGACAGGCTAATATTCATGTTAATAGATATTCACCATACTACTGATAGGATAATCAAAGTGGAGATAAAAATGATTACTTAATTTTCTATTTACTCTATACGCACAGAGTAATTTCCCAGCAACATATTTAATCTACAATGTTCTGCCTATGTTTAAATGGTTGAGTTGATTGTACTTTTCACCGTTTCCCTTAGAAATAGATTTTTACAGTCTGGTACATTTTCCCCATTTAGGACTAAGTGCAACATTGCAGGTACACCCCCAGCGCCAATTTTTTCATGTACCCTTCCACTCTGTTTAACCAATATTTCATGATGTGGATTTCCTGAACCAGCACATAATATGACTTGCTTCACACGTGCCTGTAAGTAAATGCAGGCACTTCTGACAATCTCAGCTGAAGTGTGGGAGGAGGATAACATCCCTGAGGACTGTGCAAACACATAAATTACTTTGGCCAGACAAGTTACTGTCTAACTGCTTCACTGCCCGTGTGTATACTTCCAGTTTGTATTCACTTAAACCAGCGTTTTACGACTGTGCGAACACACCTTAAGCCACTTAGGGTTCTTTAGAAAGTTCACTGTTAGTTTCTCTTTTTAAAAGACCAGGACTTCAAAATGTATCTCATGAACTTGAGACAAGAATGGTTGTTAGAACTTTAGTGTCTCTGGAAGTGGAGTGAAGCTTATTCTGTGTACGCATATGCGGATCTATCTATAAGGCAGAGTGACCGCAACGTCCACAGCTCGGATTGCCAAACGTTTCCCTTATAAAGATCCAGTTTCCTTTACAACTGTGCCAGAATTTAATTATTTGGGATGAAGTTTCCCATCGTGAGCTTCTGCCTCAGGCTGAACTGAGGTTAAGCATAATTTAGCCTTTTCAAGAAGAAGAGTTAGGATAAAGAATTGCTAACTAAAAACAAATACACAAAACCCCTCTTTGTAACTATCTGTTAGAGAAGCTTTTGTGTGTCCGTGATGCTGACAGCAAGGGCTCTTTTGCTGACCTGAAGGAAATCCTCTTAAATTTGGCCGATTAACTTCTGAAAATCTGTGTGTGTATATACATATACACACAAATATACATATTTACTCAGTAGAGGCTTGCTAGTCTTGACAACCCAAGCCTAAAGCATTTTCCCTCCACACGTCACGCAGACTGCAGACATGGGTTGATAAATGCCTCAGGAAGTCTTTTTCTTTACTCCTCTCTAGTAAGGGATCAATCCCTAGATATGGGATATTTATTTAAGCTGCAGTTAAAACACGCAGTGAAAGAGGTTCTGCCATTCGCCGAAGCAGTTTGGTTTATATCTAGAAAGATTTGTCCTAACATGCAGTTGTATCTTTGCTGTGAGCGAAGCTGTTTGCACTTCATCCCAGCCACAGGGGACGTTGTACGTGACTGAAGGCAGTTGTCTTGTGCCCATCCCCAGTCTGATCAAATCTTTAACTTTTCCCCATTAGAATTGTTTGCTAAATCAGTTATTATTCGTATCTCTTTCTTCTAGGTTGTCCAAAACTGGATACTAAGTGTAACAGAGTCATTTTATACCTCTCTCAAAACATGCTCTCTGGTTTACCTCCTCATAAATCACAGCCCAGCAGCAAACAGGACTTTTTCCTGCTAATCTGGCCCTGGCTGCTAGCGCTGAGAAAAGAAGCCAGTCTAAGCTGTGAAATCAGACTATGGTTTCATGAACTCGTTAACGGGTAGCATAAATCGGCTATGCTACTCAAACAAGCAGCCTTCTGCTCAACTTCTTACAGCGCTACGCTTTTCCTCGTATCACTACAAGCTAACCCAATTGGAGAACTTATCTGTATTAAAAGTAACACTCCCCACAATTTTTTACCTTACCTAGTTTTAAGCAGTACCTGATCCCTGTCTAGGTGGCTGCACAAACTGCTATCAGAAATGTTTGCTACTGTGACAGCATTTCTGGGTGGATGCTGAGGAAGTCACTCCAGAAGGACTTCTTCCCCTGATCAGTAACTGAGCACTTTCCTTTTTGAGTAAACTGAACAGAGGGTCAAGTTGTGATTTTCTTTTTTGTTTAAAGAAGTGCTCAGAGATGTGACTAAATGCACGCAGGAACTGAGAGTTGACAAACTGTGTCCTAGATGTCTTCAGCTGGATACTCAAGAGTAGAAAGTAGTCATCCTGTTTGTAGGTGTTAGCATGTGCAGTGAAGGCAGCTGTTGAGACATGCAGTGAACGGGAGACAATCCTGCAAAAAAAATAGTGTGTTTATGTAATTACTGAAAATAATAATGCCTTTGCCACAAAGGTGAAATTAACAGAGATGACCATTGTCCTGTTTTCTTTCTGGAGAGGAGTGTTGTTTTTTCTTTCTAATTTCAGGCTGGTTTTTTTCACGGAATTAGTATTTCGTCCACATTTTTGATTGTGTGATAGGGAAATTACTTACAGGTAATGAATTCATATTTATCTAATCTAGCACATTTTTAACAAACGGGTGATGTGTAGGATCATTCATATACAGAAGTGTTTTTTAAAAAAAACCTATAGCTATTTTGTTACTAGCTGATATTACATTTGGTGAGAGAGATCATCTATCGGTAGCAGAAATTCAGTAGCGCTCCTACGGTATCCTGTGTGTGGCGGTCATAGCTATTATATTCCTGCTTCTCCTTCCTGCTCTTAATCAGTATAGGATTCACTGCCTTCCATACAACCAAGGAATTTGGGGAAACGCTTTCCAAAAACAGAATTTCGGAGCTGTAAGTTATTGTGTGTAATAGAAAGCTGTTATTTGTTCTCATTAAATCTGCAACTCCCAGTCAACAGAGCTGGAGATACTCTTCTTCACTGGTATGACTGACAGTACCTGATACAACAGGTAATAGTTTTAACACATGGGAAGACTGGGATTACCTATTTCCTTCAAGGTCCAACAGTATAATTTCTGATGTTGTAATGAAAGAGCTGTCATGCTGCACAGCTTTGGTCCTACTGGAAACAGGAATTGTACAACTAAATCAAATACCTAATACAATCGTATTTCATCTCTAAAAGTCATGAGGCCCTGACTATGATTAATTGGAATGCGTTGGCTATCATGTCACTAAGTACGTGCTCCTACAGACTTACACAGGGCTACGTGGAGGGCAAGATGCAGTAACCTTTAATACGGGGAGTAGCAGCTTGGCTTTTTGGCCATGTGTTAACTTCACGTATCTGTTATGTACTACCTTTTACTAAAGGAAGAGATCGTGACTATTGCTTACAAAGTACTTTGACTGTTTGGAAAACGCAGAGCATCTGTTTAAAGGAAGTTTAACTTCCTTCCATGGCACACAAACTGTTAGAGGGCTCTAATCCTCACTCATGAAGAAGCAGAGGATCTGGCAGAAACACACTGATCCGGGACGGCAATGCCAGTGCTTTTTCACAAGCTCTATAATTCCAGAGTTAAATAGTCTCACACTCCAGAGGGATTTTACAGGGCTAACGAATGAACTTATTCCCGGTTTGAGTCTCAGAAACAGTTAACTAGAATGAAGCCAGTCAACTTTGAATACTTCATTAGGATTTAAATGTGCAGAAGATTAAGTCTATGCATCTTGTACAAATAAAGAGGGATTTGATTATTAGAGGGCTTTCTCAATCATGTCTTTCGGATAGATCGCTCCTCAGGGTAGGTATTAATGAACATGTTTATGAGTGCAAGACAGAACTGTCCAGAGGAACCTGCAGGAAATCTGAAAAACCCTGCGAACCAGCCATGCTGAGTAGCAGTGTGCATTGTCCCTGGTGGGAAAACGTGATATAGCCATGCTCCTCCAAGTACTCAAATTTAGACAGGCAGTACTGTGTAGACATGCACAACCTGGCTCCCATTCTCCTGCCTTCACTGCCTGTGGAGTTCCTACCGTTAGATTACTGTACCCAAACTAGCCAGCAAAGTGGCATGCCGAGGAACGGCTGACTAGATGAGCAGAACAGAGCAAGCAGACTGCAAGAACCAAGTTGCAGTTTGGAAAGCTGCATCTCCAGTGCTGGCATATTTATACTATGCAATGCAGCACAGAAGACCCTAAATTAAGTTTGGAAAGGGTAATTTTGGAATTTGAAACAATATAGCCATGTCAAGGAATAGTCTAATACGCTTTTCTCTGGCATGTCTTTGGTTTTCTCTGGACCTGTGTCTCTTGCACAGAATTTAGGGCACAGCAGTTCACTCTCAACCTGCTCCCAGTCCTGCATTTGTGTTACCAGAGACGTCTGAGGACAGGGGCCAAAGCAGATCAGGAAAGTAACATCCAAGTTTCACACATTTTTGGAGAGTTTTTGTGTATGCTTTAACCTGGACTGCTTCATTGATCTCATTCACAGTTGCATTAGCAGAACTTGTGCCACAAGGGCAGCAACAAGCATCTGGAAATTTCTTTAACTGGCTTTGCCACTGGAGAAAACATACCACCGGATTGCTTGGCCAGTGCGGTGTTCTGCTTCAGTTAATTAGCTCTGCTGAAAGGCTCAGTTAATTAGCACTGGTATAGAGTTGCTCTGACACAGTTATACTGCTTGCAAGACCAGAGCTAATCCCTCCACACAGTGCTGCAGCGCGTGCCCTGTAAGAAGCAGGGAAGCGAGAGGAAAGCCGGAGGCATGGCATGCCTCCCCGTGCCTTCCGGGTAACTCGGCCCCTGGCCTCACTGGCAGCCAGGCCTGTCCACCTCCCTTCAGGAGAGGCGAGCGGGCGGGGTGTGACGGAAACCGCTTTATTTGATGGTATTTCGTGATTTGCCCGATTATGAACCCAGGTGATAACCCAAGCAGACCCCAGGCACCCCGTTTCCTCGCACGGCCTGCCAGCTGGCCCGGGCCTCACGCGGCCGAGGCCGGCCTCCTCGGGCTTGCGCCAACACGTGAAGCCGCGCGCCTAAACCCCCCCATGGTGCTCCGCAGCCAGGAGGAACAGCCCGCCCTCCACAGGCTGGGCAGCTCTAGGAGCAGATGCTGCCCTTCCCTCCCGCGGGGCTGGGACCCCACAGGGACCGGGGCGCTGCCACGACCGCCGACAGGGCGGCCCCACCGTGGGGGGACAGGTACCCGCGAGGCAAACCCCGTTAGAACTTTAGTGTCTCTGGAAGTGGAGTGAAGCTTATTCTGTGTACGCATATGCGGATCTATCTATAAGGCAGAGTGACCGCAACGTCCACAGCT
>VZSC01015396.1:311897-331890 GCA_013398225.1 Steatornis caripensis
AAGCCGGGCTGCGGGGAAAGTTGGCGCCGCCGGGGCACCTCCGGGAGGCGGGGGCGGTGATGTCTCCGGGGTCCCCCGCGCACCTCCTCCCCTTCCTCCCTCGCTTCCTCCTCGGCCGGCCGGTCGGCGGGGTGCCCGGGCGGGCAGCTGGCCCCGCGCCGGTGCCGGGCTGGCCGCTGGCCCCGGGGGAGAGCGGAGGCGGGGGGCCGCTCCGGGCGGCTGGCGGGGCTGGAGCGGGGGGCGAGAGGGGAAGCGAGCGGGAAGGTGAGCGGCGGTGCCGGGCTGGCTGTCAGCCTGTAGCCGGCCGTGCCGTGCCAGCGGGGAGCGGGCACCCCGGGGCGCCGCTCCGCTCCGTCCCTCCGTTGCGTGCTCCGCTCCGCGCCCGGCGTTTTCAGCGGGGTGCGGGGGCGCTGCGGCCCGGCGGCCGGGCAGGTGGGCGCCGTCGGGTCCGCGCTGAGGGAGCGGGGGAAGCTCCCGTCTCGTCCCGTCCCTGCCGGCTCCTGCGCTTGCCTTGGCTGGCTCCTGCTGGGGGGGCTGCTTTGGTTCCCTCCCTCACCCGAGCTGTTCTCCCCCCAGATCGTTGGCGGAGCACCTCGCCCCGAGAGGTTTTTTCGAGCACCGAGCACCTTAGGCGGGTTTAGGAGAGGAGCGCTGGGGGCGCACAGCGGCCCTGCCCGGGCCCGTGCCCAGACGGACGGAGGGACGGACGGGCGGCTGCTCGGCACGGGTCTGCCAGGGCATCAGAACTCAAAGGAGCTAACCGGTCTGTGGTTACTGTGTCAGCAGCTCCCTCACCTCAAGGGCTGCCGGGTCTGCGCGGTGGCTCCTTCCAGCATTTTGGGTGCAGACTTAATAGCGTAGCGATAGAAAAATCTCCGCTACGTAATATATCCGTATCTTTAATATATCTAGCGGATACATAATATATACATATATGTGAAGTGTGAAAACAAGTTACCTTATCGACGGTGTGAAGCAGATGCAGCGGCAGTAAAAGATGATAGTTAATTTAATATAAAATTCCCATCCATCTTACAGCATTTATAATTTCCTTTCTTTACTGAGATTACTGACGTATTTAGCCAGCCTCTCCTGTTGCTCATTGCCTTCCTCTCTTTCGAGGATACGGATTTTGTTTTGTGTTTTTCTGGTTTTTTCCCTGCTAGGATGGTGGCTTTCCTCGTGGCTCTACAGCGTGTCGTACACATTGCTCCTGCTCTCATACCTGTGCAACAGAAATCAGAACAAATTAGGGCTTTGATAATGTTCAATACTGGTGATGCTACTTTGATAGTCAAATCTGTCCTTTTGGTAGAAATATATATGTTACTGAAGTACTAATTTTGCATGGTTTGCATAGAAAAAGTATTTAGAAAAAGCGAATTTAGATGTGTAGAATACTTACTTACCTTTAGAGCGGAGTTGTACTTTCACTTTTTTAAAAAAAAAAAATTATCTGAAACTAATCTGTAGACAAAACATTGTCCCTGTTACCTGGGCAGTTTTGATCATCAAGGAAACCGTTAACAAACAGGAACGTTGGGAAGAAAGGTCTGCTTAATTACCATATCTGGAAAAACTTGCTAATGAAATACGAATACTAAATTTTTATGATGCTGACGTTCTCTGGCACTGTCTTGTGGCAAAAATGTCTCAATGGTTTGGTGACAAATGTCTAACACATCTTCCTTTTTTAGTTCACAAGAAAAAAATGTCATGTTCCGCATATTTCTAAGTGTACTTAACAGCTCGTTTGAAGAACCAACTTGTGTTGATGAGATTGGTTTTGTTTCATTAAACACTCTAATATTGCTGGCAGTAGATTCCTGGAAAAACTCTTAACGCTTGTCATCTCTCTCTGTGATTTAACAACCAGTTCTTATGTATCCGTTATCACCTTTTTTGCACGTTCTAAGACTGGGACAGTTAGTTCATGATTTCAGGACAGAAATTTTGGGTAATATTACAGTGACATGTTGTACTGTACAATACTTAAGTTTTTACCCCTATGCCTCCAAAATAGCTTTAGCACAAACTAATACTGTAGTTAAGTGAACTTTGTCATTGAATACTATATCCAGAAAGCTCCATAATTGCTTCTTAATTTATTAATTTGTATTTTTGGTATAGTATGCTTAATGCAGAAGATGATAATGAAAAAGCTGGGGTGGCAGTAACATCACCTTCTTGCACACGTTCCCAACTTGTCATGTGATAAATCTTGTTTTCGTATGCTCCAGCGGTCTAAAATAGCAACTAATTTCTAAAGATCTTGGGTGAGTTTTTTAATAGTCAATATTATAGTAGAGACAGTTGTCCATCCATTTCTAAGCTATGACCTGCTTTCGGTACTGATGGGTAAATGATGGCTTTACATAGACACTGAAAGAGTAACCTTACGTAGGCGGAACTCTAAAAGTGTTGTGTGTAGAAGTCATTGATGTTAAATTCTCCAGGGTGTACTAAATGCGGGTACAGTGAGCGGTTCTTCTATTTTGCCACTTTGGACGTTTGCAAATAATATTTGCCATGCTGGCATCTATACATAGGGCCGTTGGTTCATTACAAATCGAGCAGGTAAAAGTAAAGCAAGGGTTAAAGGTGATGAGGACCATTGTTACCAACCGTATTATTTTAAATATGGTAAATGTGTGTTGTAAGTTTTGTAGGAACCTTGTGGCTTGAGGTTTTTTTGAATGAGAAACAATTCCATAAGCTGTATAACTATGAAGTTGAGAACTGGTTGCTGTCAGAGGCAACAGTGTGTGGTTATCTACTGAAAAGTTTGTGCTAAAGTGGAAAAGGAAGAGAACAACATTTTTCAGTTGTTTTCACAAAACTGCAGCTTTGAGTATATTAAGCAAAATTTACTTAATTCCTCATCGTATTAGTTGGTGTTGATTTGTAGTATTGGTTTCTCTTATCTTCTGGCTACTATGTGTAGCAGTGCAATGTGTATTTTGTTCTGGGCTGTTAAGTGCATGAGGTTTAGTCATCAAGGGGGATTTGGTACAACACTAAGGAGCACTGGCTCATCCAGCTTGCAGCCGTCTGGCTTCTGGTGAGAATCTGTAGCTCTGATGCTTCAGCCCCTGATAGGAGCATCAGATAGCTTGGGCTAGAACGCGGGACAGTTCTCACTTGAGTAGGAAGCTACCCAAATCAATGAACAGGTAATTCTGAACTGGGGTTGGCTCTTAAGCCCACAGGAAAGGCGGTGTTTAGGCAACTTAGCCCAGGCTGCGTGAAGGTATCAGTATCAGCCAGAAACACTCTGCCTGCAGTTTTGTTTTGGAGTTGGATGCTTTTCATGAGCTATAGTGTTTTCCTGTTATCAAGGCCTGAAAATCGGAAGGTGTGTATGGTCTTACCTCACGACAAGCGTGAATTAATGGGAGGTAAGTTATTCTTCTGTTGAGGTGTTTACTGAGGGGAAGGAGCAGGCGCAGAGGCAGTTGGTGTGGAGTAACAGATGTGCTGCAACTTCCATCCTGATTTACCTTGAGATAATTTACTCTAACCTCCCCATACCCTAAAATATCATTGTCTTTGTATCAGTGTGTACTGACCCTTACTGAGTTCTTATTTCTATTATTAGCTTTGTAATATGATACTTAGTCACATGTTCTGTATAGGACTTTGTATTCCTGTTCTTTGTTCTTTTCATGTCCCTGCACCGAGAATACTTCATGAAATGCTAGGAAATCGGATAATATAGAAAACACTTTCCAGTAGCTTGCTTTAAAAGCTTTTTTTGGTCTAAATTTTTACTCGTGTTGGTAAACTGCATTCAAAATCTCAAAGAGCCTTTTCCCTAAGGAAAAGACTGATGCTTCCGTACGTAATTCAGTTGTTTGAGCTGCGCCAAAATCACCGTAATGCTGAAGCCTGGTCATGCTTATCAGCTAGATTTTATATTTTAGATTTCTAAGCATTGCACATGAGTAATGGCAACAAAGGGTTCCTGCATGCTGGGCCAGGAAGATTAAAGAGAAACTTCAAAACCTCACAGGTGCTCGGTGCACTGCTGTACTGTTGTTCAGCCGGTGAGTCCCACGTGCTCTTGGTTTGCAAGCTGGAGAAGTCCGAGCAAAATCTGGGCTCTGGGCACACATTTGGAGTTCACATTCTCCATCTGGCACTCCTCAATAAGATGTGAGGTATTTTAAAGTCAGTTTCCAGAAAAAAAGTTGGAAAAGGTACAGGCAGAAATGTATCCACCTTTTCACTGTTCTGAGAGTTCCTCTGGCTTTGGCTGGCACGCTTCCACAGTTTGAGGGCCTTCTCTTCTCCTAAGGCCTTGCTACCTCGTCTTGGCATATACAATAATGAGACCTCTCCTTTTAATAAATGCAGTTCTGTCCAAGAATCCTCACCGTTGATTTAACAGGAGAGCCTATCACCGCGTGAGGGATGCACTGGATCTCTGCAGGCTGTAGGCCCCTTAGTCTGAAGCCAGCCGTTACCCTAATTGCCTCTGTTTGAAATGAAGATCATTAGGATTAGGCTAATCTGATTGATTTCTCTGATGAGGTTCCCCCTGTTAAGCTTCTGTAAATGCCTCTTCAGTATGAAGATTAAAGAACAGTAGACAAATAATGCAGTTTTACAGACAAAACGGAAATCACAGGAAGCAGTGAAGCCTGCACATGGTACGGGCATATGTTCATCTGCCATATTGGCTGTAATTTCATCAGTTCCATCTCTTGGCAAGTTTAGGTTTCATACAAGCACTTAAGCAATGTATGTTGGGGAGAGAGAGAGCGTCCCAAGCTTTGAAATACAACTAAAAGGCCTGCTGAGGAGACTGTGTTTTTCAGAATCTGGAATCAAGATGAGCTCTTCAAGCTAAGTTGTCAGAATACCTTTTCTAACAGAAGGAATTTGGGGCTTTTTGAAAGGTGTTGCTTTGCCAAAAGTGAAGCAGGTACTTTTCCTTGCATCACAAAGTAGAAATACGGCCATAGTAGTAAGTTACATGCTTGCTTGTATTGACCAGTTCAGTATGTTTCAAGAGGTAATGTAGTAACCCTTGTCATGGCTGCCTACTTTCTATCATCTTTATCAACAAACAGCTTTTATCTTCCTTATTCTACCTAGTGGCCTGTGTGGTCCAAAGTTGATTAGATAGTTATTCTTAATGCAGTGCAGTATTAAGACAGTAACTTACCAGTCTCTTGTTTTTCTTCTTAGAACCTCCCCACTAAGATTTAGTAAAGTTGCTCATAGAAATTCATGAAAAATGGGAGCAAGCGCCAGTCCTTAATTCAAACTTGTACATGTGTGTTATCATAGTGAGTGGTAAAGTTTTACAAGGAGTTAGATTTTTTCATCATTTGAGGTGAAAACAAAATCAATATGTTTTGAAATCCTCTGCAAGAACAAGAAAACTGGATATATGGAAAACAATTCCAACTCTTCTTTGCTTTTCTATTATAATGTAATACAAAGCTAATGACCTACTCTTCCTTTAAGTTCACATAACCTTTCAAACAAGCTAAAACATTTAATTTCTGAAATGGTAAGGTGGACAATACTAAAGTGTGCTTTGCTTTTATTTTTTATTTTCTGAAAGAGAAGAAATGGTAAAATTGGTGCAGAATCATAAAATGCTTCGACCTTTGTAGCTGGCAAATGCAGTTCCAATGCTTTGGTAGCAGCTTTAATTTTAAGTGATTCGGACAGATGCCAGTAGTAGTAACCAAGGCTGGATGCCTCAGTGATGTGGTTTAAATATCAAATAAAACATGCCATGTGCACAAAGTAAAGCTACCTTTTCATTTTTTGTATAGTAAGAAGCAAAAAGCTCCTTTTCTCCTGAAGTCCCTTTTTATTTACACTATTGACCAGGGTCTTTTTTAACATAAACAAGGCTTTAAAAAATAGCTTTGGAAAAAGAGCAGTTGTAAGCAAGTGAAATCAACAGTGACTTATTTCCATAGTAAGTGAAACACTGCTTTTTTTGCACTTTAAAGTACCAAAGTAGTTACAATTTGATGTCTTGTTCATTGATTTCCCACTGTCCTCTCCCTCCACCCCCAGACAGATTTTAATCTGATGCGTGTAGTGTTACGGAAAGCAAGCGATTCGTAACACCAAACTGTGTTGAGTAACCATTTCCCTAGCAAGTTACGTGATATAGTTGCGCTCTGTGGAATGACATGTTTTATGAATCAAAGCTGGGAGCCTAAGCTGTGACTTGTATACGCGTGGGCTTTTGTACTGTGGTGGTGGTAGTGTGTTGTTTTGCCTACAGTTGTGTGAACAGAGATCCTGTTGTTCAACGTGGGGCATTCCCAGGGACTGACCCTGAGTATGCAGAGGTCTGATCTCTGCTCTTTCTCTGAGTTTTGGTGGTTTCCCTTAAAGCTTAATATTTTTATCCCAAGTATTGGATGTGTGCACCATTGGCTGCTATTTCTACATCTGTATCAGTATAAGATGCTTTTCATAATTTTGGCAATTTTCTGGGTTTTCTTCATATTCTTACCTAGATGGGAAAGGACTGCGCTTCTTGAAGTATAATGGTACAGGTAGAGGTGCAGCTTTTGGTTGCAGGCAAACTTGGACTTGTCCCTGAAGTTAAGCACATGCAAAGATTTTTTTTTTTGATTGCTGTGGTTGCTTCAGTGCTAGCGGTTTGTCTGGAAGAGGGTAGCTTCTTGAATGTGTTGCTAATGTTCTGAATAACGTATTAAAAATCTCTAGTCTGTAGATAACGCACGTTGTACTTTGGTCAAGTTGAAGATCAGCTGGCACGTGCTAAAGTACAACTTGCCTTATCGTCGTGTTGTTATTTCAGAATATGTTAGTCCATGTTTGCTATAGGAAAGAAAGGAGTCTTTGAGCGACCTAGTGAGCACAAGTTGTCCTGACTGGCTTTCGGTGGTTGTTAGAGGATGGGACCGTTTCTAGTTTTTGCACATATTTCTAGCCATACATATATCAGTAAAGATTTGTTAGAGAACCTTGGAAACTCATTTAAAAAATTTTGGCTGACATCCTGGCCTACAGTGTGGATTAACTCCATAGTCATGGTATAGTTCAAACTTTTATCATGTCCCTAGCTTCTTATTTTTGCGTCCAGTATGTCAATGGACTGTGGTAATTATCAGAAGGCTTTAAGGAGATAAAATTATTGAACTCTCATAATTTATTCTTTCACACGGCACTCTCTACACTACTGGTGTTTGATTAAGATTTCCACCCTTGCGTATGCCTAATTCAATTTTAAATCTTGATTCTCTCAATTCAATTATCAATTGATGTAAATGTTTATTAGAATGGTCCTTCTGTTAACTTGAATGATATGTAAAGCCCAGTTGCAATTTCAGTCTCTGTTCTGCCTGATGCTGCCTTCAACTATGGCTTTCTCAGATGCCTGGTAAAAATAGTGTCAGAGTTTTTGCTTCATGGAAACTAATAGGTGAACTTTTGTTTGGGTAGCGCATAAGCCACTCTCAAAATTGTCTTGTACCTTATTCTAATCAGGATTAGTCTGAAAAGAGATCATGTCTTTTGGGAATGTTTTTACAGAAAGATCCTATTGTATTAAGGATTGTAAACCTTTTTCCCTTCAAGGCATGTTTCTGTAAATATAATTCGTTTTGTGTGACATCTGAAAAAGTTGCTAAGAATTTAGTCATGTGTGAGTTTGAACACCTAGTGAACACCTTAAATTATCTGTGCTTTTAATCGAATCTTTTAAAAAGAGCAATAGTAGAACAACACAGTGTAGGCTGCTTGTCGAAGTACGCAGCAGCTGTTTGTTACCATGTTGAAAGCCAGTGATATAATTACAATTCTTTTTTTACAATTTATAGTTGTGAGGAACAATTGAGGGGGGGTGGAATCAATACTTTCCTTTTTACTCCAAAAGTAATAAGCGATTTGAGGTGTCACTGAGAAAATTCAGATTTGTAAATATTGGGCAACTCTTCATCTCTGAAAATGCCTGTGATACTGTACTTCATGTATACTAAATTAACAGTAGCTTTCGATAAGACTGCACACAAGTATGGGGTTTTTTATATTTTCAGCCATGGTGGAGGTTTTTTATTAAAAAATTCTTCTTCTAATTCTTCTTGCTTTCAGATTTGTTTGACTTCAGCAACATAGTTGTTCTTTGAAGAGGTTGCCAGAAAGTTTTGTGAGTTGAGGGAAAGTCTGTGAGACTGCAGCAGCCAGGGCACACGAGTGATGTGGCAAGAGACCAAAAATCTCTGACAGGTTTCAGAACTCCCCAGCAATACTCTTGTAGTAAAGCAGCTGTCCTAATTGTAGCTCTCCGTTCATTAAATTCAGTGGATTTTAAGTTTATTCTCCAGCTTTGGTCATGTATGTTTCCTGCTCATATGGAAAATACACACCTGGAGAAAAAGGTATCTATCTGAAGGAAGCTGGTGATTTGGCACCTGGGAGCTGATAAGGCTCCAGGATTAAGGGGAACACTGTTTTTTTGGTAACTAGGAAGTGATTCAGTGTGTAATAATGGAAAACGTTGTATTTTCTTTTGTCTTACGCCTTCTCTGAACAGATATGACTTTACTGTTTTTCAGATAAATATTTAAACTTTTCATTCATTCCATCCTGATATGTGGTACCTTTGACCAAAGGAGCATGTTAGCCTGCTGTTACTATTCAATTAAGAAGCACGTAATTGACTAAGAGCATTCTGCTTCTAGCCCGTGGACTGTGTATCAGGTAGTATCTCCCTGGAATGAAAAGGGAGCACCATAATTGTTGTAGCTGAATGCATAGGCTTGCAACATCACATTTCTTCAAAGTATGAAACAAACACCTATCTGCTAGGGTAATAGCGACAGATGACTGTAATTAATAGCGGGTGCTTTTCTTGTACATTCTTATAAAATAATTCACCACCACACTGACACTTCCCGGGCCCCAAACTGGCTATTTACAAATCTGCAGTTGCATTCAGTATAGGACATTTGACATCTTGTTGTAGTGAAACGATGTATGCCCTTAATAATAAGGGAGGGCTATGTGTTGTGATATTACCCTTTTGACACAAGCTTCACGTGTTTGCTAAACGCTCAAGCACAAATACAGTGCTTTGAATTTTTTTTTCCCACATTTCCTCAGAGGTTTAATTCCTTATCAATATTGAGGTGAGTTTACACACTTAATTTCTAACTGCCTAGGTAAAGATAGGAGACGCTGTTTTTTCTTTTCTATCCAAGTGTTTCACTGAGCATTCTAGGATGAAGTTTGTTGCCTCTTTCCAAGGATTACTTGCTTGGTATCCAAGTGTAGAGAAAAACCACTGGAAGCTCTGTTCCAGGGTTGCACTGTGGCCTGGCTACTGAAACACGTTCTTGCATCTTTTGTTGCGGTTTTTTTTCCTTTTCTTTTATTAATTGTTAAATTCTTGCATTTTGTTGTGATGGAAGTACTACACTTAACTCTGTTCTGTAGTGTAAAATTAGGTATTTCTCCTTATTGATATGAACAGAATAACACAATTATAGTTTTGTTTAAAATCTGTGGTAGATTGGTAAACCTTGTTTATTACGTGTTAATTTATATTGAGCTTATATTGGCTTCAGATGCTGTAAACCCAAATGTTGTGCTGTCTTGGGAAGTGTTACTTACCTGACTATACTTGGTTTCTAAACAGACATGTCTGACTTGTGAGCAATCACAGGTGCTGTGGTAATCAAACAGGATGATTCAGTGGAATATGAAGCTGGGTATATTCAGAATAGACCTAGTAATGAAGGTAGTTCATCACTAGAATAACTTGCTGTGATTTGTGTTGAATTCTTCATTTGGAAAGCATGATATAAATAATGTTTCTTCAAAAAAAAATCCCATCCTCTTGGAGCAAAATGATTGTGGAGGAGTTGTGATCTTTTTATATAGGAAACCAAGCTTATTCATAATGTGTTACCCATTTTCCTTAGATCGTGAAGGAGGACTCTGACCCTTAAAAGGAGTTTTGATGGATAACATACTTTTCTAATAGCATCTGCGGATGTTAGTGAGTTGAACTGTGATCTTAAGAAGTGAGCCTCTAGATTCTGGTGTACTGGGGTCTAAAGTTAGCACCGTCATTGAGTGCTCTCAAGAGCAAGAGATTTGTTACTATTATCAGTTACAAACTCTGTTATTTGTTAACCAGTGTAAGCTATGTTTGACTGACTTGGAATAGTGTCACCTTGTGCTCTAGGGTCATGTGTGTTTTGTTTTTTCTAATTACCCAGGAAGTAAGTCTTTCCCAGTGTAAGAGAACTGGTTTGAAATTTCTCTTTTGAATGTCAAAGCAAGCAGCCAAAGACAAATAGAAGCTGTGTTAAGCTCGCATGAAGAAAATAAATCTGCATGTGGCTTAGTCTGCCAAGTGCCCAACACTACAGCTTTTTTTTTACCGCATTTACCAAGGGCAATAGTAGCTTTCTTTTTCTGTCCCCTGTTTTTCCCTCTACCTCCCATTCCCAAAACATTTGTTAACAGAACACATTAACTGAAACGCCAAACTTGGCTTCACCCCCTCCACTGCTTAAGTAAAATTACTTCTAAGCCCAAGATAACAGCTTGTCCTTATAACTTCCTCTACAAAAGTAGACTGTAGGCCAGATGTTGCAGATGCTCTGAAGAAAGTGCTCCCTTAAGTGTCACCTCAGTTGTGTGGATGGTCGCAGCACTGGGTCAGTCCTGTGCGTATTGATGGTCCTTGGCTGCCAGGTGCACGTACCCAGAATTGTGTCATGGCCTTTCTTGGTTAGAGATGGCTTGTGTTGTTCATTGAAGCTCATTTGCTTTTTTTTTCTGGCAGTGAGGAGAAAAACTGGCTTTACAACCATTTGCGGTACCTTACAAGGCAAAGTTGAACTCTTAACTCGGGTAATAAAAAAAAAAAGCCTGTTTTACTGCATTGATTAGATGGTAGCCTCAAGGTGATAGGCGAATGTTCCTCTTGCCAGCAGGTGAGGTCAGACAGCATGACAAGCCTGGCTTTATTCATGTCCTTCCTTTCCATCCGTTGAGATCCCTTTTGGCGGTTGATGTGTGACGAGTAAGCAAGGTGAAAGTTTCTGTTTCTTCAGTACTTTTAACTTTGGTGTCCTGTCAGGTGACCTAAAACAATGTTGGATCAAATGAACGTTCAACTCCTGAGTCTGTTTTGTTGTCTAAAGAGTGTACTGGTTGTACATCCCTACTCCAGTAATGTCTGACTCTGTTGGTTAGTTTCAACACTTTATAAAAAAAAAAAAATTGAGATGTCTTAAAGACATTATGTGAACTCTGTAAAAAGGTTAATGTCTGCCCTAAGGATCGGGCTTCAGTGTGAGGCTCAGCAGGTGTATATACTGTTTGGCCCACAGGGTAATGAATGAGCAGATGCTTGACTTGGGTTCGAGCACTGCCTTCATTGTCTCACTCTTCATCCTCTGACTAATGGCTGGGCAAGACAAGAGAGGGGACTGGCAGTATGGAAGCATGTGTGGGACTCGAAGGCTTGGGGTCTGGAGCAGAAGAGGGGAAGAGCTCAGACTTGGAGAGGTAGCCTAGGGTCTTAAGGGATGAGAGTAGTAGTAAGTATGTGATCAGGGGCATCCTGGCATGCCTATGTGACTCAGTAGGACAGTGAATGGTGCCATAGGTAGCCACCAAAAGGGATCACTGATATATCACCAAAGTATTCAATAATAAATGAATAACTTGAGCAGTTACATAAATCATAAACTGTAGTTACTAGAAATAAATATTCTGCAGACATTAACTTCTAACGCGTTTCGGTTCCTGCTGCATTGCTAGTGTTAAGACATGATGGTTGTCCAGTGTTGGATAATTTCTGCAACATGGGGATTTAAGTCTTCACTTCATACTTAGACTTATTATTGGTCAATGTGATACATTAAGTTAGCGTGTTAAAAATTGAGGATGAAATTGTTAGTATACTAAACTACTTGTTTATTCTGTTTGGAGGATTTTTGTGTGGGTTTTTTTTGTTTGTGTGGTTTTTTTTTTGTTTTAATTAGATGCCTGGATATAATGGGGAAAAAAAATCTTTACCTTCAGAACTATTAAACCCTGGAATAGGTTGCCTAGAGAAGTGGTGGAGTCTTCCTTGCTGGAAGTATTCAAGGTTTGACCTGGTGGGACCTTGGAAAATCTATTTAAAGCCCTGCTTTCAAGAACAATTAGACCAGATGATCTCCAGAGATTCCTTCCAACCTGGATTTTTTCTGTGATTCTGTGATCTAGGTCATAAATAGCCATGTTTTTCTAAAATACTGGTGATAGCTTAATGAAAATAACGTTACTGTTGCTCAAATAATGGAAGTTTTATTTCTGCTGGAAATAAATGTGGGAAATAAGTTAGTACACCAATGCAAAACTTTACTGCCACACAATGATACCCTTATTAAGGGAGTTGACGCTGTTGTTCTGTATTAGAAAAATAGCTATAATACTGATATGCAGTTATTTTTATTTATATGAGAGCAGAGTGTAAAATGAGGAAAGAGCTCTGTGAGGTTGCCTCCTCTAGGATTTTACTTGATGTACATGCTGCTAGAGTAGTGTTTAAAATATATATCAGAAAACATTTGACTAGTAGTACCAAATACCTTCTTTTTTGAGTTATTATTGGTTATATGTAAATGATGAATGCCTGAATGAAGAAGGTTTTATGGCTGTGTGTATATATACACACATAATATACATATTGATATATTTGTCGCAGAACAAATTGATCATGTTAAGATAAACTTAGAAATAGTGGAGTTATATATGTTTCAAGACACTTTGAGGTAGAGAAATCCTGTTTTTTGATTTTTTCTTTTTTTTTTTTTTTTATAAAATGGCCAACTGTGGTGGTTGGGCTTCCTGCAGCAAGTCGTTTTGGTTCATTGTAGTCATTGCAGTTCATTGTAGAAATCATTCAAAAGTCAGTGTACTCTTTTGACATTCTGTGTAACAGCACGCTAACTAGCCTTTCAAATTCTGCCAAGGAAGTTCTGCTGTGTACTGGCTCAGGAAGTAATCCTAAGATCTGTGTTAGCATGGTGATGTCTGTGTATATAATACATGAAATGTGTACAATGCAGCAGAAAACCTAAAAATTTAGACCTGACTTTCAGAATGGAACTTCAATGTCTTTTACTGGAGGTAAAAGTCCTGTAAGGTACTTCACTGGAAAATACACTTAAATATTCAAAACCTTGTCTGTTAACCTGTGATTGACTTGCATATAAAATTAAGTGTAGGCACTACTTGGCTTAGTTATGATTTAGGTTGAGTTTATTTAGCAACTTTTGGATACTATTTTAAATGCTTAACTTTACAATCATAGCTGCCTACATATACATGGGTATATTTCATAAGCTTGTTTTATAATGACTCTTTCTCCCTTACCAGCATTTCTCTCATAAAAACTTTTTATTTTTTACCTCCTGAGTTGTTGCTGTTGATTTTTTTTCTTTTATTGTTTGATATCTTTCTCTTTCTTTGCATTTAGATCGACCGTACCTTTTTTTTTCCCCTGGCACCTAGCCACCTTAGGACCTGTTCTTGAAACGGGGAGCAAGGTGTTTCCATTGTGCTTGCCTCTGACAAGAGGTGTTCGATGTAGATGTTTCCTGCTCTTCCCTGTGACTCATTAGCATAATTGCAGCCATCACAGGCTGTGTTCAAACAGATAGCGCCGCTTCAGGCACTGGCATGCTGTCACATTTCTGTACCGATAGCTAGATGTGTAATTAGCTATTGTTTGCACAGTTACAAATATAACGATGTAGGTGACAACATCCCTTGGTGGAGTGGGGAAGAAAAGGAGAAAAAGATCATCAAATGGACCCACCCTAAACTAAATAAGTTGTCGGTTTTAAATGCCCGCTACTGGCAATGAGTCCATTTCTTCAGGCAGGCAGCCCACAGGATTCCCCTGAGGTTTGTTATCAGCGACGAGGCCACGAACCTCCTGCGTTAGCACACCTTGCAGGTGCTCTGGAAACACCATCTCTCAGCGTTGTTTGAGAGCCTGCTTCTCATGCCCTGATGGAAAGTTATGGCCACGTGGATAATGAGTTGCTTGAACCTCCGCATTCGGTTTCAGCGGCAGCAGCGCGGCACGGTTTGATGGTGCTGGAGCGCTGCTGCAGCATGGGCAGGGGTGTGCTGGGGTTCGGGGCCCTGGAGCTGCTTACTTTATGGGGGCCCAGCACGGCCGGTGCTCGCTTCCAAACTCGGGTTTAGAGCCTAGTTTGTGGTCCGGTTTTGGAGGTTTGCGTGACTGGAAACCAGAGGAAATGGCTATCTGAAACTTGCATTTTGGATTTTTGAAAAAGATGGGCTTTACACAGAAAAATAAGCAGGATTTCTTGGTTGATTTTTATTTTTCTCTTAAGCAATGCTTCAAATGAGGCCTTAGTTGGCTCTAATAAACCAAAATTAATTTTTATCTTTTCTTCCTTTGATTTCCTTTATTTTGGCTTTCAGTGTTATTCCAAAAGATACATGACTCCTTTGCTCGTAAACATTTTTAGTCCTTTCTTTACTGCATTTGTAATGAGAGTTGTATTTTGATACTGAATTTCTTAGACTTGGTAACAGTAGAGTTGACAGAGGGAACTGGAATAAACTAACTAGTAGCTGGACTCATAAATTCAGGAAAAGGTGCTACAGCCTTGTAAGGACTTAACTTTACTTCAACTGTTTTGATATCCTGCTCTCTTTGCCTTCCAAATGTTTGATTAATTAATCAAAACAGTTTAATATTGTTTTTCTTGTGGAGCAAATTACAGTATGATTCCTCTGATTCTATCTACTCAAGTAAGAATGTACATAGTCCACCTTTATCTACACATTTCTCTCTTACAAGCATAGTACGCTACAGTCTGCTAGTTTAATTTTGTACATCTTTGACAATATTGCAGCCTTTTTCCTTAATAGTTTAATATTGGTCATTGAGCATAAAGTTCTTGGAGGTAGGAAGAAGACGGTTTGCTAAACTGTTGTATACTGAAATATGGCTGGAAGCAAGTAATTAGTATGGTCTATGGCAATGGTTGTAACAATGCTGCCGGATAGAGTTGTCATCTTTGTTCTTCTGAGGTTTTAATTTCCTTCTCATTCTGGGGATGGTAATAGGGTGGAGCTGAGAAGTTGGCCTGGAAACATTAAAAGAGAATGCTGGCAAAATACTTCAGCAGGTCAACCGTTATCTGTTTGGAAAACAAGAAGTTAAGATCTGTATTTAAATGTAGTAGTGCATGTCTGGCACAGAAGGTAATGCGCATGTGATCGCTGTTAGTCGGCTGTCTGTACACTACCTGTTTGAGTAATGTTGGAGAAAAAGGTGACAAATTCACTAGTAAGAGATTGCCAAATAGTTGAATGAGATGCATCCGACTCCTTACCCAACTGTGCAGATAACATTGTTTGAGATATTGACTAGGACTAAAAAGCAGTGCTGTCAAGGAAACATTTCAGGCTCCCATGAAATAACACTAACTAATATGTATGAAGGGAAACCGACAAAAGATGCTGAAACTTCAAAGGGCATTTAAAAACCCCAAACATACCCCAACAAAAAAACCCCACCCCAGACCCCCATCTTGTATTTCACAGTAGTTGATGGTCTGATCCTCTCCGCCTTTTGTTTTTAATGGTGCTAGTAGGAATTTTTACAAAGGTCAATGTCAGGTATCCTGTTTTTTTTTTTTTTTTTTCCTGGCTCTGATCTAGTTCCTTAGGAACAATCTTTATTCATGGTTTTAAAGATGCCAGATAACTTCTCTCCACTATCTTACCTGTTTTCATCTTCCTCCTCTCTCTGCATTGCTGTCATACTCTTGTTACAGTTTGCCTTGTTCTAACCCATCCCATTATGCTTTTATCTGTCCGTCTGCTTATTCTACTTGAAACACCTTACATTCTTCAGAGCCTGCACTAATCATTGATTCAGTTAGCCTTATCAGTTCTGATTTATTTTTTTTCATTTGAACATTATCTGATATAATGCTTTTGAAATTTATGGAAAGGAGAGCCCTTTCTTCATGAATGCAGTAAGAATTAAACCAAGAGGCGTTCATTCCCTTTGTGATTTTTTTCCTTGAGATTTTGAATTGCTTCCCAGCCAGAGCTCTGCTATGAAGTTATCTTAGACTTCCCTTTCAAGCATGCTGGTGTGCTTCTCTTTGGCTGTTTTGCCTTTGCTGGCTCAGGGTAGGCAGCCAGCCTGTCACTGCATTCAGTCCTCAACAAAAATGTTCTACTGCTTATTCTGTCTAGTCTTGCAAATTGCCTATACTTTGAAAGGATTCCTGTTCTTGTCATATTGCTTCAGAAGGGGGGACTGTATGCTACTGCATGAATTTCCCCTGGTTGAAGATTAGATACCTTGCTTATCAAATTTGGTGAAATTTTGGCCAGATTTGGCAGTTAGTTCCTGTTGCATGCTGAAATTGAATCTCCACCCTGTTTTTGCAAGGCACAAACTTGCTTAGGTGAAATTCTAGGTTTTATTAATAGTAGGGAAGTTTGTGGCATAGGCAAGAATTTGTACTTTGATTCCAAAGATCAGGTGGGGGTTGAGTGCATTCAGCATGTGTAAATATTGATGTCACATTCAGAAAGCTTATGTGGGCAAGCAGACCACTTACCTGGTCATGACAAGGTACATTTTGCACTAGGAAAGCAATTAAGATTAAATAAACTAAGCAGAGTATTTTTATACAGGTGTAATTTAGGGTAAGTAATCTGGAATAGAGGTCATTACCTTTGTTACTGATCACAGTATAACCTTAAATATTAGAATTCTATATGAAGGTTTAGCTAATAGCTTTCAAAATCAAGTTGTTAATCTACTTTATTCAGTTACTGAGGTAAAATAAGCATGACAACATTGTTTGAAGAATCGATTTAAAATTAATTTCTCTTTTAAAGCTCTCATGACAATCAGTTCTTTCCAGGGAAAATGGGCTGTTTTGTCATTCATTTGCTGTATTGCCTCGCTTTTGGTCAATTGACTAGTCTTAAGCAAAACCAGAAACACAGGTTGTGTTTTCAAGTAGTTCTTGTTCTGATGGCTTTCCTTTAAAATAGACTTGTGCTGTATTGCAGGATTGTGAAAGAAACGCTAAGGAAATAAAGCATTATTGGTTGTGGACTTCTGTCCTATTTCTCAGTCCAGCTGCTCTGTGATCATAGCTCTAACCTGATAAGGTGCTGCAGTCAACTCCCCCATCGCCTCTCCCAAGGCTTCCACATTAAGTTTTGAGGAATTTGCCTCTTGGGAGGCATTTAGCGTTATCACTGCCATGCAAAGCACCTAACGGTGGGGAAACCGGGAGAGAGATCCGGGATCTTAGCACTATAAGCAAAGCTTTCCTTTTGTGTTGTTTTTTTTTTTTTTCCTGTTTCAGTATAAACCGGCAACGCTGGCTTAGTGCCTGCATTCCTCTGTAATGGGTTGCCACAGCATGCTAAGATTGCTTTGCATGGAGTAGATAAACATTCTACCTGCCAGCCAGGAGTACAAAAGCTAAAATAGGAAGGATTGGGGAATGTCAGATCTACTTGGCAAAATTTGGTTGGGGGGTGTGTGTGCTTAAAAATGCCTGGCACTATCTCGAGTATTAAGTGATGTGAAACTTAAAACCCGAACTAGTCTCCGAGTTTAAAACTCTGAAAAATAGCAGCAGTTGATATATAGTGGCTAATAGAGATGCATTCTCAAACAAGGAAGTGGTTTAATTCTGTAAATTTTGTGAGCCTGGCTGTGCACGGGAGCTTTAAGAAGCTTGTAAATACAAGGTTCAAGAGACTTGCATTACTTCAAATAGCAACAGGAAGCTTTGTTATAAATGCTCATTTGTTGGATTGCTGTGTTAAAAATGAACAAAAACCACCTAAGTGGGATTGAATTGCTTGTGAAGGCACTGTATGTCAGTAGGAGAACTGAAGAAAGAACACCAATCCTGACAAAATGCCAAAAAACCTAAAGCAAAACAAAAAAACAAACCCAAAGGAGCACTACACTCCAGAGCAATCAGCTCTTTACTGAGTCACCTTTTCAAAATCATGGTCTACCCCGCTCCGTTTTACTCCCCTGAAATCCAGTTGCAGCTTTCATGGCTCCTGCTTGCTGTGAATGCAGGCTGCCTTCCCTTGGCCTCCTGATGGGTATCCCCTTCACTGGCCTCAGGTTTCCAGCTTCCCAGTATGTTCCCCTTGATTTGGGGTTGGACACCAGCTGCCAGAACAGTGCCTGCGCCTGTTCACATCGTTTGTAGCAACTGGAATAGGCAGACTTACTTCTTTGCCAGCACTGTGAATTAAAAGCTCGCGCAACTGAGAGAAGTAAGCCTATCACTTTGGTAGCTTCGTGGCAGAAGTTTAGCAGGTGTTTGCCTAAAAGTTGGCCTCGTGTTCTCACCCACCATGCTCTGCCTGCCCTGGTCCAGGGAGGTGGTGTGTGCTGCCAGGGTCCTGGCTGGCCAGCCAGCAGCCTGTGGCTAAGCTGGGCACCGAAGCTGCATTGCATGCTGACCGAGCGACTGCATTTTGGCTGTTTGGGGGCATGAGTGAGTTAATTTGTTGAAAGGAAGGAACTGACCAAAAGACAGCCGCCGCTGCATTTGCGGTAGAGGGAAGACACAGGAACATCTCTTTTAGTTGAATGCTTTTCAGAGCGGTTTCCTTGTGGTCTGGTATGCTGTGGTCGCTAGGTGCATGTTAATCCTGTAGGGTGATGAAAATACTGCCTAACAGGGATGTCAAGATGTAAATGTTTAGATTTCGCTGGTCTAAAGCATACACTGTTTAAATGCTGGTGGAAAAACAGAAAGCACGGATTGTTTGCAAGCTGTGGCATGTCCTGTCATATGTTTACTCTATTTTTTAATTCACTGTGTGTAGGAATTGCTTTATTCTTTTAAAGGGAGGTCACCCAAGCATGTGCAGGGATTGGAAAAATGTCTAGCCATTTTGGGTGTCAGTCTTGCTCTTTTTTTGTTTGCCTGTTCTCTTCATGCAGGAGGAGGACTTGTGCAAAAGCTATATGAAGTCAGTGCTGCTGCAGGTCCTGGTTTAATCTTACTAGATAGAAGATAACAAATTCATATGGTACTAGATGTTTTGAAGTCTCTGCAGCAAACCGAACGAGGAAGAAAGCGGTGTGCTGTGGTAAGCTTAAAATATAAATTTGTCAGCTAGTCATAACTGGGGAGGAAGATGAGATGAATATAGATAGGAAAGAATAGCAGAAAACTGTACTTCCATGACAGTTGTTTACAAAGCGCAGATGTTCATCAGCTGGTTTTTCAGTGTCCGTTTGCTTTTTCTTCTTGAAGACTTACAAAACATCATGTCTGTAAACTTTCTGCAGAAGTTCTTCTTCCCCAGTCCCCTCACGTGGCAAATAAACTTCATACATGAACACCTTCAGTTTTGCTACTCCAAATAAGTAACAAAGTATCAGGAGGGTTTTAATTTCATCACGTTTAGATTCTGGCTCTGAGTTGCAAGACTTTTGCAACACGTTTTCAAGCTCTTTCCTGTAGTTTGAGAGGTAGAACTTTGTGTAATCCCTTCAAACAAACTAGTTTTGTGAGACTTAAGGATCTTCTGAACTTGTGTCATTTTGAACAGTCCTGGAGGATAAACTGAATGCAACCGTAGTGTCTAAAAGAAAATTTTTCTCCTGTCCTTACAGCTCGAAGTTAGGATGTCAGTTTTGAGTTCCTTCCATTAAAACTTAGAATTTTCTGATTGCTGTTGTGTCCCTCCTTTTTTCAAATGAAGAATTGCTGTGATTAGGTTATTCTGCCATCTTATCACAGAATCACAGAATGGTAGGGGTTGGAAGGGACCTCTGGGGATTATTCAGTCCAACCCCCCTGCTAAAGCAGGTTTGCCTAGAGCAGGGTGCACAGGAACATGTCCAGGTGGGTTTTGAATATCTTCAGAGAAGGAGACTCCATAACCTCCCTGGGCAGCCTGTGCCAGTGCTCTGTCACCCTTA
>VZSC01015396.1:332451-351564 GCA_013398225.1 Steatornis caripensis
GGACTTCATCAGGTTCCTCTCCGCCCGGCTCTGCAGCCTGTCCAGGTCACGCTGAATGGCAGCACAGCCTTCCGGTGAGTCATCTGCTCCCCCCAGCTTTCTATCACCAGCAAACTTGCTGAGGGTACACTCTTTGCCTTCATCCAGGTTGTTGATTAATATGTTGAACAGGGCTGGACCCAGCACCGACCCCTGGGAAACCTCACTGGTTACAGGCCTCCACACTCTAGACTCTGCACCACTGATTACAACCTGCTGAGCTCTGCTGTTCAGCCAATTCTCGATCCACCTCACTGTCCACTCATCTAGCCCACACTTTCTAAGCTTGCCCATGAGGATGTTGTGCGAAAGAGTGTCAAAAGCCTTGCTGAAGGAAAGTAATGTTTTTCAATAGCATTCTGTGGTTAACTGCATGATTTCTAGTGCTTTGTTCCGGATCCCTTTGGAGAACTTTTGTGGCTGTAAGCTTTACAGAGGAAGTCATCCTCTGGCATGCTTGAGGGAATATGTTTTAAAAGCTCGTGGCAGAACACGGATTATAAAATACATGAAGCATGAATGCACAGAAAACAGTTCCATGAAGTTTGAAGCTTTAAGGTCTGAAAGAAAAGTCTGAGTGCAGAAAGATAGTTCATAGTAATTCTAAAGAGTGTTTTTTGTTCATTAACACAATTTACAAGATCAGCTTACTTCTGAGATCTGAATGTTTCTCAAACAGGAATGTTTTCTTGCAAAAAACATGGACTGGTTTTATTTTCTGCCAGCGACGAAACTTCCCGAGTTTGAATGGCACACAGTCCTGTGTTGTGTTGACAAGTAGATTGAGTAATTACTGTCAATGGAAAACACTGGGTAACAGTGCAAAACTTGAATTTATTTGTCTAGTACGGATCAAAAGTTCTGATCCAAATTTAGCGTATAATTAAAAATTACTTAATAACCCGTTTGAGTTTGTCAGCTGAGTACCATTTGCAGCAGAAAACTTGTCATCGGTCTTGGTGGCTATTGCTTGCCTGCTTCTGAGGTTTGTGAAAGCAATAAAAACTGTTTTAGCTAATGTGCAGTCAATATTAGAAATCTTTAACAGTGATGGTGGGCACATATGCAGTTTTGGTTTTGATATTGGGAGACTTTGTGATGTTGCATGTCTGTAAACTTGTGAAGACATCACTACCAGTGGCTTTATTTTATACCTGAATACTTCAAATGCACTTCAGGCAGCTGGAGATACCAGCACTTCCAAACTTCTAACAATTTTATCGATTAAATGTGTAGATGAGGTAGACTTTAATTGAAAATACAAAGTTATTCTAACGTGGGAGCTTCACCAGTGCTGGCTTTGCATACTGCTGTGTGGTGATATTCCAAATTTGCTCTTCTTGCTCTTTATTTTCCATTTGCTTTCCATCCTGTTTTCAAGCGGTAGGTGGATTTCGTGATCTTGATCCACTACTCAGCTGTGCCCGATGTGCCACTAAAATTTGTGTGGAATTTCCATTTTCTTTAAAAGTCAAGTTAGCTTTCTGTGGCATTAATGGTCTCATGGCCATGATTAAGGTGTTTGTTCTCCTCATCTTCCCCCCTTGGCAAAGGATGGCAGTCACCACTGCCGGCAGCATCTATCTAAGGTGATGGATTTAAGCTCCATTTGGTTCTTCTGTAAAAACTTTCTTCAGTTGTGCTGCAGAAGCAGATAGCCCTGTAACAACAAGTTCTTGTTTACAATCTAGTTACCTACAACATGCTGCCTGCTTTTTCAAGTTTTTAAAAAGTATGCTTTGACGATTACATCAATCATGATTTGTGTTCAACTTGGAGAGGAGGAAGGTGACCTGTTCGCAAAATGCCATTCGTGACAACATCAGAAATAGAATATGGACGCTTAGATTCACAGCCTTGTGTTGAGGCTATACTCTGTTCTACAAACTGCTTCTTCTTTCCTGCTCTTTAACAAACAGCTTAAACTTCTTTTACTCTAAAGAAAGAGGATGAAATGCGACATATGATAACATCAGTCCTGTTGAAAAGAATAAAATGTTTGCTAACTGTAGCTTTGACATGAAAAATGTAATGTGTTAATCGGAGGCAAAAATTGTAGAAGGAGGTCTTTTATCGGACTGGTTAATATATATAGGAAAAAATCACTTTGGGGATGTGGTTGAGATCAGAGGAGAGGCTTGTGGAAAGCTGGGGGCTTTTTAACACTCCTGTAGGAGTCAATTCATAAGAGGTATTATTATCTGCAAGTTGTGATTTGGTTGGTGGTTGGTTTGGTTTTTTTAATTTATAGGCCATTGTGCTGCATTAGCAAATGAAATGCATTTTTTTGGTGAGCCGGTTTTCTTTTGTGCCGTGGTGCTGTTTAAAGCTGAGGCAGGCAATAGAGGAAGTCGTAGGGTTCCTGAATTCTTCGATTGGCACAGTGCAGGAAATGGAGCAACGAGCTGTTATTGCCCTGGACACACTGACTTAAGGTGTTATTCTATAAATGGGTTTTTAAAAATAACATAAAGATCTCTTACATGAGCAATGATAAATACTGAAAATGTGGAAGTGCTACATGTGTGTGTCGTTCTCGTCTGTGTTTTATAGTACTTGAACAGTGCAGGGAGCAGGTCTCTGCTGCTACTTTGGTTGCTTCTTTCTCCCATTTGTTTTTCTTCTGTTGGTCATTCTGCATGCAGTAGATGGCATCTCTGTACTAGTGCTAATCCAGTATCTGAGGTCTAACAGCAATGCTTCGTGCTGTGTAAGGTGACACATTGGATCCTGCCATGACTTAGCTGCATGGTTTCATTCTGTGTACATAAAGTAGCATCAGTGAAGTTGGCATGACCAGATTCACGCCTTTGAAGTTTGAAGGGTCGTTCATACAATCTAGTTTTATCCTTTGCAAATGTGACCAAAGTATTTTCCTCAGAAATTGAATTAAAGGATGTTAAGAACCCGAATACTGGAATCAAGGGTCAGTATTGTTTTTCTACCAGTAGGCTCTTCTAGAATTTAATTACTTTTAGGTTATCTGATTTCAAGATCAAGTTTTCAGATCAACAGTCTTACTGTTGAACATGTTGCTGAGAGGCTGGGATCATTCTTTTTTTCCTCACTATGTAAAGAATATGACTATTTTGGCCAAATAATCTCTATTAACCGATCACAGCAGCCTGTCCTGCCTTATTGATAGCCAGTCTGTGTCCTCTTCAGTCTTAACAGCAAGAACTGTTGGTATCCTGAAGCTGTGCACTGAACACTTGGCAAGCAAAAATCTGTGGCATGCAGGTAATGCTAATCTTCTGAAAAAAGGGAGAGGGAAGAGGAAGAAGGATCTCAGAAAAGTTGAAGTAGAGTCTTTGTCTCTAAAACTTGTCTTGGAATGAATATATATTTAATACATATACAGAACAAAGATTTGAAATGGATATTCCTTTTTCTAGAGATGATTAATTTACTTGGTGTTGTTGCTCTATCACTGTAACTGCAGCTCTGCTTTCTGCAACTTAACCGATATTAATATATAATTAATGGTCTGAAGAGAGTTAAGCCTTTTCTGTTACACCTATGCAGTACCTATACAGTCTCTCAAGTCCCTCTCTGCCATCCATCAAGAGAATGGATGGTCCCCAACAGAAGTGGTGTTCCCAATCCAGCTGCATGAGAGTACGTACGTACCAGGCAGCAGAACTGGATTAGGAGTGGGTGGCTTACTGTGCTGCATGGCTTATGTGCACTAGGTATTTGCAGCTTTCCACAGTGCTTACATCACCTTTGGTATGTTATTGGCTTAGTGGGATCTTAGGGATGTGTCAATCAAGATATAGTGTAATGCTAGAACTACAGCTCAGGCTTACTTCCTCTCCCACCCACCTCTTCCAGTCTATCTTTAACATTCATGTGTGGTCTTGCTGAAACCAGAGTTCAAAATAGCTGGATTTCTCTTGAAAACGCTTCACAATATGAGTTGAACAGAGGTGTGTTATAATGGAAAGCTGAAGGAAGCGCGGGGATGGCTTGGAAAGCACTTAACTCAATCTTATGTGCTAATTAAGCACTTAACCTCTTGTAGTGGTGTAAGGATTTTTAAAATTTATTCGACTGTGTATATATTGGATTTTCTTCTTAGAGGCAATGACTACTGAGCGATAGGGAGGTACCTGACTTCTAGACATAGAAACAATCCAGTTTGTCTGCTTACTTACTGGCTTTTAGAAGTAAAATAAAAAGTTAGGTTCCAATTTTGTGGAGGTTAGCAAAAGAAATAGTATTCAGAATTACTTGTGGTTTGTTTTTTGTTTTTAAATCGAGGCTTTTTTCCTCGTAACTACCTTCATTGAAACTAAAGTGCTTTCGAGTACGTTCTAAATAAGCAAATAGAGATATCATCATATATATGATCTACCCTGAAGGCTTTTTTGTGGATGAACTCAAGCATAAAGAGCTGTCGGATGAAGAAGAGGTATCATTACATTTTACTGTGTAAGAATCTTTTTTTCTTTACTTTGCTCTTTACTAGTTCTGGTAAATACAGGGCTAGCAATATGTGCAAGAGTGTAAGTTAATATATGTATTTTCATACCTACTTAAGGTATAACTTGAAAATGCCTATGCTTACAATTTAAAAAAAAAATTTTTAGTTTTTTTTTACTTAATGGACTCATTTTCTGTAAAGAATCTTTGCCTGTAAGATTCTTGGAAAGCTTACAATGGTAACTAGAATAACTGATATCTTGTTTGTGCAATTTTTGATAACATATTCTTGGAATGCTTTGCTAGACCTAGTCATTATGTATATGACAGGTAAATAATCTTACTGTTCTGGAATATATAACAGATGTTAGCCTGTGGAAACAAATACAAGCTGAATCTTTGATTTTTTTAATGTTGATTTTAATTTTGGGGTGAAAAGCTTCTATTATTGTTATCTGGTTGAAAAAATTGCAACTGCTGCTTTGGAGATTGCATTTATGTCTACACACACATGAACTTTCAACATGGATATTAACTTTTATTCTGGTTCTAAGAATATGCTGCAAGAAGTCTTTTATTCTTTGTATCTCAATTTGGAGGTATTTTTACACCATAAGCTGTAATGCTTAATCATCTAAGGCTTTCATGCTTGTTCTATATTTATAATTAATTTGATTTTTTTCAAGTGATGCAAAATTTCATCACGTTGTGATACTTCTGGATTCTACTTTCTGTATAATTTGTGATCAATATGTCAGGAGAGCTTGTGAGACATAACTGAAGATAAGAAGCAAGTGATAACCTGTACACATTGCTCAAAACGAAGTTACTTTTTTTATCTTTTACTTTGGTTGTTGCTTTAGTAATGCCCTATAGTTTGTATGGAAAATTGCAACTATTGTGTTGTGGTTAAATACCTCATGGTATTTTCCTGCAAAATATTAGAGTTGAATTTTATATTAATGGGGAGACATCTAGTTTCTCATTTGGAATGTAGAAAAGATGAAGCATTTCCTCTGCAGAAGGTGAAAACAGAAGCTGATTTTCATAGGTGTTGAGTTAAACTTTAATCTTCTACTCGGAAAATCTGGCTGGATAATATAATCCTCATTACGATGTGTTGATGACAGATACGGCTTTGAGGTGTGTAAAGAATTCTTCACTACATGAGAAGAGTGACCAGAACATAGATTGCTACAAAATTTCAGGTTCACTAGGGTTGGTTATTTATGATGATAATTTGGGAGATTATTTTAACCAGCAAATAGGGAAAGCTGATGCATGAGCATTTGTGTTGGTTGTCATAGGGCTATACGTTGATACAAAGACCCCTTTCATTTGCTATGCCTCTCTGTATTCCCATTTCCTTTATTTCATATCTTTTAAATAAAGCAATAGCTAACCGTAAACTGTAACTTATTGAATGGACAGACAAGATTTGGCCATGTCTTTAGTAGCACAGTTTTTTGCTTCATTGTCAGAGATGGTCACTCAGACAATGAAAGTGGGTTAGAAGCACTGTCCTTTCATAAAGGACATTCCTACAGATTCTGCAATATTTACAAATTTCAAGAGCCTAGCATCGAACTACACATTTTCAATCATTACTGTTTCAGTCTGAGAACATTTAGAGTGCAGTAGTCCCCTTCTAGAAAAAACATAAGCCCCAATGAAATGGCAATAATGAATGTTTTGGGTTGTTTTTTCTTTCTTTTTTTTTTTTTTAACAACCCCCCCTGCCGCTATTCAGTTATCTATGCTGTGATTATATGTAGAAGGTCCTTGAGCATATACTTGGCAAATCTGCTCTGGATTTAATTCTTTGGTAACAAACACGTTATTGGTAGTTATACTGAGAATCAGGTCATAAGGTTCTTTACCAACAGTTCCTTAAGCGAGTTGGAAAGAAATTAAATGCTGGTATGGAAAGTCTTTTAAAAGCCAGTCTTCAGTACAAAAGATGAGGAAAACACATTATTTTTGTTCTGCTTGACTGCAGCTTTACTGTAGGAGAAGGCATGCATAACCAAACTTGTCCAGAAGTGTGTTTAATGTACTTGGAAAACATTAACTTCTTTCTGTAGCTGTATTTGTTGCTCCTGTAAGCCTGTTGTATGGTTTGATTATGGGATAGAATTCCATGTGTTTGTTTTATACCTCAGGGTGGAAATTAACTGTCTTTTAGGGGTGGTTTTGTTTGTTTTTTAATTACAACTCTCAACTTTCTGGATTTGAGATGCTTATTTTAGAGAAGAGGGAATAATTATTAAACTGTTCACTTGTTGATAATGTTCAAATTTGTCTTGCCATTTTTTGTTGGCTTGCTTTATGAATTAGCCTCCTGCCCAAAGCTACAAAGCAGGAGCTGGGATTTGCATGTAGCGGTTGCTCAGGGCCGGAGGCTGATCGCTGATGTTTAGAGCTGGCATCTGCTCTTGCCCGAGATCTCTGTGACCCCCTGCCTATCCCAAAAGCAGTTGCCATTGCAGGTTGCTTCATGTGCTTCCACGTACCCCTTTGTGTTGCACTGGGGTTGCTAAGCCGTTTCAGTAATCTGGGCCTATTTAAAATACAGCTTTCAACACAGATCATGTATGGAAGAAAAACAGAAGAGCAGGTGCTAATAACTGAGGTGCTCACCTCTTTGTTCTCCTTCCCTTGCCCTTTGGATGAGGGATTCGCAAAGTTGTTTTGCTACAGACTGACTGAGCATGCGGCATGTTAACCTCAGACACACAGAATGACTTAGGCTGGTGCCTGTGAGGCACACCTGTAAAATAGCTCCCACGGGAGCTTACTGTCTGCAGAGTAACGTTGAGGGCCATGTTGGTGGCAAGTAGGGAGTCCGGCTTTCTCTGCTCGAGTCTCCCAGCTGGCGGCAGTTTCCTGGGGCTTGGTTAGGCCATTTGAGTGCCAGTTGACTAATGGCTGTGGCGTCCAAACACTCAGCCGTTTATCCTGGCCTTGGCACAGTTTCTGTGGTCAGCTGGCTCTGTTAAGCACAGCCTCAGCTGCGGATCTTCGCATGCTGTAAACAGAAACTGTGAACTCTGAGTGTGTTATTGGTTTGATTTTGCATAAAATTGTAAAAATCAAGGAATTGCAAGTTTTCTTTTGTGAACTCAGTGCCAACTGGTCACAGCAGCAGGTTTGAATTTCTCGTAATGAATTTCGGAGGGCTTGGCTTTAGAGAGTACAATATGGTTTATTGGGGGCACGGGTTGAACTTCATGTGGAAATTGCTACGTAAGTGGTGAAGAAATATTAGATGTTTAAGCTATGAGGAACATAGAGGACCATAATCTGAAAATTAAACCTATTCTACCAAATCTGCCTTACGTATGGGCTAGGTGATCTAAGTGACATGCTAGGGTTTCTGCAGAGAGGGACCTTGATATGAAATGGAGCTGTGATTACTTGTGCTGCTATGCACAGTCAGTTAAAAAAATTGATTATTTTTATTTATTCAGGTTTATTTTTTCACAGTTACAGAAGTGTTTGATTTTTGGGAGTTTTTTTGTTTCGTTTTTTCTGGATAGCAGGCATACATATGTAAAAATGTTATTGATGCTATTTTATCGGCTTCTATACTTGAAGCTTGAACAAGTGAGTAGTAACATCTAGCTATATTGTAACACTTGAAAAAATAATGCTCTGCTGGAGAGTGGTTAGAATTAGATATAAAAATTTCCCCAGGGTTTCCAAGCATGTCTCAATGTGCAGCATGCTCTGCACTGGGAGTGCAGGGGCTGAGCGCCATTTTCTTGTTTTCTCCAGGCAGATCAGGAGCTGAGCACTGGAGGCTCCTGTGGTTGTTGCTGTCTGCTGGACCCTGGCTGAGGTGGAAGAGAAGTAGAACATATCTGGAAAAAGGGAACGGTGGAAGTGTAAGATAGGAAGCACTGGGGGTGGTAGGCGAGAAAGGTTGGGGAATATGAGCAGAAGGGTCAAATAGCATTTTCCCTAAAGCAGAGAAGTCTGTAAGCTGCAGGAATGTTAGGTGTTGCAATGCCGGCTGAGCCCCAAAGGCCGGGCTGACTAAGTTTTGAATCTGGCTATCAAAAACCTTCTTTTTCATCTATTGGCTGGCCCACAGTGAAGAATAACTTTCTCTTTTTACCCATAAGTGGACTAGTGGGTAGAGAGCTATTTCTGCGAGCGAAAAGGTGTTGGGTTTTTTTGACCTCTGAAGATGGAAAGGGAAGAAAACACTGTGCAGTATAATTCATGTGGTCACCTGGCTTTTTATTAAAAGATCAACACAGTGCTGAATAGTTTAAAACTTAACTGCTAGAAAATTAGAGAATGTGAGATTGAAAGCTTCGTATACAGTCATAATCTGTCTTCACCTTTCCATATGTCCTTGCTGATTAGCTAACTGCATGTTTTATTTAGCAACAACAATTTCTGGATAAGAAAGCCCATATTCTGGATAAAATAATAAAAAATTAACATACTATGATTAACTGCAGACAATCAAGAATATCAACAATCTATTAAGAAAATATGTCAAGAAAAATTTCAAAGCAATAGGAGTGTATATGGCTTATATGGAAATACTGTTTAGAATTCACCTAAAGATCATCTCTTCCTTTTCTCCCTCCTTTAAAAACAAAAGAAAACAAAAAAAGGCCAAAGCAAACAAACAAAACCCAAACCCCACACCTTTGGGAAAGAATAGGAAAACACTGCTCATCTCCTAGGAAAAAATGCAACATGCTGGCTAAATAGATGAGTCTTGGCAACTTGCAGTTTTGATTTTAGAAAATACACAATAACAAACTGTCAATTGGCTGACAAAAAAAATTACGAGAGTACTTGTTGAATGCTTTTGTGTGTCTGACTACTGAGTTTTCTGTGAGAAGGGAATTGTTTTAGCTGCTCCTAAGTATAGATTGCACATGGTTACACGAGGATAGATCAGTGCACTGCTTTGTTGCCTTTGGTGCTCTATACAGTTTTGTGTCTTGTGGCTCTTCATGCATTTCACACTTGCTTTTTGTAGTGAGTGATGTGTGAGCAAATACGATGTTTCATGATTTTAAGTGATTTTTTTCTAAGTTGTTCAGTTTCTTTAGCTGCTTAAAAGAAAAGCTAGCCTGTCTTTTAAGGCAGATACACAAATAAGGGGAGATTGCAAAATAGCGCTGACGTTGGTCCTGTCTAGCTTGGCCAGCAGTCTAGGAAACACTAATATTATGTAAGTGTCTTTGTAGCTAGCGTCTAATAAGTGAGGTATGATTTGGTAATTGGTATGGTAATTAACCTGGAAAACTATCCTCTGCTTCGCTTGCCAACTGGCTTTATATGCTGTGATGTTAATTGGTAAACTGATCCAGTGAAGAGAGGCTTGAATGTTTACAGGCTTGACTGTACTTAATTCGTCTCTTATTTCAATGACTGGCTTTTTTCTGTTTGATTGGAGTTTTCTTGGTTTGTTTTTTCTTCATTTGTGAAAGCTGGTTTTCGGAGTTTTGGTGTTCATGAAGATTTTTTCCAAAAAAGAAAACCAAACTCTTACAAAACAACCGTGGCTTTTTTTTTTTGTGGGATGCTCTTGGATATAAATTTCTGGCTTCATGAATTTATGTATGCTATGCTGTAAAATATTGACATGCTTTTAATGTTAGTTCTAGTTGCCTTATGTATGGTGTTCGTATATGTATTCCTGAAACAAAATGCTATTTGTCAGAATGTGATCTGCATTAACACAAGACTGTTTTCAGCTGAGAGTAAACAGAATTGTTTTAGTGTAGTGAAACTTGTATGGTAAATACAGAAATGTGTAGGAAATCTGTACGGGGATGAGAGATTTACTCGTTACAGATGATAAAATCTTGTCTTGACATTACCTTCCTGCTTTATAGTAGGTGTTTGGGTTTTTTACTGATTTAAACTAAGGCAATGGCCCATGCATAACATAAGCATACATTGCAGGGATTACCTGTGATTCTCTTTTAGAATGTTCACATTTAGAACATGGAAGCCTCTCTGTATAAGCATTTACATTCTGATTAACAACCTGCTAATTTTATAACTTACGGGAAAGAATAAGAAGCATTTGTTACTATAGGTATTTGGGGTGTGATGAGGTCTTCATGATGTTGTGAGTTTCTCTGAAAAAACATAGATGAAACATAGTAAATTATAAGAACTGTTATTAAACATAACTTTTGTTTTATAGGTTATTCAGCGATAGTTATGAACTCCCGTTTACGAGCCTTAGGTGGGAGGATAAATAACATACGAGCATCAGAACTACCAAAAGAGAAAACCCGATCAGAGATAATCTGTAACGTCCACTTTTTGGATGGCTCAGTACAAAGCTTCAAAGTCAACGTAAGTTTGGAAAACTATATATTTTTTTAAATACTTAAAAATTTATTTGAAATCTGAAGATCAAATGTGAGACCCTGAGGCGTGGGATTTACAAAAAATGTTGAAGATGTAGCTTTGCTGTTAGAAATTGCAGAAGTACTGGTTATGAAATGGATTTATAAAGTGCTATTTTAATTTTTGTTGAAGTCAGCCAACTGAAATGTCATAAAATTGTGGCATGCAGATTGTATCTGGAAAAAGCGAACCATCAAGAAAAAGATCTGGTGATCATTATCAGCTATGAATAAGTAATTCATATTTAAAGGGGACTCCCAAGTTTGGATTTGCTCCTCCTTTTCTTCCATTAAAGGACTGGTAGTGCTAAAAGGAGGAGGCCTTGTAAATTCCTGTAGTGATGTCAGTACCTATTTTCTGAAATGCAAAGATGATGTAAATAGTGAAGACATCATGGCTTGGTAGGACAGTTCTGTTCAGTCTTATGTACTTCAATGTAGTCTCTTTATCTGGGAGCAGAGAGGGAAAGGGGATTAATGGAGGTTTGTACTCTGCATTTTTACTGTATTTTATTCTGTAAATATTTTGGTTTATGACCTTCAGTACTGATTAAAAGTGTTAGTTCATTTTTAAATGAAAACAAAGGAAATACCTTCACTCCTCAATCAAGTTTCAGTAGAATCATGTGACCGTGTGGAAAAACTGTGGATGAATTTAAGTATGATCATGTGAATCTGTGCATATGATACTTGTTTTGTCCTGTCCGCCCTATTTAAGAAGAAGCATTTTGCTGAGTAAGTTGTGTTGTTGGATATCTTAGATTATGCAATGCTTTCTTATAGGAGATTCAAAACTTCACCTGAAAACTATATTTTCCTAAATGTTATTACAGTTTTCTTTGCAGACTTGATTTTATTTTTGAACTTTGTCTGTTGGAAATTGAAATAGAAATGATTAGATAGGTAAACAGATGATTTTCATTCTAATATGCAGAATTAGTCTCATACTTTTAGTATATATTTTACATACTATGTGTGTATATTTATATACATATATATGTCTCTGTGTGTGTATGTATATATATGTGTGCGTATATATATGTGTGTATATGTGTATATATATATATATATATATATATGAAGTAGCTAACATTGGGAACAGGGGTACAAGGAGAGTAGGTTTGTAAGAGAAAGAGCAACACGTTTCCATTGTTCATGTCCAGCATGCCCTGTAGGATTGCCTTGCCTGTCAATGAGCTACCATAATTGCCGTCCCCCAAACCCCACACAAGGGTCTTTGAAAAGTGAAGAATTCAAATATTTTTGAAATGCATGCATAGTAGTATATTCTTCATTGTAAACAAAGAGTTTACGCAGCTTTAGATTTAGCACGTGGCCTGAAGTCCAGCACTGTACAAGTGAGCTTTGCTTCTCATTTCATCCTTTAAGCAGTAAGTGCGGTATGATAAATGGGAACCATTTTGAAACTCTGGACCCAGCTGATTTCTCTCCCTGCCTTCAGCCTACCCCTAAGGCATCCCTGCTGGTTACCTCCTTCATCCAGGAATCAGAAGGGCCTCCTTTACTGCAGCTGTAATGCTGTACTGCCGTAGGGGTAATGCAGGACCCATTATTGCTTTATTGAAAAGAAGTGGGGAGCGTGGCTGCCGCACTATGTTATGGGCTAAGACAAGGAAGAAGTTTACCAGAAGATTTATGTTCTTAGAGTACTGAGCTTTCATATCGGTACCGAGGGAGCCTGCGCTTACCTGCCAGGATGGCCCTTCCTGATTATCTAACCTTGATGTCTGCCGAAGAACAGGCTTTGCCATGCTGATTGTGTCACAAGGTCCAGTTCTCAAAAGGGTTTGAAGCCAGCTGTGGAAAATTTGTATCCAAGTTCTGCTTACGTTAACAGAAAAATTCAGCTTCATGGAGTTTGTGCCTGACTGTGCGTGTGGTTTTTTTATTTTAATTGCCAACATCGTTCAGTTTTATGTCTGTGAGCAAAGAGTAACTTGGGTCTGTGGTCAGTCTGGGAATCAGCTAGGCACGTATTGAAGGAAAATAAGTTTTGGTCTGAACAGATTTTCCCCACTAGTGAAGTCTTTCTGTGTTGCTTTAGAGAAACTGTCTCTCATATCAAGACGTTGATTTATAGATCTGATTTTGCTCTATACTTTATTCATTTCTGAATGCCAGGTCAATTGATAATTCTATATTTTTAAGGAATTAAACGTGCGTATCACATGGCATGATTATCTGAGACATATTAACAGCAATGTATTTAATAATGTAGCAATACATTATTAAAATGAAAGTGCTTTCTGAAATGACTAGACATAGATACAAGATACGTGGATAAAAAGACATACTATGTCTCTTAAATCTTGTAAATATTTTCTAGGTTTTTACTTTTTCAGTTTTTACTGTTATTGCTGCAATCTATTGAAATTTTCTCTCCTGAGTCTAGAGAATTGGAACTGAACAGGATCAACTCTTTTAAAGCACAGGGTGCAGTGCTTTCTCTTTAGAAGAACTTCCATGTATCAGTGCATAATTAAGGCTGGGAATTTTTCAGGGTTGTGTGTTTGTGGGCTAGTGGTACCTGGTTGTGATTGATGAAAGCTTTAAGTTTGGATATATGTTACACTTTGAGCTCATATTAGGCTAATATTCATGTGTCCGTAAATATGCTTTACGCTCATAGACAGTATTATACTTTTCTACCATAAATAGTGGAAAGCAAGTGGGGAAAAGCAGAATACTCACAGCTTGGTCTTCATCCATTTAATAGCTTAAATGGAATCAAAGTCTTCTCGCATTCTCGTAACTGAAAATTACTGAGCGTTGCCTTGTCATGTAGCAGCTATCTGAACACAGAATTCTTACTGCAAGAGGATTTCTTTTTTTCAAGGGCATAGGGGGATTATATAGAAAAATAAAATCAAAGAAAAGAAACATAGAGAGTAAGAAGAAACTTGAGAGAAATTTGTTTTGATTTTTAGCAAACACGTGTTCCTGGGCTGTCAGTTCTAATATCCTGTTGGCACTGCATAGATGCTCAAGACTAGTAAATTTGAGGTGGACTTAAATTTAATACAAAGATGATGGTTTAAATAATCTAAACTTACAACCTATTGACACACTGAAAACAACAACTTAGGTATTTTGAAATTTTGAACTGGTACTAAGTGACATCTTTAAAATTATGGTAGAATTTCCATGGTATCTCCAAATACTGAACCTTTTAGAGAGCAGGAAGAATAGAGATACTTTCTTTTCATTCTGTAGCAACAGGATCTTTATAGAGCCCACACAGCTGATTTTCATCAAACTTTGTTAGCAAACTGCGTGGGCTTATGAAACTTTCAGTTATAGCTATAGGTCTCTATCATTCTGCTAGATGGTACTTTCTTTTCCTGGTGGTTGCATTTGTAGCAGTATGAATGAAAATTGAATATACTAAAACTGGGCAAAGGAGGAAGGAAGGTGGATTTTGCTTATGGAAATAACAGGAGGGAGTTTCTATCTATTGAGAAACCTGAAGATAACTGCATAATTTGACTCCTGCAAATTTGTTCTTATTAAGCACTTATCCCAAAGAATATCAGTACCCTGACTGACTGTGAATAAAGACTTAATTTCAAGACAGCAGTGCCATTTTTCTCCTCGACTTTTGGCTTTGGCAGAGTAGTGAAATAGGCCTTTTTGTTCATTGGTTTTATTTAAAGGTGTTTATACTACGTTTTTGGTGAATCTGAAGTTTGTATTGATGGTGCCATAAAGGGTTAATCAGTATACCTTGCGGTACGTGCTGTTCTTAGGTCATCATTATCAAGAAAGTTCACGTGGGAGTACGGATACACACATTCCACTATATTGCTTACAGTCCAAATAGAAATTTATGTTAGCTGTGCAAGGCTGAAATGGCCTTTCTTGCCTTTACCCTACTATGCGTTTCAGTGTTTAGATGGAACATATCCAAAGTCCAGCCAAAGAATAGAAGGTGCACGTAAGCTAAGCGTTGGAAACATTCTTCTTTTTAAAACACATCTGAGACAAAGACTTGACTGAGCTTGGTACTGAGTGTTGCACTTACTTTTAGTTATATCCAGGTTTTCTTGAAGCTTCCCAATTAATTTCAGTATTTGATTTTTGTGGTAAGGCTACTGCTCTGTCTCTGATGTTACCTCTATCTTGTTCTAAGGCTGTAACGCATAAGCCTTCTATATGGGGAAAATGTTCATTGTCATTCTAATATATACAGAATGTGCTCACATACCATGTTTGGGTGTGTTTAGTAGGTGTATATTGAGTAATAATGCAAATTTATTTGTAACTTTTGGTATAAACATGCAGGAATTTTCCATTATTGCTCTACTTTGACTCATTTACCAGGAATGACCACTTCGGGAGTATGCCTCTCAATTTCTGGTAAATTGACTTTTGTGAAGGGGTAAAGTTTGCAGTGTCAGATCGCTTCTGTACTGCATTGGCTTTCTGAATTGATGCTTATGTCTTAGGAGCTGTGACTTTTGCTTTTAGACTAGTTGGCTTTTAGTAATAAGGTTTCCTTCTAGAAATAAAACGATTGGGCAGTAATAATGAGAAAAGTTGTACAACTTGAAATTCAAATAGTAACGAATGTTTTTCGTTCCCTACCGTCTCAGTTAAGCTCCTTCTTCCAGTATTTGAGAAAGGACGTGATTGTTACAATTAACACCAGTAATTACTATTGGTGTGTTTAAAGTAATGGGCAGATGTACAAGTCTTAATGGTTCTTTTTGATTGTGGGTGTGAGTTTTATGATTTTAAACCACTCATAGTAAAATGCAATGATGTGGAATTGTTGAATCCTTATCACTAAGTTTTCCTACTGGATATTATTTGATGATACAAGACAGTTTAGTTCTAATCTGTGTCCCTGCATGTTGAAAGAATTGCTGTATGAAGTTTCAGGCTGGCAACAAGTATTTAGTTTTATATTGAGGCAGATCAGTATATTCTATGACTGGAGAACAGTAAAACAGTATGAAATTTGATGACGCCTTTGAGGACAGTGAGAAAGTGATACGACCTACAGCAGCATTGTTAGTCTTAGCCCTTTGTGGGGTCTGACTTTGTAATAAATGCTGAAGGAAAGAATTAGTGGAGGGGAGGTTTTTCCAGAGTTAGAACTGGAACGACTAACTCACATATATGTTTATTTTAAATCATTTTTGAGGCAGAGGAAATGCCGTGGGTCAAAACTCTGTGGGCTTGGATAAATATTTTGTATGACTTTTATATAGGAAAATGCTGCTCTGGAGTGTGTGGAATCTAGAAGAGTTACCGGATGGGCAGGGAAGTTGGCTCAAGAGGTGGCAGTAGATCTTGCTGAAAAGGAGATGTTAAACGGTGCAAGGACATTAATAAAGTTCTTGACTGTCAAATTTCATTAATGTGTTGCTATTGAATCTTTTTCAGTAAAACAAAAATGTAAGGTTTGAGGCATTATTAACAATAAAAAAGATGCAGGAATATGAGGTAGCAGACAGGTTGTGTTGAAGGAGTAATTGCAGTGAGGGAAACCAATAGTGTAAACTTATAGCTTTCATAAGATGAGGTAATGTTTTTTTTAAGCTCGATTTTTCAGTTGCAAACAATAGAGGAGGAGAATACCAGTAGTTTGCAGGCTGAGCTGCTCATGTGGTATCGTTCTGAAAAAGGTGAGCGCTGTTACGCACCAGGCAGGAATCTTTAGCCAATGTCAAGGAAGTATTAACAGTGTTAGTCTTGGCATCAAGGCCACCTGCCGGCAATGTCATGTGTGGATCCTGGCTGCTCACAGACAAAAGAGGGAATTTCCAGTCAGACAGGCATAGGAATTACAACTAGGATGCTCTGCAAAAATCTGGACCTAAGAAAAGAAGAGGCTATTCTGTTTGTTCTAGCTAAACAAAATCTTGGATGATCTGAATAAGAGCATCAAGTGAGTAAATAAATTCCAGGAAGAGAAAAGGACAGAGTTAGCAAAAGAGTAAATAAATTAGCTATGTGTAAAATTAGCGTGGAAATTGAAAGAAAGTGTAGCACTTTGTTCAAGCTCACAGGCACATTGAGACCAAAGGACACGGGCTGTTTGGTGGTGGATGATTGATACAGGCTGAATTAGGAAAGGATGACCTCAAATGACACATGAGGGGCAGTGGGTATTGTATCTGAAGTGAGACCGAATTTGCAAAAGCTTAGGTGGTACTCAGCTGTGAGGGTATCATTGTCAGAAAGTTGGGGCAAAGCTCTCCTGCCCCATTTAAGGCATCTCAGTTTCCAGTACAACACTTTCTTTCAATAAAATGTGTGTGTCTCATAGCCTGTAATTACTGCTTGTGGTCACAGTGTAACTTCAGTTGCTCTTCTAGCTTGTGTCAGAAGTATGTGCCATAGATGTGCAGTTATGCTTCTGAGTTCTGCAGGTGTCACGTGATTTCGCTTGAAAGTGCTTTAACATTCTGCTTCTAAAAGCACAACGCTGGGGAAATGGATATGGTATGAGTGATAAGGCAGTGCTAAAGACGAACTTACTCATGTCAGGGAATACCCATTATTTCAGAGGGTTCAGGTGACACCTGCTGTTTTCATAGGGCCATCTTGTGTACGTATATGGATAATCTCTGATAGCAAATCTCAGTCTTCATAGTGGAGCCCACCTCATTGATGGCGTTAGACAGAACTGCCTGACAGATGTACGGCATTGTGGCTGTGTGTGACGAGAAAGGCTTGGTTGCGTGGTCCTGACTTGTCACTGAGATTTCAGTCCCTAAGCTGGATCTAGGTCTACGCTATTTCAGAAAAAAATTGGGTTTGATCAGTGCTGTGGTTTGAATATCCCTCAGAACAACAGCCTGTTTGAAAGGAGGGGAGTAGGAATGTGCAGCTGGGGAAGGAGAAGGGGACAGAGCTGCTGCTTTTGATGGCTGCAGAGACTTACAGGCTTGAGTGGACTCGCATTTATTGCGAGACCTCAACTGTTTGTTGTGAAAGTTAAACAAGATGAGAGACTGTTGGAGGGGAAAGGGTAGTCTTGTACATAAGACAGGCGAGTGTTATCTGTGACTGCTCCAGAGAGATGGGCACAGCTTTTCACAGGAGGCCAATGGTTGGCTGTTACCTTACTTTGCACCTGGAGCCTGACACAAGAAACACTGAGCATTCAAATCACAAATGAGCTACTAGGAGTTCTACTGCAGCAGTAGGAAGTGTTGGATAATATTCTGTCCTCCAAAATGAGGTAGCCAAGTGGGTTTCTTTTGCTTGAATCTTTGTTCTTCTTTTCCCAGCTTTTAAATAGGAAGAATGCTTTTATGAGATAAGACTATGGAATATGTTACTATTTAAAGGACTCTATTGCAATAGTGTGATACCTTCTTTAAAAAATAATTTAAAAAATCTATCTTTTGAACAGGAGTTGTATAATAAAAAGATCTAGACAAAGAGAATTGAATACGATATTGTGTTCTTGGCTTAAGTGAGCACTTTTATGAACTAAAACAGGAGCTATCCACAAAAATGTGGTCACTATCATGCTTATACACAAAATCCTTTGTTTCAAGAGATTGTTTAAGAAATTAAGAAATTTGTTTAAGAAATCAGAACATAATTAAACCAGAACCTAATTTTTAAGGAATTTGTTTCAGAACAAAGTGCTTGTCTTCTGCAGTCTGAATAATTTTCCCCTGGTAATTTTTTTTATTTTTTTTGCATGTGTAAAGTTTATTTCTGCTTTTAAGAGTGAGATTTGGAAGATCATATGAAAAATTAGTTTGCTGTAATTTGTTGAATAGATGAGATATGAAGCAAACTGGCCTGGTTTTTGTTCAGTCTAGCAATTTCATGTATAAAAATCTGAGCCTAAAATGCCGTACAGCTTTGCAAGCTATTTGTTACGTATTAGCACATTTAGGATTGCAATCTTGTTGAGGGTTTTTTTTTGTTTCGTTTCGTGGTTCGTTTTTTTTTTTAATAGAATTGGTTCACAGTATGCTTTGGCAGAAGCTGGTTAATCACAATGCCATGGCATGGAGATACTTGTTTGACTTGGGGAAAATTATATGCTTAGGCTTCTGGATCTCCGCTGCCTGTGTAATTCCCTGTTGTACCAGGTCTTCTGCAGTAGCTGTCTTAAGGGATGTCTAGGCAGAAAGTGGGGTGGCTGAATGGCAGCTGAGCCTGTGGAGGCTGAGGGGCAGGTGGGAGTTCAGGCTGAAGTACAGGATTTTATGGCTGGAGCACAGCATCCTCCTACATTTTTTTTTTTTTTTTTTTTTTTTTTCCC
>VZSC01015396.1:351666-379660 GCA_013398225.1 Steatornis caripensis
TTTTTTTTTTTTTTTTTTTTCACGATCCTGGTGTTTACTGACTTTGCCTTTTGACAGCTGATACAGAAACAGAGCTGGCTGCGTTGGAGGTGACAGAAGGGGCCAGAGCAGCCCCAGGTGGCTGTAAGCGTCCTTGCAGGCTACAGCTCCGGAGAACTGTGGTCAAGGGAGAGAGAGGTTGTCTGCTTAGAAGTAAATTGCTGGACCGACCTCAAGGGCTTGAGTTCATGTCAATTCGTAGTATGAGAATTCAAATGCCTAATGTATTTTGGAAAGAAAGCCTCTTTAAAAAAAAAAAAAGAAGATACTTTTATCAGAATAAAGTTCTTATTGCTGAGAAACTTCAAACCAATGAATTACCAGCTATTTTTATTCATGAATTACATTTTTTTAAAAACAAATTTATTTCAGTTAGTTGTATCTCAAAATGTGTAAATGTTGCGGAGTTTCACCTCTAAAGTTTTCTTGTTTTCAGAAGCAAGACACAGGACAGATTCTGTTGGATATGACCTATAACCAGTTGGGTGTGACGGAGAAGGAATATTTTGGCTTACAGCAAAATGAAACTTCGGTGGATTCACCTGTAAGTATAGTAAATAATAAATGTGTGTGCGTGTGTGTGTGTGTATACACACACACATGCACACACGTACACATAAATAAATAGTACTTATTTGTAAATATTTTTAATCCATCTAATAGTTTTTCATTTCACAGCGATGGCTTGAACCAAACAAACCTATTAGAAAACAGTTAAAAGGTAAGACTTATTTTTAATATCTTGATTGTAACTCTGTAGTCCTGTTTTTCTGTGTTCTTTTGACTAGAATAAATACAGTTCTTATAAATTAGTGCGTCCAGATGGTAGATTTTCTTTAAGAGCAAGTCTTACCTCTCCCAGTCTTTCCAGCAGAGCTTTCTGTATCTCTTACTGCTGTCTGAATGCTAGTAAGACCTGGTGGGTCACTAACTGTGGTGCTGTAATAGCACCTAAACCTGGCTTCTGAACAGTGTTGGACATTATGGCCATGAAAGCAGTAGTCATATCGTGGTGCCAGTAAATTCCTCCTGACAGGGAAGATGAAGAAGAGGGGTTTCGATTGAGGGAAGTGGAGTCAGTTTCATGTATAGGTTCTAGCAATTTCTGGGCTCAAGTAGAATAAGAAAAAAAATTATGCTTGTTTTTATTAAAAACCAAACAAAATACCAACACCACACTTCCAACTGCATGTGTTGTTCCAGTATTTTATAAACAGCTTTGGGTAACACAATGCTTACCAAGAGGGACAGGCTGGCTGGCATGACCCTGCCAAATAGCAGCTTAGGAGGCCTAAGTGACACTGTCCCAATTTGTGCTGTGAAACTTGAGCTGTGTTTTTAGTTCTCTTATTTCTACCATATGCTGTAGATTGTGTATGACTTGAAGTAAAAAATACATGAACTTAACATAGTGAACTTCTGTTAATTTCTTGTGTTTATATGTAAGATAGAATTGAGCATTATCCCAGCTGAGACACTTCAAAAGTATTTGCTGCTTTTTTTCTCTTCTAATACCTCTGAGGCAAAGATAACTAAATAATGCCTTATATGTGAAGTGGCATATATAAAGTACTTTAAATGAAAGCATCACCATATTTGAGACTATTTTTCTCGTAGTTGGTGTTGGGGTATCAGGAAGAGACTTCTTGTGGTTTTGTTTAGTTTCATGAGAAGAACATATGAGATTTGTATTGTTCATGTAATTTTTCTACAAATACAGAAATAAAAACCTTGAGCTCTTTCTTTTTTAAGCAAAAAATTGATTTGCTCTTCTAAAATATTGCAGGAGGTTTTCCCTGCACCCTTCGTTTTCGTGTAAGGTTTTTTATACCTGATCCTAACACACTTCAGCAAGAACAAACCAGGTAACTTCTGTTTGATGTTTGCTTCCATGAACTAAGAATGTCTAAAGCCCCCCTTTCCCATCTCCACAGCTTGGCAAACCGTGCTTTATTAGGTAGATAACTTTGTATAACTCTTTGTATTAAACATGTTTGGAATTAACAGCTTGATGTGATGCTTGTTATGAATGCTTTCTGCAAAACACAGCCCACAACTCCAAATTACAACTGGAGTATAAGCTAGTACAAAGATGGCAGTTGGTTTATTTGCACCTTGGGTTCCGTTTTGGTTTTTTATTTTGAACCCTTCATTACTTGAAGTACTTGGATTGTGTTGTGGATTTTTTTCCTTTTCTGATCCCTTAATTAATCAGATGCAATGATTAAAACATAGGGAAGTTCAATGATTAAGCTGTCTGCACGCCCTAAGTCTTAGAAGTTTTGTATCAACACTGAGTCAGTTTTGAACATGTGTAGTAGGTGTAATGCTGAGGGTGTGGGAGGGTGGGGTTTATTTTGTTTCAGAAAGAACAGATAACAGTTTTTTTCTAGTTTGCCCATTACTTGTAGCATGCAAAGGTCTATAAGGCTTCAGTTTATAGCAGACCTTTAAAGTTTCCTTTTTCAACCTATCTCTGAGTTTTTGGGATGGTGGGGTACATGCATTATAAGCAATTCTAAATTTACTTGTCACAAGACTTTAACTGAATACTTATTTTGTTTAGTGCACAGGATTTGGAATTTAGAATTCACAGGAACACAGTAATCTGGTGTTTTTGTAACATTTTCATTGTTTGATTTCAGTGACTTGAGAATGTAAGTGGTACAGCCAGTGAAATGGTTATTTCTTGTAGAGAACTTAGCTATTGACCTATTTTGGTATTTGCTAATCATGCAGTTGTAAGCTGTTCTGCAGTTTTAAACTGAAATTATTCAAAGACGGGCTCTTTATGGTTCTTCGCATCCCAACTGTCCAATATCACTATCAAGTGACATTGCCAAACACACTAATAAGAACAAGACTGAACCGCTCTTGGGGAATAATTTAAGAACTTTTTGTCAGCATATGCTACTTGAGAAATGTCTCCTCTTCCTCCATCAAGACAGACTGTCACAGTTTGGGCTGGGTTTTTTTAATGGGTATTTTTGTGGATTTTTTTTTTTTGAGTTACATCCAAGATGAATATTCCTGGGAGAAATAGATCCCGGTTCTGTAATGGTTTGGTTTTTGTAGTGTTCACCATGGCATTCATACTGTGGTGCTGGAGTCGTAGTACAGACTGCCAAAGATCCTCAAAACTGTTGTGAGAGTTGAGTGGGTGTATGATTGCATATTTGTAAATACCACTAAGCTTTATTCATTTGTTTGTATAGTTTGCCAGGAAATCTAATAGAATAAAACTAATACATGTAACCATTTAAACCATACCTTTTAAATGTGAAAATAAATGTATATTTGTTTGGTTTTTTTCCAAAAATTCTTTTCCAGGCACTTATTCTTCCTGCAATTGAAGACTGATATTGTGGAAGGAAGGTAGTAATAAGAATCTTCAATTTCTCTATAATTCTTTTCAAAATAAAACTTTAAAAAAAAACCCAACCAAAAATGCCCTTTCCATACATATTTACATATTGCTTTGAAAGAAAATCAAATTGCTAGGAAACATTACAAATTTTCACATAGCTCAATTATCAAGAACAGTTTAGAAGTCTGTTGTGAATGAACTGTAGGAGATGCTGTGTGTCTGCATGTCCAATGTCAACTTGAGAGATCTTTATGCAAGGCACGGTGTGCCAGGCATGGTATTCCAAATGTGGGGATCCACCACCTGGTGCAGTAATCAAGAGGGAGTAGCAAAGGGCCGTTCATGCTGTCATTTCTCATGATTTCAGGGTTATGTTCCCTATGTGGTGGGCATATACCCCGTGGTTCCTCTGCCTGCAATTCCCGTGCTTTTGTACATTTAAAAAAAAAATAGAGGAAAAAAGGTGATCCAAATATTAGCTGCCAATTGTAAATTGCCTTTAGGTGTTGGATTTGTGTCTGGTTTTAAATACACTAGGCTGCAGCTATTAAAATAATGGACAGAGCTCCAGAAAAGTCCCTTCTTTTGCTTTCCTGAATAATCATCCAGCAAGAATACGAGCGTGTCCTTTTAGGACTAGTTACTTCCATTCACTTAAGAAGCTGTTCTTAGCAGCAACTAGCTTTTAATGTCCAGTACTACTGTGCTTTGACAGTCAAACTTTGTAAGAAAAAAATCAGATACTCTTTGAAGATAAATGAATCTTCACATACCGAACTGATTGCAGAGACATTGTTAACAATAAATGTATACAGTCTATGTCTAAATAAATGTTTTTCCTTCTTTCCAGGTTGTCATGCCCCATTAATTCCGCTGTTGTCCTGGCATCGTATGCAGTACAATGTAAGTAATAACCAATCGTTATTTTGTTAATACGTGTATTTGACCGACTGGCTTCTCTACTGTCTGGTACTGAAAAATAAAGAAAGATTTCTTTCCTTATCTAGTTGTGTAGAATATTCAAAATGCTACAGGTGATGCCTTGTAAAGAAGGTGTGGGTTATTAAAGCAGCCTTCAGACAGTCTAAATGGAAAAAGCATACTTGTTTGTCAAAAAAAAAAGTTGATACAAGAATAACATTGTTCTTATTTATGTGCACTTGTACTACTGACAAAAAAGGCAGCTTTTCACTGTCATTGGAAGCAAAATAATGAAACTTACTGTGTGTTGCAATAGCTACGGGAAAGCATTCCAGGGAAATAAGAGATCATCTAGAGAACAGTTAAGGGAAAGGTAAACTCATGATTAAGAAACTCCAATGTTCTTATGTAATGTTTTTTCAGGGAATTTGATTTGTTAGATATGTAAAACTGGCACTTTGCAATACATTTAAGGTGATTCTACGTACAAGAACTTAAATCCTTCTCATCTGCCTGCAGCTGGCAAAAAGAAATTCTAAGGGTGATATTAGAAAAATGCCTTCCATAGGAAAACCAAAATGGAGCCTGATCCTATGCCTTACAGGTATCCTGAACAGATGGTGAAAAACAGCTGGAGGAAGACCTTTCTTATTAAACAAACGAACAGGCTGAGGGTTTAGTGGAGTCTGTATATTTGTAAAAATGATTGTCGGGGAAAAAAGAGTAGTAGGATAGTTATGTAATTATTTGGCTGGTGTATATTTATCCTATTTATCTATGGAAAGGCTAGCAAGGTCCACAGAAATGATTGAGGCAATTTTTACTTGAAATAATGACCAAGCTAAATAATTAAAGTATGGTTTTCAAAGGAGAAAGTGGTAAGCTGTTGGTATCTGTTAAAATCCCACATGGCTATGAAACATTCACTTTTGTGTGTAAGTATATCATATGTTGTGCACTTTTATTAAATGGAAATTTAACCACATTCAAACTTAGTAAGAATGGTTGAAACCAGAACAAGTTTTCCGTAGTAGGTGGGAGTCCCAGTTTTGTTGCCAAAGGAAATGTGTCCCTGCTCCTGTATCCCTGGGGCACAGTAGGGCACTTGAAGGCTGAAACACTCTGAACCTTTATGATTGCAAAATGTAGCGTTGCTGACCCGATTGTGCTAAAGCACAAAAATGTAAAGGTACACTAAAGACTGCAAATGTTTTGTCAAAGTCAGGCTTAACAGGATTTTCAAAATGAATTATGTCACAGGTAGCATACCTCAAATCCCAAAGTAATTCCTGTTTTCCCAGAGGTTTTATGAGAGTTCACTTTTTAGTGCTTTGGATACCTACTAATGCAATTCTTTGTAGTAAAGGAGAACAATAGAAGGACAATGAAGATTGTGGAAGGATGCTAGTGCGTTCTAATCTTTATCTGTCCTGGTGCATTCTGGAATCTCCCGTGCAGCTATTTGCCTGGTTTTCCTAACTGATGATAGTGCTGCTATTACCAGGTTTTTTGTTGGATTTTTTAATTAAAAACCCCTACCTTTCTCTTTTGCTAGCTGATGGTCTTTCTGTTGCTGTTGATATGATACCTATATTTACTCTCTGCATCGGGAAAGAATGAAACATTCAATAGAAAGATGTATTCTCTTTAAAAAAAAAAGGTTTTTGTTTTGCTACCAGGTTGTTGCCATTTACTTAAAGATGATGGCATAGAAAAGACCATCTGAAATCTGAGTGTGTAGGTCTCGTCATCTTGTCATGTTTGCTAGGATTCTTGTCAACTTAAATTGTTTGAAATAAGGAGTTTTTTTTGGCATTTTAATTTCTAATCATACTTTTAAAGGAGAGTTTAAGTTCTTGGATAGGAGGTATCTGCTTATTAAGAATCAGTTGCCTGAAGCTGCCATAGATCTATTCTACCTGAGCTGTTTCCTGTTACTGCCACTTCCTGGTGATTTTTCAGGCTGCTGTTAACTTCCCTTGTGTACAGAAGGGGAAATCATTGCTTTCTGACAACGTTATGGTTATTTATTTAAAAGGTGGAGCAGTTGACCCTGGTGGGGAGGGCTGAGGAAGATGTCATTCGTTGTGCATGAAGTCTGATGTTTGATATTTCTGCTCTTGCTTTTTAACTATAGTTTTCACATGTGGCAGTTGTATGGCTGACCTTCACAGGCTTTGTCTGAGTTTTGCAAAGGGGCAGTTGGTGGATGCAGCTGTTGTGCCACTGGAGCCTTGCTGCTCTGTATTGCCCTTTGCACAGGTGCTTGGGTTCAGCCCTGCAGATCTGAAACAACGCTCTGATACGTTACTCTGCAGCTTTTGTGGCACACCCTGTGTTGTCTCATGGTGCCGAGTTACAGGGGAACACAAGTGGGTGTGAGTACTGTGTCTAAATAGCATGTGACTAAGCTGGATTACAAATAGAGTTCAGACACTTGAAGAATAAGTTGTTAGTTTATTATCAGTAAGTGTACTTTGTGACACAAGTGATCAGTGGATTTTGAAATCCTTTTTTAAGGAGAACTTACTAAGTCACATTTCAAATAATTTAAAAATTGTTAAGCTGAAGGATACTGTCATATTAAAAATAAACTAATGATAAATCTTATGTCCTGTTTTTATTGTGTAAAACAAGAACATTGTACAGCCTATAAAATTAAATGAGGGACCTATGCAGCGTGTGTATCACTATTTTATTTAAAATGTCACAAAGCTGGTCTAGCACCGCTTGTTTTCTAACACTTTGTGTAGTAAGTTCCCATTTCCAGAACCATATTTAAATGAGTAACTATTGGTATGTAAGAAGTCCCATCGGTTTGGTGGGAATATGCTCTTATGTGCATAAATCCTTTGCTGAATTGGGACTTGAATCCAAAGCACAGCAACAAAGCCAACAAAAAATGTTACGAATACTTCTAAGCTTTCTTTTTCCTGAGCATCAGTTGCTCAGTGATTCGTTATGACTGGGGTTTTTCTTCTAAGCAGTCTTTCTCTTATCTGCCATGATATTGTTCCTCTCTCAGCTGTCCTTTGAGAACCAGAAGGTTTCTCTAGCATGCTGCTACGTATCTGTGGGAGTTTGTTCAGGAAGGAGTTGACTGGTTGCCTGGGATTCAAGTGGGCTTTAACTTCTAAGAAAAGGAAGGCTGGCGAGGGTAAGGCTTTGAGGAAAGCTGAGCCTGGTGTGCAAGTCCCTCAGGAAGCAGGCGTAAGAGAGTTTGTTAAAACATGGGGAATGACAGGAGGCTGAGATCCCAGAGGAGGGCTTGGGCTGTAAGGTTTAGAGGAACATCAACAGCAGCTCCACAGTGAGAGTCGCACCACGTAATTTCTCCATCAACTTCCTTCTTGCCTAATTCTTCTGAATTGCCTTCGTTTTGCCCCTCTCTCTTTTTGTAAAAATTACATTGAAACCTCAGACTTCTTGATTTATGGAGATCTGCCTCTTTTCATAGCTAGCATTTGGGGATTTTTCTCTGTGTATGCTCCTCACCCATGCTTTCTGAAGTGAAATAGTGCTCAGAAGGACATAATGTAAGCTGAGAGATTTGCTCAGAGGTCAGTCAGGTTCCTACTGCTCTCTAGGGCACCTGTAGCCCTTATTATGCCTCAGAATCAAAATCAGACTGAATGAACAAAGAGAACTTTGACCTGAATTTCCAGTATTTGAAATTATTTACCAGTTGTATTGAGTAGTCTGAGGACTGTGTGCATGTCCCATCTGTTTTTCTGAAGCCCGCAGCAATGCTGTTCAGTCGCAGGTACCTTTTATCATGTCCTACAGTACCTGTCATCAGCAGTACTAGAGTGTGGTCTGTGTGATGGTGATGAAACTCCCTAAACAAGAATCTGCTTGGAGAGATTAATTGAAATACATGCCCACTTTCTTCCACATGGTTCACTGTGGTCTGGATTGCTACCCTTGATCTTGCTAGCATCTAGTTGTACAACAGCTCTTCTAAGACTGTCCTGATAGGTTATACACCACAGCTCTCCATGTGTTTTTGGACTGTTTTCCCTTAATTATATTTTATAGTTCTGCTTAGCATTAGAGAGGCCACTTGAGGAGGTCATTACTTCAGGTTTGTCTGGTGTTCTTCCACTAGGCCACAAATAATTTTTGGAATCTGTAACACTTCAAAACAAAGCACGGTGCTGTGATCTCTGGAGTGGAGAACCCTAGGCTGGGATAGTGGCCAGTGCTGTAGCTGAGGGAGCTGACTTTCTACAGTGTGTCGTAGCCTAGGTGGCTACTCCTCATCTGTATTTTTAAGGTGGATGAACCTATTTAATTAAATATTTGTGTAATGTAACTGAAAAGGGGAAAAGAACAGATACCCACGATCAAGCTCCCTGTAGTACAGTATTATACTTGTGATAATAAGTAGAAGTGAATGCTGAGAGTCAACATACGTGACTGAAGGATAGGCATAGTGTTTAGGTGCATTCGTTCTGCAAAACAATGCTTTGGGAGTACTGATAATTATTCCCTTTAAGTTTTTTATCCTGTTCCTTGCCCCTATCCCTATACTTTTTCCAAAATTAATAATCTTTGTACTTTTGTTATGCTTTGCTTTTATCGATACTTTTTCCGGTTGTGACTGTATGGCTTCGGAAGTACATTTTGTATTTGAGATACAGAAATAGCAACTCAGTAGAATTTATATTTTCTGATTTGTTTGTTTCTTTTCTCTTTTTTTCTTTTTTGTCCATGGTTGGCTTTTGAGCTGCTGAATTTTTTTTAAAATTTTATTTTAATAAAAGTTATTACAATGACTATGACTCACATTTTCTCTCTGCACTGGTAATAGATAACTTGGAGACGACCATTGTGTATGTATAATTGGCCTTTTTTTCTACAAATATTCCTTTGTTTTTATTAATGCCTTATTTCCCATTCTGTCTTACCACGAAGTCATCAGCTGTCTTAAGTGGTCATAAGCAGCTATTTACAGTTGTCCCTAGATTGAACTTTTTTTAAGGGCTCTTGAGTGTGAAGCGCTGCTTAATTTTACAAAACAGGTTAGTTTTATCCATGTGATAGCTCATTCTACTTGCCCAGTAGAGACATCAGGCTTACTTACACAGTGGTTGAGTGGGTTAGGGTTCATATTCTTCTCCTTGCTTGGATACAGGTTCCACTTGTTGAAACACCTTTTGTTCTCTCAATGACCACTTAAAAGGTTTTTTTGGTCCCTTTTGGAGTCTCGTTCTGATAAGTTTTCAACATGGTGTCTTTAATTTCTATACCTACGTGGATTTTACTCATATCAATGTTCCCTTTTAGTGCTTTTTTATTAACTGTCTACGTTTTTATGTTGGTTCTTCAAAACTGAATTCTGTTATAATGGATTATTTTCTGGTTACAGAAGCATTTTCATACCCAAATACTTCGTAGTTAATGTTTCTCCACAGTAACTGCTTTAGTTTATGCTACGTAGTGCATCATCTTTCTTCAGTTCTCTATTTGAGCTAAGAAGCAATGACTTAAAATGTCTGACTGGTCGAACTGTGCAGATTAGGAGGTATCCTTTCTTTTTCTACCTCAGCGTTCATATAAAGATAAATTTATCATTAGCTTTCAATATCATGTTTCACTCTCATCTCAGCATGTCAGTCTCTACTACTATCCTTGTTTGGAGGCCAGTCATGTGGCCCTGGCTGTGTTTCAAATCCCAGATTGCAATTTTATACCTCAGGATTTTTACTCCTTGATAAAAGTTAAGTTTGTTACATAACTTGTATGCTAGACTTGTCCCATTGTTTGATTATTTTCTGTTCCACTGGGAACCTGATCTACTTATGTAATTATCCTCTTTTAAAACTAGGCAGCTCAGTTCATTTTGTGCTTTATTCGTGCCACCTAAATTATTCAAACCTGTAAAAAGTTAAGAATTCTATTTGAAACTGCTTGATTTTTTTTTTTTTGGTACACTTCTCAGGTCTATAAAAAGTTGATACGAAACCTGTTTTCAGGGACTAGCTCTTGTAGGCGTTCCTTTGGACCAACTGGTTCCCCATCATGCTTAGCCAATGAACCATTTATACATTTGCCATCTGACATCTGTAGTTACTTGGAATGCCCATATGCAGAAATAGGTTCTGGTGCTCTTACTTTGCATGCAAACTTTTTATTATTGTTTACAAACAAACTTTGTAGAATTGGAGACCAATTTGTCTTCTGTACCTTGAAGGGTATCGCATAGATGGGAAGTAGAAAACAGTCATCCTTTAAATTATACAAATCTAAAGGCTTATCTCTTCTACTGTTATGCTTTCTGGGTCTGCCTGTGGAAACTGCCAGATTGAAATGGTGGTATTTTGGTACTGTTAGCATTCAAAACCAACAACTAAATTAATTTCTAAAACTTGAACCAAACAAATAATTATCTTGGTCATGTAGTAGGAAGCATGGATGGCAAAAATAACTCCATGTAAGAAAGAACCACAGGCAAATTTAGCTTGCAAGGGGCTCCTTCAAAGTCAGATCAGGCTGCTCAGGGCCTTTCCAATTCAGTTTTACACTTCCAGTGCTGAAATTTCTGTTGCCTGCCATCCTTTTGATTTGCAGCTCAAAGAAGAGTCTGGCTCTGTCTTTCTTGCACCCTCCCTTTGGGGTAGTGGAAGACGGAAATTAGATCAGTGCTGTCTTACCGCAACATGTAAGCTGACTGACTAATGCTTTCTTGGATGAAACCACTAAATAAATGAAGCCTCGGTAACTACTGAAAGAGCTGTTAGCATCAATGGCTTTTTTTTGCTTCTGTGTGTGTCAGATTGTCCCTCTATAAAGCTCTGGGTTTTTTTCCTTTCTCCCTTCCCTGCCAATGGAGCAATACATCTGATACTCAAGCTTCTCTTTCTAGGGAAGATATGTGTACCCATAGAATTCCTATGAAATCTGTCAGTGCTACATAAATACACTTGTTCCAGGTCTTCCCTTCCGTATCTGAATCTTACCAAAATTATGTAAATATTTTTCATTTTAACTAGTCCTTTTCTTTGATGCCCTCCTGCACAAAAGTCTTTCTGCTGCCAGGAGAAAGAGACAAATATATACTCACCACATTGTCCTAACTGAACAAATTCTTTTTACAAAGTCTGAAGCAAACACAGTTTGTTGAGGCTACAGTAAGGCATAGACAGTTCGTATCCTGTGTAAACACATATGACTAAGATTTTTATTTGGTTTTTCAAGTATTCATAAATTCTTACTATGTGGAAAGCTTGTACAACTGCTGTTTCGGCAGGTCGATGTGGGATGTTATCCGTGGAAAATTACTCTGTGGCTGCTTGGCTATTGCACTATTCTTTCAGTAAGAGTTATAAAGTAAATGTCCTCTTTTTATTGAATATGACCTTCTAAATGAATGGTCCATCACATTTCCTTCTTTCCTGTGCAACTTGCTCTAGGCACACCTGCTTTAGCAGGGGGGTTGGGCTAGATCTCCAGAGGTCGCTTCCAACCCCTACCATTCTGTGATTGTTTAAAGCTTTTTATGTGAGATATAGAACTCTAAAATACAAGAATCTGATATTCAGATAAATGATTTTTTTTAACTCCTCCTTGGTTCCATTTTCTTTAATTTTACTCTATATTCTTTCACAGTTTTAATGAACTAAAGAGCAACAGTTGGCTAGAATGGAGAAAGGTAAAAATGTGGGTTGTTTTTTTTTTTTTACTGTGAACTTATCCTCATTGAGTCAGTATCTGCTGGCTCATGTGATCAAAGCAGAAGCCATGTCAGGAGAAATGCAGATTAGAGATAGGTCTTTAGTATTTCCTTCCCCTCTGCTCTCTTCTAGAGACATCCAGGAAAGAGATAGAAACCTCAAGGGTTTTTCTTCTTACTGAGGTCTTGATATGCCCTAACTTTTTTTTTCTTCCCTAGTTGGATAATTAAAATCCTGCACAAGATCATTAGTCTTCCAAGGTGTCTACTGATCAGCATTTGTAGTTTCTCTTCAACTGTGACAGTTGTCTGGGGAGTTGGAGAAGCAAGCAGTACTCTAAACTGCTCCCCTTGTTGACATGACTTCAGGTAGCTAGGAGGAAGAGGAAAAATTACCAGAGCAACCTGCACATTTGAAAGATGAGCAAGAAGACCCTACCTCATAATGCATGAAGGAACAGCAGTTGCCCTCTTTAGGAAAGGTAAAATAACAGTAAAAAAAAAAAATCCACCTAATGCAAATAAAACTTAAGTGGAAAATGACATCTTATTCCTGGCAATCTGGTCTCTTCCCATTGACAAGAATGTAATTCAAGCTGTCTGCAACAAAGCTTAAAAATGTAGGCTGTGTTTCATAGAAAAGGTGGGTTGTGTTAGTGGTTAGTAAAGGAAAAAAATCTTCAGTTAACTACTGTCGTCTGTGAAATTATGTGTTTTATTTTTATGCTGTTACTAACATACCTACTTTGTACAAAAAGTGTACATTTACTGTTACTGTCTTAGCCTTGGTCTTGACAGAGACCTGAACTTTTGTTAATACGTAGGTGTTCCTAAAAATTATGTCAGTTTCTTGTTATACTTCTGGATCTTCTGTCTTGTTTTTGTTTTGTTTTGTTCTTCAGTGATATGTTATTTGACAGAAGTGTTCAAGTATGTGTTTTCCTTCTAATGGTAAATATTTAGTCTTTTGCTAGCCAGTTTGCTTACTAATTTAAAATTCAGGCTATCTTTAAAAAGAAAGTTCCAAGCATTGCAGGAACATCTGTATTAAAAATAAATTACTTAATGTCAATCATTCCACTTTCTTTTCCACTTATATATTTTTCCTTGATGCTGACGATGAGGTGTGCAACTATACTAGCATCTGACTGCATTTGCCTGGGAATTGTTTCTGTCACAGTGGTTCTGTTTTCTAGGCCATAGAAATCATGTTTTTGGATATGTGAGTGGCAAATATTAGTTATCCCCTGCATTACAGATATTCCATAGCTTTAAGTTATTTCTGAAGTCCACAACTTTTTTCTTTCCTCTCCCCTTCCCGCCCCTAACTGAATCATTTAAATCACTCTTTTATACTTCGTGTTTTCTAGAAAATCATGGTAACAGTATTGTTCCTAGAAGTATGCTGTTTAACTTTGATTTAGTTGCGGGGCTTTCTATGCTGAAGTGTTTGTATTCTATACAAGTACGTACTTTTGTGTTAATTTCAAGTTGTACAAATAAAGCTTGGGAAGCTTTAATGCTTTATAATAAATATTTCATGCTCCTTAGAGAAAAAGTAGATTAGTACATGTTCTAGTTGTTTGCTTAAACTTACTGTTGTTTTTTTGGTTTAATCTCTTTAACTATTTCATGAAAGCACAGATTTCATGAAGTATGGGTTTTGAATTACTTGCTTAATTGAAACTAGATAAATTTGTGGTGTAGGTAAGTACTCTTTCAAGCAACTTCCCTTCTGCCCCTAACCTTGCATCTTTAACAAGTAAAAGATTTTGTGTATGTTTTCCAGGATATAAACTTATGCTGACGAAGCTTTTAAAGAAAGCTTGGATAGGCTAAGCTATAAATTAATGGTCATTTATTTTCAGATACTCCACCAACTGTGGATAGGAATTAGTTTTTATCTAGTAACTATTTAAAAATATCTACTGATTACTATCATTTTTGAAGGGATAAAATTTTATGAAACTTTTGTTGTTGTTGTTTATTTGGCTGTAAACATGCATTCGCTTTTGATAGCAGCTTGGTAATGTTATGTGTAAATCAGCAGTTACTTCTTGTGCTTTAAGTAACTCATGTCCAGCTGAGGCAAGATTAACAATTGAATAGTCCAGACAGAGCCAACAGCCACAGTTGGTAGTTTGAACAATTGTTACCTGACAGCATGAAGAGTAGGTGCTTACCAAGTGACAGATCTTGTTGAAGACTTCTAATATGTTATAGTCAAGTAAATGTATTTAAAACTGATTTCATTTGCCATCTCTTACTGAAGCAATTTGGTTTCCTCTAATGTTACAGTACTGCACGTCTGTGCTGGCATGGCATGTACTGCCTCTGGTGGTGTTACAGCTTGTGTTGCAAAAGTGGAGCTATATAAATAACTACATAACGTCTATATAAATAACTAAGTAATGTACATTCAGTGCCTGAGATTATAGTTATGGTAAGCATGTTTTGAAAATAAAATTAAAAAAAAAATCTTTCTTCACTGCTGTCATGCAATTCCATGTGTTCAACACTGCTTGTCTGTTGGGAAATAACTTGTAATTCCTATATTTCCCCATATGTGTGTGTATTTTAATGAGAAGAATGGATTTCTTCTAAGTAATAATGCATTGACTATGAAAACTTTATGTTTGTGTTTCTTATTTCCTGATAGCACAACTTGGGGACTACAACGCTTCAGTGCATCGTACAGGATATCTGTCAAATTACAACTTTATACCAGAGCAGAACAAAGATTTTCTTACCAAAGTAGAATCGCTACATGAGCAGCACAGGTAATGTTTAATGTTAACTTCTAATTCTCTCTTATCTCTTGAGTTTTGAAAGAAAAAAAAAATGCAAAAAGGAAAGCTCAACTTCTCAGCAGTTCCAGTACAACAGAGTTTTATTTCATATAGCTTGTATTAAATGAAATACTTGGTTTTATCATGTAGGAGCTAGGCTAATCATATCAGAATAATGTGTTGAAACTTGTAAGTAAATTTCTGGCTGTAACAACCAGTAGATCACTTAGCATTATACATTATTACTGGCAACCATCTAGAACACTGTACTCTGCATTTAAGGGGTTTGTGGGGGGGTTTTGGACTATTTGATTATTTGACTATTTCTGAAATCCTATAGGTTCTTGTCTATGGGGAAAAAAAAACACCACGAAACACCTCAATAACATAGTGTTTTCTCTCCACTCTCCTGAGTGTAATGTAAAGGCTACAACAGATTATTCCAGTCAGTCTACTGCTAATTACTCTTTCTGACCCTGCTGATTTGTCTCTTGTAGGACTGCAGCTTTGGAATTAATGATGTTGATCAGATACTTGCAAGCTGAATGCAAATATGCTAACCAAAGAAATTGAGAGCATTTGAGCAAATGCAATCTGAATTTTTATAGACTTGTTCTCTCTGTATCTTCGCTGCAGCAGAGTTAGTTCCCCACTCTCCTAGTTTCTTTGATTTATACCCTGAAATACCTCCTTTTTCATCTGCCTCTGATATTCCTTGACCTTTTTTGTCAGCTTTCAGTACTCTCACCTCTCCCTCTTGTTTCTTTACTGCTAGTGGGTGTAGTGAGTGGTTCTGAACTTCATGTGTGCTGCCTAGCAGTCCAGAACATTTACGTGGCTTTGCCATTTATAGGGCAAAACGGAGATAAAGACAAAACTCTTAACAGCAACCATTCCCTCTGTGTAGGTACTAATCTGGACTGCTTTCCTTAGCTGTTCATGTTCAGGAACAGCTGAGGACTCTACTCCTTCCAAATTAGGTTGCGGTTTTCAGTAGGCTCAGAAGTTTTTAGAGGGAGATGTGTAGACAGGCATGAATAAATCTGATTGTCTTTAAGAAGCAATTGTCTCAGAGACCCCTGAGGGAATATTCTGAAGAGTCTTGAAGTGGTTGGGTTGAAGTCATGGCTATAGTGTTATCATAGCCAGAGAGATGAAACTGATTATGTCCTGCGGAGAACAGGCTAGCAGTTACCATAGGTCCAGACAAAGGTGGGGTGGGGTCTGTTGGAAAGACTCCTTTCTTTTCTGAGTACTTGTCAGTGATGCTTTCATTGAGTGTTTTTGGTAGAGTGAAGCCTTGATGACTGAGAAGTTTAATTCCTCCATTTGAATTCACATAGTTGGTAGTAATCGAAGTTCTGAATAAAAATACTTGATTAGACATTTTTTGAAACTTTGCTCTTCAGGCTTATTTATTTTGGAGTGCAGGGAGAGGCAGACAAATTTTTGTGTATTCTGGCAGTATTTCTTGCATCCTCCTTTGGTGTGATTACTTATGTCTGAGATATGTTACTGATGCTGATCTAGTCAAAAACATACTCAACAAGAATGGCCTTCCGAGAAGGAAAGACAGAAGGGTAGAATTCGTCTTCTTACAGATTGAGGAGAAGTGTTGTTTTGGAATGAGATTTCTGCTGATCGGGAGTAAATAATATTTGCTGTAGACTATGTGGGGTATCTGTAAATGATTATCCCTTTTAAATTAGCATTCTTAAAATACAGGATTCTTAAAATACAGGATTGCAAAGCCTATAAATACCTATGATTTTTCATTCTTTAGTGTGTATCCTTGGGGAAGCTTTCACAAAAGAAAATTAGAGCTGGAATTGCTAGAACACAGTACAGACTTGAAGCCATGTTATGTCTTATATGTTGTAGCTCAGTGCAAGTTTTTGTTTTTAACTAGTTTTCATGTTCTTTTGCAAAATCTGAGAAGGTAGTTCTATGAACATGTTTGTATCGGACACTATTCAGTGGGCAGTAAGTAACTGTTGAGAAAGCAACTGTTGTCACAGTTCAGAAATTTTCCTTCTGTTTTCATCTCTAAATCCATAGAGGGATTTTTCTATATGTAGTTTGCTTTAACAAAATTTTTAACTTAGTACATAAGCAGCCCGAGGTCTTAGGATGTGGATATTACCCAAATTGGTAATGTTTTTTAGTGCTTGTTAGATCTAGCCATCAGTTTGAGGAAAAGGATGCATTTGAAACTTCATATGATGCTTACGTTCCGGATTATGTTTGTTAGCCCTTGGGTATCAACAGCTATAAAAACTGGAAGGAGACACCAAGACCAGTTTCATTTTGACTGTTTATCTCACCGAGTAACTACTACCTGCTTAGGGACCTAAAGATTTCATTTCATCTCTAATTGAGCAGGGAGGTGTAACAACAACAAGAAAAAACCTAAGTCTGTGCTGAAGTGCTTTTTCTTGTAGGTCCTTCAAGACACAAGGCTTGATTGTTCTGGTGTAGATAGTGTTTGCAAGTTAAAAATTAAAATTTGCAGGCATACCTTGATTGTATGTAACAGACTTTCGCCATCTTTGAGTGAAGTTCTGGATCAAAATTTTAAAAATGAAAATAATGTGCTGTTGCAAACATGAAGTGTTCTATATTCAGCACCCTGTTGTGTAATAAAATGGTCTTTTGTGGGTTTTTTCCCTCTGTCTTTATGACATAGTGAAAGAGACAAGGTCTACTAATTTTATTCAAATGAAGGTGACAGTAGTCACTGTAGATGTAGATCTAAGTAAGCAGTTTGGCTCGGGGTTGTGACAAATAGCTCATTTTTGGCTTTGCTCTTTTTTCCGATATTGTGCCATCTTCAAGCCACACTGCTGGCAGTGGCGTTCCAGTTCAAGGTGACTTTCAGTTTCATGGCGCATAATATAATATTTGCTAGAGTGACTGTTTCAGGGCACAGTATTTGATGGCCTGGAATTTTGAGAGGATGAATATTAATTGGAAGCAACAGATGTCTACCTTTTGAGGTAAAGCCCCTTTTAAAAATGAGGATTTACTGCCTTACGTGGAATGCCTTTGCATCTGGAGTTCTTAACATAACACAATGTTATGTCAGCTTTTTACAGGTTGTATTTAATAGCTTTTGATTAACATAATTTGATGCATGTCATTTCAGAAGCTCACCTGCCCTTAGTTGCAGGTACGATAGGATGATACTGGATGTCTTTTCTACTTAGTTGCGTGTAGATATTGGAAGGGGCTACTTTCATTATCATGCCTAAAGGAATTTTGTTTAGGCAACTTTGCATTCCTCTCAGATGAATAATTAGTAGGCTGCATGGGAGAACGATCTAGGCAGGGATGACTTTCAGATTCTTTGGTTCTTAAAACTTCTAGTAGATTCCGTGTGGTGCTTTCATGAAGATGTATAAGCAGTTCATTTGTGGTGTGAGGATTTTTGCGTTCTTTTCTCTGGGGAAAAAGTCTCTCAATCTTTCTAGAAGACCAGAAGATAGATTCCTTCTAAGTCTTGCAGCACATCTCACATCTAGCAGCATGAGAAGAAAGTATTTTAGGACTTAGAGATTGTAGATAAATTCAGATGGCTTTTCCTCAGTGAATTTCATAACTTCAACTTAGTTAATCATCTTTCTGCCCCTTATTTTTTTTAGTGCATTCCTGCTTCTAATTTTTCTTCTAAATTATTTCCTACTGAGAGACTACGCAATGTAGAATATTTACAGATACAGCTTCTTACTATAAAGGAAGCTTTTATAGGGGAATCGTTTCCTCATCCCTTTAACCGAAACAGACATGAATGATTTTTCTAAGAACGAACTGATCCAGAATGGCTAAGGTAATAACATTGTAGATAATTTGCTCAGTTTTTGGGAGGGGTTAAGTGTGGCCTTCACCAGTGAAGAACTAGTCACACTGGTTAATGAGGTTTATTTGTCAGCCACCAGGCTGTGGAATTCTTCTGGTTTTCTGCATTTGGAATAAGTATAATATCATGTCTTTTATTTTTTGCTATGGTACATATAATTTGGTTTTCCCTCTTTTAGTGGCCTCAAGCAATCTGAAGCAGAGTCCTGCTACATAAATATAGCACGAACACTTGAATTCTATGGAGTGGAATTGCACAGTGGTAGAGTATGTTTACATTGTCATTTTTTTCACTTGTAAAAAACAATGTACATGCGTTTTTTACATGAACTTAATAGCAGTAAAAGCAGTAGCATTTAAGTATTGACTTTATCATGTGTTATTTTTAATTAAAGAGTTGGGTAATTTTTCAATAATTTCTGTGTAATATAGGTGCTTGAATTTTATCTAAATAAGCTAGATGTCCTCAAAAGAGTAACTATATTTTTAAGATAAATTGTTTCAATACTGCAATACATTTTACTTAATAATTTTACTAAGTTTATGGATGTCTTATCATGGAAGAAAATGAATGCTCTGTTTTAGTACTGTGATGTAGTTGGCAGATGTTTTAAGTGTTTACTTTTTTTGAATTTCTAATGCAGGGTTAAGAATGTAGAGAATTTTTTTTTTGTGTTCTTGTATTCCCTGACTCCAGGCTAAATCCAAGCAGTATTTAACAGTGTGGAAGATGACCACTAAAAATGTATTTGAAATCTTTCAGATACAGGGTTTTCATTGATTAGAAACATGTCCTAGTATTTCACTGGCTACTAGGATTTAATTCTTTGATTACACTAGCTGTCTAAGAGGAATCTCCAAAATACTTTTTTATTTTATTGCAACCTAGTGTGCAAGTTATCATTTCTGGTTTTATGTAATAGCAAATTATTTTGTCATAAACCTTGAGCATAAAAACTTAATGAAGTATAGTGCAGATGATTGATTTCCTAATTTGACTACTGTTTTTTTCTAACATTTTTCTGGGATTTGTTAATAATCCTGACACTGAGAATTTAATGAAAAAATTATCAGTTTAGGATAGAAGGTCATTTTCTTCCTTCAGCACGGTGTTTTCTTCTGTTTTTTCTTTATGCTACCACAAATGAGAGAGTGTTGCGTTAGATTTTTAACAATTCCTAAAGTACTCCTGCGTAAAGCTACTGTAATTACATTCATATTCATGAAATATAGTGCTCAAACAGCAGAGGCCTTTTCTAAGGATGGGAAGACATACAAAGGAAAGGAAATAATTGGAAGCGATCAAAATAGGAACTGTCTATGCTCATACCATCTGATAGGAGTATTAGGAGAGGCAACTGTTGTGTGGTAACTGTTAAAGGTGATCAGATAGGTCTGTCACCTTTCTGCTGTATTGAAGAACCCTTTACTGTCACACTTGAGATTTCCCTCTATGCACTTAACTTGATCAGTCTATGCCTTTTAACTTCTGTTGTAGCCTGGTATTTTGATAAGTCAACTTAAGTTCCAAGACTTAAACCATGAGGCTATTCTCTTAATATTTATGAGATGCTGGAAGTTCTTCCATTTCCAACATCCTTCCTGAGTTGTAGGCCTCCGAACAACACACGGAATATCAGTAGTGGCCATACCAGTGCCAAGTAGTGAGAATAGTTTAGAGTGGGTTCAGACATTTTCAACTAAATGCAATTTCTGGGCTGCTCTATCTGAGTAGAAATACCTTCTAGAGATATCTGCTCTAAACAGTCTATTTTTGTTTTCTTTTCCCCCAGTGCATTGTTTCATATTTAATGACCTGGGGCTCATGGGTTGTCAGAATATTAGTCATGAGCCCCTACTCTGCCTGTCACCAAACTGTATGATCTGAATCAAATAGAGTACAGATTTGAATGAAAGCCTTCTCAATTCCAGTCTGCTAAGATGCAGACCATCTTGCTACTGTTTCAATCCAAATTAATATTTTCATCACAGTTCAATTTTTTCAAAGGATGAAAATGTTTGAAGTGGTCTGGTTATTTTCTAGCACTTGAACTGAGCATTTAGACAATTAAAAGCTGCTAGGAAGGAAAAAGAAAGCAAACTAGAAAATGTCATGCCACCTTTTAAGTTTAAGTTTTGATATAATTTGAATGTTGATGTTGGTCTTCCTCTCCCTTCCTTATCTTAAAGTGGGTAATGGAATAAGAAAACTACAGAGAAAGGTAACAATCATCAATGTTTTAAAGAAAAGCTTTCTGTAGCAGGTAAACAGAATGAAGAGCATGAATAATGAGCAATTTTATTTTTAATGCTTTCATAGTAAAAGATTTAAGGAGCTTCATTCTCCCTGGAAAGAGACAGATTTAAGCAAAAGGAACTTTTTCTGTATGGCTGTAACTGAACTGTGGGGATTACTGCTATTTTAATGGCTGACCAAGGTGAAATAGGTATCAGAGCAATTAGACAGAACAGTGGAAGAATGATTCACTGGAGTCCATTAAACATATGAAAAGCTTCTGATCCTGGAAATCCTCTACATGTAAATCACCAGAAGCTGAGAACAAAGCTTGTTAGTAGAGATGTGATTGGTTATCTCTGGGGTTTTGTACTTCCAAAACACTGGTTACAAGTCAATGTTCAGACTGAATGCCATGAGGCAATCTTTCAACCAACACATTATTGTTTGTTACGCTCCTGAGGGCCTGTAAGAAGAGTGATAGGACTGGATTACATCAGAGTGGACATTCTTGGCATTGTCTTCTGGTAAATAAGTCTTCCATTTGCGGAGTGTTTTGCCTGTGCTGCAGCAGTCCTGCAGAAGAATGCTCCTCAACATTTGGTCTCATCTGGTAGCCCATGTTGGCTGTAAACGACACTTTTCTGAAGTTTTAAACAGTCTACTGAAACAGTCTGTTTCTGAAGTTTTGAAGTACTGAAGGTTAGATACTGCACCCCCAATATGATGCTGCTTGGCAGGGGCTACTGCAATACACTCCAGCTTTGGCAGAGATGTTTGGCATGCCTCTTAATATCCTCCTGCCACTTAGTACTGCCCTTAAATTACCCCTTCAGGCTTGTGAAATCATAGTACTTTGAACAGACGCTGGCAGAGGGTAGTTACAAAACTGTGACTTTTTTAAAGCCTTTATCTCTATGGATCCTTACGATTCAGCTCTTCTCTTGCTGCTGAAATAGTCTCGGTCATCTTAGATTCTGTATGGCAGAGGAACCAGGTAACACCTGGCCAAAAGAAGGTGGTGTTCCTGTACTGGTGGTTGAGAGTGGGATACTTCTGAATAATAAGGAATTCTTGAAGAACAGGTGAATATCTAGTTTCCCTAATTTTAATGTTTTATGGTACAAAGTTAAAATTTTGAAGAAGTGGAGTGTGAGCTTTCTTTTGAGCAACTCACAAAACATGAAACTTCCATTAGTGAATTAATCTGAGCTCAGTTTTCATCTGCAAACACTTCTGCTTTTCTCTGAGGATAAATCTGAGCTGCTAAAATTGTAATATCAAAAAATGAAGTATTATCAAGAAACTCATGAGAGTGAATTCAATACCTTAAAACTGTATTGAGATTTCTTGAATTCGTAACCTCCTTTTGACTCTGGACTGCTGTCTCAACTGCTCAATAATTAATCTGATGTAACTTATCTTTCATTTTTTCTGAGAGAGGGGAAGATAGGAAATTGGTAGAATCAATATTACTTCCATATCTACAAAAACTCAGATGGTAATGGTAAATTAAATCAAATGTGAGTCAGTATTTAACTAGTTAGATGCCTGGCATGATCATTTTTGTCTTTATATTTTTTTTGTGATTATCGCTATAAAGAAACAGGTAAAAAGAAAAATATATGTATGCTATTTCTTAGTTATGGAATTTAGCAGCATGGATGTTTTGAAAGGGAAATAACTGCGTGTCTACATCATCTTTCTTCTGGGAGACCCTCTTTCTTTACGCTAGTCCAAAATCGTGGGTTTGGATTTCTTGGGTTTAACACAAGAGAATTCGTTATAATGAATAGCATGGGAGATTAGTGTTTTGGACTGGGCCAGAGGTGGGTGGGGAATGAACTTTGTTCTATCAGAGCTCCTAGAGAAAATAGTTTGGCCTAATTAATCCCCATCAAGTGTTTAGCTAATCCTTTATTTCTGCTAAATGATGTAGGTTTTCAGCTTTTTTTCCTAAAACTGTTTTTTCTTCACACTACTGATTTTTAAAAGCAAGAACCTAGACTAAGCTCCAAATGCCAGTAATAATGGCAGGGAAAGCTGAATTACACGCAATTTATCTCTTGAAATGCCTCAGTTTTCTCCCCGAGTTTTAAACTAAAAGGGTGTCAATTCTGGATTACTGTAATATGCTGGCATAAACTGGTGGTTCGGGAGCTGCTTCTGATGGAGATTCAGCCAGCTCCTCTAGCAGCAGTTCTTGGTAAAGTGGGGCAGCAGGTAGCTGAGGATTATTAACCATTTCAGCTGATTCTGGACTACCTTGAGGTTAAGTGTATTTGGACTGCTACCTGCCTAATGATTTTTCTCTTATTACACTCAGAGATAGGAATGGTATTCCTCTCATCTTGTCAGTATTCAGTGTTAATGCACTATGCATTAAAAAGGTTATGCTCATTCTCTATTTGCTGCTGTGGTATTTCACTGGAGGTTTATAAATCACGTTGCAAATTAAGTTCAGCTTCATTCATTCATATGCCTGTATCGCACTTCTATTAAACTATTTTTAAAGGATTTAATGTAGACTTTCCACAGTATTGTTAGAGCACATGCTATCTGTTCTATTCTTCTGTACCTTGCTAATATAAAGAAAGTGGGATTGGACATACAAGAAAACTTATATTAACTGAGCACAGAGTACCATCTAGAGGAGCAGCTAAGCTACTGAAGGCTTTAAGAGAATCCGTTACTCTTGGCCATCCTTTACAAAATAGTCTGAAACTGCTTTTGAGTCAAACCTGATGTTTTAATCAATGGGTTCTATGCTTAAGTGTAGATTTATGCATGTGCTAAGCTCTATTTAGAAATCTGTGTAATATGTATCAGCACGTGTTGATCACAGAGAAATAGGAAGCCAAGATTTGTAATTTCAGTTTGGGTTTAGACTCAGATTGGCCATTCAGCATCCTCCCCTCCACCCCTTTTTTTTTTTTTTTTTTAACTCAAGTATTTGCTTATACAAAAGTATGCGTTTCCCTCTTAAGTATCTCAATAAATATAAAGGATTGTAAATTTATGGATGCGTTTTTCCAGTTGAGCATGTTAAGCTAATGCACAGTTTTAGTTCACAATGGATTCAGTTTAGTGTATCAAATATTCATGTATACATGTATATTCCTCTAGTATACGCTCACATGCAGAATTGTGGTGACCTCCTGCCCAGTCTTTCTTGGTAACACCTTTTTGGGAAAAATAAGAATTTATTTCCTTTGTCTTTTTAAGCAGCTTAGAATCAGGACAGTTGTGTTCACTTCCCAAAATTCTGTGACATTTACCTGATTGTTCTTGGGAAGTACTTAAACTTCTTCCCATGGTTAAATGAATAAGACTGGACTTCAAACTTTAGCCTGATATTAACCTAAAGAATATCTAGTGTAGTAAGGTGAACATTACAACTTGTTTTCATGAATGAAAGTTTATAATACTTGGTAGATAACATCAAAGGAAAGAGATGCATGAGGAAAAAAGAGTCCAAATATGTGATTGAATTTTTGCCTTAGGAGTAGCAATTTAAGTATAGAAAAATTGAAAATTAATTTATAATTAGATAAACGAGAATGACACAAACTTCGTGTGTGTTCTTACAGTATTTTTCTTTTGTAGGATCTCCATAATCTAGATCTCATGATTGGGATTGCATCCGGTGGAATTGCTGTATATAGAAAACTCATCTGCACAAGCTTCTATCCCTGGTAAATTCCTTTACTAGTAAAGAAATATGTCTGGTCTTTTCAACCTTATTTCCATTTGCTTTAACATTTATTCCAAAGAAGGCTACAACACATAAATTTGTTCTTTGTGGGGTATCGTGGTATTTCTATGCATTGAGATAAAAATGAAACCTGTTACCTTGGCCTTTAATTCTCTATGGCTTTTGGACTCCTTGTACTGTGTAAAGGCTTACTCAAGTTAATTCACATACAGGTCTGAGTACATGATCAGGGGGACCCTGTGGTCTTAGAGATTTGCTGCTGTCACAACCAATAATACGTCTTTTTCTTAAAATCAGTATTGCCAGTAAAGCTCAACAGCTAATTTTATCCTGTCATTCAGCAAGGAAGTATTTGATTCTCAGAACAGAAGTGTAAAATGAGTTATTTGGAGCTTCAGGTTTACTGGAACTAAGATAATATAATTTAGACAAATTTTTAAGTGTCATCAGCCAGTGTGTGTATAATGTTAACAAGTTTTGAAGTCTTTGGGGGAAAGACCTTTGTGTTATTCTCTAGTACTGGAAACATTAGAATGCATGCTAATGCTGTAGAAGATAATCTCTATGAAGAAGCAATGTGTACAAGATGTCCAATGTGAATGACATTAAAAATTAGTTAAGAGATAATAATTTATAGTATTTATGGGCTTTGTTATTTATACCATACTAAAAATGATGACATAAATTAGAAATTGTATGGAGGCTGGGCCTTTCCTTGAGGTTTTTGGAATGGATCAGAAAAGATTTTTACCAGACTTTCTTTTTAAAAATAAGTATGAATTTGTTTTGTATACATGATAAAGCATAGCTTTATGCATGATTTTCTCCTATAATTTGTAACAGTTTTTTCTGCAGAATGTTTTCAGTAAGATGGTATAGTATTCTTAATCGTGACAGAAAAGTGCATTCTAAGGAGTTGTACTTGCTTTTTGCTCCTTACTCCTATAAAAGGGTGCTTGTTTAGCAGTATTCCTTAAATACTACAGTCATTCCATCCTTTCATTATGAACCCAACCTAACAAGTATTTCCTATGGGAAAGCAATAAAATAGGTTTCGATTTATTTTTAGTGGAAAATGTACTGCACATTCTCTGGATTTTTCTTTTTTCTTTGCAGTGAGTTGTCTTTCAACTCTGTTGGATGTACTATAACCATTCTAAATGTATGTCAATAATGCTCTCATACAGCACAGTGACGTCTTGTGTTTTTCCATCTCTAATGCACACTAAAGCATAAAAGAATTCTGTCTTTCATCTTCGTGCCCTGAGCTCTGTCCTTTCATATGTCAGTCTCTCAGCTTCTCTAAACAGCTGTAGGTTTTAAAACTGCCAGCTGGAGGCACGTTTTCTGTCTTCTGCAAGTCTTGTGCCAATTTACTGACCTAAGGTATGAATGCAGAATAGTAATCCCGAAAACCACAGCAATGGCATTTTAAAATCCAGGACTATATGATTTGTAGGGAAGGGAGAGAGAGCTTTATAGCACAGAAGACATGAGGAATCCACAACTTCCTGTGCTACTTTACTCCTGGAGAGCAGAGAGGGATAAAATGCAGACACTAAACCATCATTCACAAAAACCTATTCTCATTTGCATAAAGAAATGGAGGGGGGGAAATACCCCAAAGATTTTTTCAGTTCAGATAATTTCCACTCTGAAATAGGAGGTTTAGGCAGCAATATTTTCAGCTGACAGCTAATGCTATTGCTCCAAGTTTTCCTACTCTCTCTCTCAAAATATCTGCTCCACTTGAAAAGAGCAAAATCTCACTACATAGGGGATAACTTTTTGATATTTTATTTCTGGCTTCTTGAATGAGTTAATCATAGTTCTTCATGCAGGAATGGTGTCCATTCCTTGCCCCCCAAAAACAGGCAAACAAGGAAAGTCACCAGAGCAGACTAGCCTGTGCTGTGTTTGTAGTGTACACTTTCAATTTCTTTTTAGACATCAAAGCAGGATATATATCGTAATGCCTGGAGTTTTAATGCATCTTGGTTGGGCTGAAGGTGTGCAGGTAAGGACATTTCTTACAGAACAGTATATGCATGAGAATTTCAATTACCTGAATGGTTTTTTTTGCGTAGTACTTAGACTTTTTGTGTAACTAGTAAGTAGTTTTTCCTATGGACTGAGCAAGCTTCGAAATATATGTGGTAGAACTCAAGGTGGCAGCAAACACCATCAAAGCACTCTTTCCAGAACTAAGTGAAATGCTGTGCACCGTTAGTGGATGACAACAATACAACTGTGCCATATGGTAGTAGTCAAAGGGGACCAAAAGTTTTCAGGAACAGAGGTAGTGAGAGAGTACTGCCTTGGCAAAAGGAGGATTTTCAATCAAAGCAACCTACGTAAATTGCTGACTGATCAGTCAGAAGCAGTGCAAGTCAAGACAGATTTAAAAAATAACTCTGGATTTAACACAGTATTCTATATGCTCTGGAAAGTTATTCTTGGGGGTGCTGAACTGTTTTGTGATAATTTCCAGATTCGTTTTGCAGGTAAAACATTAATAGTAAAAACATACAAGCGCTTTCTAAATCAGCAGCAATGAAGATTGTGTATTAAATGCTGTTCAGTATATGATGTTTCTTTGCTTTGAAAACTTCAGAGAAACTGCTAGAGCAATGCATTCTTTGTTGCTAGTTAAAATTTATAAAACGACTCGAGAGAGTTATGTAGCAAATTTGGCAGAACCTTTGCTGCTGAATCTTTCAGTGGCAAAGTGTAAGACTTTAAGCTATACAAACATTTTTGCTTTAAGTCAAAAATGCCAGCTGTTAGTACTAAGTGCTAGGACAGGACTGCCAATTTGATCAGAAATTAATAATTCTGTTGCCCACTAAGTCACAAATCTATTTTGACCCTTGTGATTGATAGGAAGACAGGACCCAAAAGATGTATCATTACTAATATGCTACAAGTATTGAGCATTTTACAAGTAAACCGTGAAATTCAATCGTTTGTGAATGTTTCATAGTCACTGGACAGATTATTGATGAGTGATAAGGGCAGCTGAGCCACCAGTTAGAATAACTGCATTGTATTCAGATCGTGTTTTGGATGTGGCATCTTCAAGCACTTGATAAATCTAAATCCTTTGATACCTTAATCTCTTGGGTTTTTTGTGGGTATATGTGGATATTCGCTTGACTTGTAGGCATAACATTGCACATGATTTTTAGTTAATGTTAAATAAAACTGTTGGATTAGCAGGCATTCTTTGTCACTGAATTAAATAGGTTTAGTTGTACTTTAAGAAGAATGAATGGAATTGAGAAGGGTGCTCTACTTAGAGAAGAGTCAAAATAAAGAGACTTAGAGCCCTGATTTGGTTTGAAGTGATTATGTGTTCATGCAGTGAATCATGTTTTCAGGCGGGGGGGGGGGGGGG
>VZSC01015396.1:379778-395231 GCA_013398225.1 Steatornis caripensis
GGGGGGGGGGGGGGGGGGGGGGGTGTGGTGTGTGAAGGAGGAAGGGAGGGAGTGAGAGAGTTCCGGTATTTTTGGAAGTTGGCTACCTTTTTGTTGTTGGGTGGAGGGTTTCTTGCTTAGTCTGCAAGTTTTCTGTGTCCTGCCTTTCTACTGGCTCTACATTCGAGTAAGAACAGACCATGGCAGTGACTGTGTCAGCTGAGAATGACTCCAAAAACTTACTTATTGAAGTTTAATCTAAGTCAAGAAATGTGGTAAGAAAGAACGAGAAGTGCAAACTTTGACTAGTGCTAGTTCAGGTGGAGTAGCACTAGGATTAAGAAAGGATTTATATGTAAATGAGTTGCACATCAGTCAATGCAACTGAAAGTTTATATGGCTTATTGGGAAGTTCAGAATCGAAAACTCTTAGATGAGTAGTACGGATCATCAGTATTTGAGGTAGCAAATGGCACAAGTATTTCAAGAGTTGGCCTGAAAGGAGAGGTGGATATGTTTTCAGCTTCCCAGTAACTTGAACAACAATTTTGCCTGGTCACCAGAGAACGGCGCGAATGAAATTCTTGTTTCTTTGTGGTTCTGTAGTTGACAGAGTAAAGCATTTTCAGAAATGGGCATGCATTCAGTTTTCCACCTCTTTTGTGCAGGAGGGGGGATTGTTCATCCTGTTACCTTGCTTGTTTGTAACTAGCAGATATACTGTCCTGAATGAATGAGGGACATTGTTCTATTATAATTAAACTGCATTTCTCTCATGGGCTGTGAGAAATGAATGATATGCCATTGTCCCACTTGCTGAGAGTGATGCAAAGACTGTGCTGAGAACTGAGATGGCCTTCAATATAGTTCATACCTGATGAGAGCTAAGGTGCTGTTAAACATTATCGATTGACAAGAATATTCTGAGACTTAGCAGCAACCTTCCAAAGCCCTTTCATGATGTTTTGTCAGGCAGATATGACTTGATCAGTCTTTCTATAGCTTTACCAAGGCATCTGTATGATTCCAGCTGATCACAGATCACAGATTTCTTTTCCTAAAATGAGTGAGTTTTCAGTTACTGAAACACAAGTATTGTAGAGAAAATCTAGGTATTTTAGACAAATCTTGTTTTGCTGTAGGAAGGTGCGTGGATACCTGGAATTTTGTTTAACTTAGCAAAACTGATAAGCATATAATTAAAATCAAAATTGCTTGAGCACCAATTCCAGCTGTAGTCCTTACCTTAGAAAATGTTTGTTCATACTACGTATATATAGAAAGAGATGTTCAGTTCTGTATAAAATTACTACCTAAATTCTGCAGCAATGTTAATAATTGAAGTGAAAAAATATTAACACTCATTCTTACAGTTTTCATCCTTCTACAATTATGATTTTAACTACAGTGTTTGTTTTGTTATTAATACATAGTATGTAAAACACGGTATTTTTCACATTATGAAGCCAGTTCTGTGAAGTCTCTGGGAAATGTTAGATAATGTATGACCAACCTTGTTGTGTCATTAGGGTCTTAAATTTATTCCTTTAGTCACAGTTGTATGATTCTTAAGTGATACAAACTTGACACATTTAACATTTTTGCGGCTTAGGGAAGGATGTCATCAAGTTTTTGCTGCAAGAATAGATTTGGCGGGAGAGAATTGCCATGTGAGCTATTTAAAGAGTAAATGAGGAAGAATCTCAATTTTTGAAAGACCTTTCCTTAGCTAAAACTTTTGCTTTGAGTTTCGTGACACCTCTTTGCTACTCAACACAGGAGATGGCTGCATATTATTCATTGAATATTTAACAGCTGTATTCTTTTAGGCTTGCCGTACACAGTGTTATTTTTCATTGTTTTTTTTTCCCCGCTAAACATTTAGTATTTCATGGTCTGTTTCTTTCTTTTAGGGTGAACATATTAAAAATTTCCTTTAAAAGGAAAAAGTTTTTTATACAACAACGGCAAAAACATGTAAGTAGTAATTACTTCATTTTGTTTTGCTCAGTTGGTCAAGTTAATTTTTTTTTCCTTAACTGCTAAGACAACAAAACGCTCTTTGTCTTCAACTTGCCTTTGAGATTCTATTTTGTTAACTTGCCCTTGCTATTGTGGTCCTTTTAGGCTCGCTGTTTCCAATTTTTTGTTCCTTTCCAACATGGAATCTATCCACATTCAGTTTCTTGGACTGTATCTTTCCCATGCAGGTTTCTTCTCCCTTGAAGACTTGGCGGAGATGTAGATCTTCATCCTTTCTCTAGTATTTAGTAACCTAGCATATTTCCCTTTTCTTGCCAGCATCTGCTGCTCTTTTCTTTGATGCTCTCTCTGCCCTGTAGAGTGTATCACTGCAGTGAATTTACTAAACAGCTGTTTATCCAATCATGGAGGACTTTGTGAGGTCCCTTCTGCTTATGGGGCTCAGAGTTCTAGGAGAAAGGAAGGTACCTGGGAAAAAGGGGAGCTCTGCAGCTGAAAGATATGAGGTTGGAAAAGGGGGATAGTGCATCTTCTGCTGTGTAACATGAAGCACTTCAGAAGTTGGCAAAATAGTGAAGATAGTTCATAAAACTGATGTAAAATGTTCTACTGTTAAGAGTCATCCTCATAATTCTGTGCACTTTTTGCAGAACAGTCATAGTATAAGGCTATTTAATAGGAAAAGAAAAATCTTGATTACAGTTGTGCTGCCACAGTAGGAACAGATAAATTAAGCTATTTTTTTATGAAGAGAATATTTAATATGATAGAAAAAATATGGAAATTACGGGCCAGCAGATATGTAAATGTTTTAATTCAGTTGAGGACAGAATTCAAATACATAGTAAAAGGTAAGTGTTAACTTATACCTAAACTTTATGAAGGCTCTTTCCTGTAGTAAACGAGCTCTTAAACTGCTAGGAGCTGTGTTACAGGAAGACCTCTTGAACCATGTTGATTAGAGGGTCAGCTGAACACAGATTGTGAGGGAGGCTTCTTTTACTCAAAAGGAGTGTATTTTCATCTTTTGGTCCACTCCCCTCCTCCCTCCTAGTTTGGTGAGTATCTTCCAGATTTGAGGAGTGTGCATGTATGTACACGTTCTTAATTTTCAAGGCCTTTGGGTGAACAAAGTTAGTATTTAGGGACAGTGTTACTACACTAATTCTTACACACATAGCATGCACAAATGAAACTGTTTTCTCTTTTGAGAGAGGGTGTTTTAACCCACCGTAGAGGGGTCTTAAGTTTTTTGCAAGCTGTAAGTTTCTAAGTATGTTGTTTACATGTAAACTTGTCTCAGTCTGTTCAAATATATTTCACTGTATGAAGAAATGAGTGGATGGTAAACCATTCCACTAGCTTCTGAGTGTAACTGTATTTGTATTACACTCAGTGTAATTGTGTGACGCTCACAAGTACTACCATCTTCTAGGTTTGAGGATTAAAAATTCACTGATAAGGAGTCTTATTAAATTCAAAGTATCTTCAAGTACACATATATTGGCAGTTGACAGCAATTTCCAAATGTGTCTGTGAGAATAAACATAGGAACAGAACTCAGAGTGATTAGTAACAATGAAACTCCCTTACAGTTTTTTTTTAATGTGGAGGAATAAAGTGTCAGTATCTAACAGTTGCTGGACTCAAAGATCATGTAAAATATGTGTGTTCATTGCATAATGACTTTACTGCTGTCAAAAGATTAATTTCTCTTTCTGGAGACCTATGTCACCTTTGAAGAGGGCAGCATTCTTAAAATTTGTTCAGTTAAGCTTTTGTTAAATGACGATGTTTCAAAGCCCTTGATTCTTTTAACTAATCTCCTCTTAAGTGATCATAGTTCTTTATTTCCTAACTCACTGAGATTACAGTAATGTACACTGTATCATGATTAGAGAGCTACAGAACTGTAGGAAAAATAAGGCCAACTGCTCGACCTTCTTACTCTTGCTAGGTATGAAAAAGCAGACCAGGTCTGCTGTTAAATCTCTAGGTACAGCCATCCTTGTCAATTAGCCCCCTTTGGTTGAAATTTAGGGCAGCAAATCTGCATGCCTCCAGTACTTCAGTGGTATTGCTTGGAAAAGCTTGCTGCCACAGTGCAATGGGAATGAGGGGGCAGCTGGACTACTAGGGGTTTTCTCTAGAACAGTGGGTTGCTTGAGGGTTTTGTGAGGGCAGATGACTGAGGTGGTGTGTCAGTCTTTGGATTGATCAGATTTTTGCTTCGAAGCACAGGAGGAAATAGGCAAACGAAGCTGAAAGTGAGGAAGAGGGAAGAACTTGGGGAAGGTAGAACAGATACTACGTATTAGTAAGCAAGGTTTTACTAAATATGGTGAGAGTGCTATAACATTTCAGGGTTTTGTATGTCATTTGTAGATTTCTTTGCAAAATCTACCATAAGTTTTCAAAGACTATGAATTTGTAGTCATCTTGGATGTGCAATGTTTCATTGATTTGTTCTCTTCATTTCTCTTACTCCTTTTTTCTTTCCTTATGCCCCTGTTCTAAAGATTCAACTTAACTTACCTTCTCACTGTCTCACTGCTACTCACCACATCTTTTATACTCCCGCTGCTTCAGTCTGTTGATCAGCTACTTAGTAGAAGTATGCAATATTTCTGTTTCTACTGAAGAGCTACGTAAGGACTGAGGAGCAAGACTGATGACTCAGTAAATGTCTGATGCTATAAAAGCTCATTATATGTAGACTTAATGAAGGGTGCAAGAATTAAGGTAGGAATAGGAACCATGGTGGTTTACAGGCAGCATCTTAAAGCTTCCAGAAATTAAGCTTTATATCAATGTGTTTATCTAATGCTTAAAAACATCTTAATTTTCTGCATATTAGACCATATTTTTATTTGTTATGCTGTAGATATTTTCTTATTCTCTGTGAATGAAATAGGCATACATCTGGTCAGAGTTCTTCCCTGATGCTGAAGTTGCAAGAGACTCGCTTTAGCCATTGAGAATTGTTCTCTTTACCTCAATGGCCATAAATTTATCTTGTTTTCATTTCTTGATAGATACTAAAATACCATTCTTGTGGAACTTGAGTTGAGAAGTACGATAAGCACTAGATCCTTGGATCCTACCAGCAAACTCTTTGCCGTTAAAATGGTGCATAGCATGACTTCCAAGGCGGCCTGTTAGTGAGCCATGTGGTTTTGTTAACAAAAGGTTATGTTAATCTAAAAATTGGCTAGATTTTAATGAAAATTCTGGAAGTATTTATCCTAGTATAAGTTCATATTTAAACTTTTAGCCCACTTAAAAGTTGGGAAACATGCACTTGTGGCTTACAGAGCAAAATTCTGTACTATTTTCAAACCTAAATTTAAAAACAGAATATTAGGTGCATGTAATTCCTTATCTTTACATTAGCTTTTCAGTGTACTTGAGATATTTGGATAAACAAATTTTTATGGCAATTGAAAGACCAGTGTAGAATCATTTCATAGAATCATTTAGGCTGGAAAAGACCTTTGAGATGATCAAGTCCAACTATACTCTGGGCTAACAAAAATAACTATACACTTGTTTAATTTGTCTTCTGCAGTAGCGTAAAACACTTCAAGTGGTATTCAGCCAACAGAGGGTATGTAAGAAGTGCCATTTGTCGTTAAATCTTTAAGTCATGTAGGCTTTTTTTTATTGCCAGAAGTTACAGAATCACAGAATGGCAGGGGTTGGAAGGGACCGCTGGAGATCATCCAGTCCAACCCCCCTGCTAAAGCAGGTTAGCCTAGAGCAGGGTGCACAGGAACGCATGGAGGCGGGTTTTGAATATCTCCAGAGAAGGAGATTCCACAGCCTCCCTGGGCAGCCTGTGCCAGGGCTCTGCCACCCTCACAGTAAAGACGTTTTTCTTCCGAGTTAAAGTTTCACTATGCTTGCACACTTTATTTTATCTAAGCTAATTAGAAGTAACTGTGGCAAACTGACAAAGATGAATTTGTTCCAGTATGCATGACGCTCAAATAACAAACCCTATTTTAAAAATAATTTAGTAGATATAGGGAATACATACCTGAAAGATTGCAATCACTTAAGTGTTTTGTAGTGTCTATGTAAAAATCAAGGGGCAAGTTGTTCTTATCTTTCTCTTGAGATTCTCGTTGGTTTTCTAAAATAGTGACTTCAGTCATAGATTCTCTGAACTAGTCATAAAGTGACTTGCAGAGTGCGGCAGTGATCTCTGATACATGGCATTTGTGAAACTTTGCCTAGCAGTAAAAATAATACAAGAAAAACAGCTTGATTATTCCAGCTGAAATGGTCTGTAGTTACTTCCCAGTAGGATTGTTGCTGTGAACAGACAAAAGGACAATGGCAACTAGAAATCAATGTGTTATTCAGGTGGGACCTCTATTTCTTACCGGATAGTATGAGAAAGCTTTATTATGTCTTTCTGAGTCCTTTTATTAAAGGGCTTTGCAACCCAAATCCTGAGGTTTTTCCAAAGTATGAGCTAGAAAGTGAGCTTTACTGAGATGGTTACCTGCCTAACTGTGGCCGACGTATCAAAATTCCGTCATAAGTTGGAGCAACTGGAAAAGATGACCAATAAAATTGAGAACTTGTTTTTTTTTTTTTCACTGAAGTGCTGAGCTGTGATAGCAACTAACTCAGGTTTCATGTTATCTTTCTTTCTCCTCTTTGCTTTGCTCTTAATTCTGCTTTCTTTACATCACTGACTATATTAACTAACCAGAGCTCTATCTTGTGCAAAACTCTCCTGAGCACTGGGATCTGAAATAACTCAAGCACTACAGTTGGCAACGGCATAACCATGGGTGGCACGATTGTGTTACGCATGTGTTTCACACTCACTTTGGCACTGAATTTGGAAGTAAGAGTTTGCACCAAGACACACAGGGTTTGTATTCTGCTTCCTTTTTGATCTCCTCATTGTGGCCTCATGTTATCATCCAGAAAGCAGGATTGGATTTGAACAGCTGTAGCAGCAGCTCCAGTCCCATCACAGCTACTTTCTTTCCCCCAGGATGGATCGCTATTAACCTCTTCAGCATCTTCTAAAAGACTATCAAGCAGATGCTTTTTTGCATACAAAAGCAGAAGAACATTGTTAAAGTGAAGCCTTATGTGAAGGGTTTGAATTCCAAGATTGAGGTTTTTCTTTCCTTTCTACATTGTACCATCAATGGAATGTTTAAAAGAGTTTTGTTTGTCGTAGGAGGTCAAGATCTGAATGGAAACCTGAAACTATATTTAGCTGTTTAATATTACGCTTGTATACACAAAATCTTTACCACTGTAGACTTAAGTATTTTGTTAACACCATAACAATTAAAAACTGAAAAACTTAGTAATTTTTCAGTATTGCTTAAACTTTCGAAGTGTCCATTTTGCAGTTTAGAACTTCATAGTCACAGGGCTGTTTTGGCCATCTCCAGGTCAAAGTCTGCTATACACCGATTTTTTTTGTTTTCCTAAATGCTTTTTTCCTGTTTAGGTTAAAAGTAATTTTATTACTGTTTTATGAGTTTGTTTACTGTTTGATCTGCTTGTATTGAAGCATATTTTCTACCATTGCAGAATGAATCCAGAGAGCATATTGTTGCCTTCAACATGTTAAATTACAGAGCATGCAAAAATCTATGGAAATCTTGTGTAGAGCATCACACATTTTTTCAGGCAAAGAAGTCACTACCTCATGAAAAGAAGATATTGTCACATTATTGGACCCTGGGTTCTAGAAATCCAGCGAAGTAAGTATTGTGTGAAATCATGTTTTGCTTTGTAATGAGAAAGGGAGGATTTGTGTTGGTGATAGCTCCAGTTGGAGTGGCAGAGTCCAGTTCTGCCCACAGCTGTGTCCCAGTCCATACATGAACCATTTGACAAGTTATATAGCTGTGGTTTCAGTTTCTGCATCATGGTATAATTGCAATAGAACTTTTCTTATAATTTCCTAAAAAGGTATTTGAATGTAAGTATGGTTTACTGGTATTGTTTCCAGTTGCTGTTTCAGTTTGAGGTATAAAAACACTAGAAAGTAAAAACGTCATGTAGCTAATGATCCAATAAAAGAATTTGCAGAACAAATTTGTTTTGAACTGTTTACCCTTAGTGTCATATACAAACTGTTTAATATGTTAGGGCAATTTCTGGAGTGTGTCATAGCAACAACTTATGACCGACATCGAGATGAAAAACTTTGTCCCATCCAAGTATTCAAGATACCACTTTTGTGACACTTCTAATATTTTATTTGCCTGATTGGGTTCTGCTAGTCATGGAGCTGGTACTTTCATAGTGGTATCTAAGATCTATTTCCCCAAAAATAATACTTCAGAGCCTGTCATTTTGACATACAAAGTTGGGATTGTTCCTTCCCATATGCATCAACTGGGCCCTTCATTGAACTTAATCTACCGGTTTATTATCTAGTCACTTGATGTTGTAACGTCCTTCTGCATTTCTTCACAATTGACCTTTGCTTTCACCGTCCTGTGTGAATAATATCTTCAGCAAACTTTGTTCACTCCTTTCTCTAGATCACTAGTGAATATGTTGAACAGAAGAGCCCCCAACACATATCCCTCTAAGACTTCACTGCTGATTTTTTACCACTGTAAATCTAAAACATTTTTTTCCTATTCTCTCTTCTATGTCACAAGTAAACAAGTAATTCCTCCAAGTGAGGACCATATTCCCTATCTCCTGAGTTGCTTTATGGGCTTGAGGGACCTTGTCACATGTCTTTTTGAAATCCTGAATGGATTAAATCACTAGTTTGAAGTGGGAGGGTTATACTCAAGGAGTTCTGCTGTTTCATCTTAGAGGCTTTTAGATTTTTTTTCTAAGTATCAGTCCCAGTGATTCCTTTCATTATGTTTATTTGTTCTATTGTTTCATTTATCAGCAATTCAGCTACAAATGTGTCATGTTGTGTGTTGTCATAGTCTCATCTGTGTCCTGTCCCTCTTCATCCCCATGCCCCTAGAAAAAATCCTGTCGTGAAACATATCAAAAATCTTTCATGTTAATAGTGAATGAAAAAGAAAATCTTATGTCATTATCGTCTCTGAATGGGAGGTTTTGGAGAGTTCTTTGGTCCTTTGATCATCTGTAGTCTCTGTAGACTCTCTGGAAACCTGCTTGTTCTGATTATTTTTGGAGAAGTATTTTATTGTTTTCTTTTTGTTTGTGAGTGGTGTTTGTGGGTTTTTTGCAATGTGTTCCCTTAACAGTGTAACTCAACTTTGCAGTTAATTTGTCAGACTCATTCTCTTTCTCCTGTTTGGATAAGCTTCAACTTTTGGATGATGTCATCATACTTTGGATAGCTTTCCAGACTTTGTGGCTGGCTGGCTTTTCCTACTGTCGTGGCCCTTTAGATACTGCAGAAATTCATACTAAGTACAGTAGTATTACTTGTAAATGAAGCCAATTAACCCATGAGGGCTGTCCAACAGTAAGAAGGCTGATAAAATATGTTTTCTGCTGCAGTGGAACTCTGTGCTTTCACCTGTTGCTACATCATAGCAGAAGCAAATGAAAACAAGTAATTTTCTAACTTTTTACAAATCCATATTTTTAGAATTAGCTCCTCTATGGGGTAATATGAACTTGTTCTTCCTGTAGTGAAGGTTTTGAGGAGGTGACTTCTCAAAGCTTGTGGGATGGTCACATCCTGGAGTCCTTACTTCTGTCAAATTGGCAAACAGATTCAAAATCTTCATGCATGTGTAGACACATGCACGCGTAGGCATTGCACAGCCTGTGTAATGTTAAGAAAGAAAACAGTATTAGTTCCAAAGGGTACCAGTTTAGTATCATTCCAATTTTTGCAAAACATCTGATTTTTGACAAATATACTGTTATAATCTCTTAATAGCCTGTAGCATGCAGGATAGTTCTTACTGTTGAACTGAGTTACTAAGACAGACTGCTTTTCAAGTAATTTCATGTTCTGAGGCGTTATCTCTGATGAATTGCTTATTTAGGCTCTTAAGGAACCTCTAGGGAGAGCTGTTCATTGTAATATCTTCCATCAGCTTAATGATATCCTCTGTACTAATGTATTCTCTGGCCTTGTTTATGCCAGCAACAGGCATGAAATTTAGGATCTACGCGAGGCAGAAATGACTCAGCAATATTTACTATCAGAGACTACTAAAGTACGTAGGAAAACTTTCAGTAGTTCCTGTCAACTTGGTCACTGTCACTCAGCAAATTATTTCCTCAAAAGTTTTAACAAAAGGTGTGAACAAGTCACTCCTGAAGTCGTCTGTCATACATTGAAAAGTTTTACTTGCCTGCTTGTTTGGGATTGTGGAATGTTGTAAGAGACAACACAGGCTTCCACATTGCTTTTCAAGGTTGGCTCCGAGCTCATGTGGAAGCTATGCAACCAAAAAAGAGCTTCTGTATTCTCCCTTACGAAAGGGAGAAAAATTTTGCATTGAGTAAAAAACCCAACCAACCAACCAAAACCAAACCCACGCATGAAACCCCCACCAACCACTCAATATAGCCCTGCAGGTTTTAAGATTGACTTGTCTTCAATAATTCTTTTCATCCAACTTCTGTCAGCTTTAAGGGGGTTTACATTCAGGTTTTCCCACCTTAAGTATCACAAGTTTTCCTCTGGAATTTGTAGCTTGCTTGTACTATGTTCTTTTACACTCATGTGAGGCAGACATCCTGGGGTTTATTGCATCAGTTCAAATAGTTAAACTCGTGCAATTTCTTATTCGTGTATCTCTGTACTCTTCTAGATTCTCTTAGCTTAAGTTACTAGTGGAATTCCATTTAAGTTAGGCTGCTGAGTTGTATAAATCACCTGTAAGCCTTATTCTAAGGGCAGGCTGAATCACATCTCCAGATTCTTAGAGGTAAGTTCACTCAATGTTTCTGGACTGAATGCAGAATAACTTCTCCTAGGCACATTCTCATTCCTTGCTGAAAAGCTAAAAATGTACATATTTTTTCACAAAGGATAACCTCGGTAATAGATGGGAGCAAGAAACTCTCGCCTCAAGATGTTACAGCCCATTCCAGAAAGGCATTGGCAGCTTCCCAGTATGTTTGCTGAGAAATAGCCTCTTATTTGACATCTGAAGAGCAGCTACTTGGAGTTCAGGAAAATCGTTTGTTACATACCTTAACAGAAACATTTAGAGAATATATTGTTAAAGTGATTCCGTGATCTGATTCTAAATAGGGTCTGGCTTCCATCACCCGAGTAACATTGCACCTCAGAAGTCTGATTTATTCCAATAAGAAACACATTGCCCAAAGGTGGCTTCCCTGTGGAAACAGAGGATGGTCCAGTGTAGTCCTTGTTTGCTGAGGCAGCAGGTAGATGGTTAAAGTAGTCCTGTGGTCAGTGAAGCCATTAGTGAATTGTTACCCTTTTGAGTTTTAATAGGGAACACCTAGAATATTTTGCTGTATTTGAACTATGTTTTGTCAGGCACTTGTTTGAGTGCCAGTAGGACACACCGAATTTCCTGTTTTCCCCTCCATCTTCTTAAACACAATTAAGTTAAAAATAACTCTCAGAAAAAGTTATTTTTACCCTGGCTTGTGATTATCATGGTAGCAGGGATTAACAGTTTTATTGCCACATATGAAGGACAGCAAATGGCTCTGTGAGATACAAATGCATAAGTAAGAAGGGGTAAGCACAGGGGACTGTTTAAAATACATGAAATATAAAATTCCTTTCATAAGCATATTTTATTTCATTGAAGTTTTCTATGCAAAGTAATTCACATATGTTTTTTATTTCTTCTCAGGTCTGTGAACAGCCAGTACTGCAGAAAAGTTATAGGTGGGATGGTTTGGAACCCATCTATGACACGATCTTTATCTGTTGAGCATCTAGAGACCAAAAGCCTTCCTTCTCGATCACCTCCTGTTACCCCTAATTGGTAAATCTAGTTTCAGCCTTTCCCATACCTAATTCTAGAATAATTATGTAGTGTGTACATATATATTTATACATTGTTATTCTGAGGGTATATATGGTGATAAGAGAAGAGTGGGTGTCACTTACCTCAGCTTTTGCAAGGCTTACAATACCATCTGACAAAATATTATACCCAAGTTGAGACATTATTTTCAGAAAGGGTGGAAAAGAAAATGATTTAAAAAATAAAAAAAAAATGGTTGGATGACTGGACTCAGAGGGAAGTTGTTAGTGGCTTATACTGTACCTGGAGGCCAAGTGGAGTACTGCAGGGGTCTATCTTGGGACCTGCCCTGCTTAATGTCTTTATGATCTGGAGGAGGCAATGGAGTTCTTGCTCATCAGGTTTGCAGATGAGACCAAACTGGAGGGATGAGTCGATAAGCTTGGGGGCAGGGCTGCTATCCAAAGGGACATTGATAGGCGGGAGAAATGGGCCAGAAGGAGCTGTATGAAATTTGGTGAAGGAAAATGTTAAGTCTTGGGAAAGAGCAACCCGCTGCAACAATTTTGTCTGCGATGCAACTCTCTGGAAAAGGACCTGGTAATCTTCATAGGCAGCAAGCTCTACATGAGCTGTCTCGTGTGCCCTGGCAGTATAGATGGTAGATCAAGGGAAGTGATTTTTCCCCCTTTTGTTCTGCATTCATTAGACCTCATCTAGAATGCTACAGCTGCTTTTGTGACCACTAATACAAGAAAGACACTGACAAACTGGAGCGAGCTCAGTAGAAAGGCCACCAGCCACCAAGGTGGTCAGAAGTCTAGAGCATTTACCCTGTGGAGGAGAGGCTGAGACAAACTGCACTTGTTTGGTCTGGAGAGGAAAGGGTTTCTCAGATGCATAATAATAGCCTGGAAATACTTGGGAGGAGACTAGCTAGTGGATGAGGCCAGGTTCTTCAGTGTTGCGTGGTGGGAGGATGAGGCAACAGGTATATGTTGAAACAAGAGAGGCTCTGTCTGAGTGTAACGAAGAGCTGCTTCACCACAAGTACAGTTGAGCAGTGGTTGTTCAGAGAAGCTATGCGGTCTCCATCCTTCAAGTTTTTTGAGATCAGACTGGATAAAGCCTTAAGCAGCCTGCTCTGACCTCAGTTGACCCTGCTTTGAGGAGGAGATTGGACTAGATGATGACCATAGGTCCCTTCCAACCTGATTTATCCTATGATTAGAGCTTTAACAATACAGGTAACATTTTAGAGGGGGAAAAACACAAATCAGTTTGGTGTACTGAACCTAGCAGTGTATGATTGTGGGATATACTATACAAAATGTTTAAAAATTGGTTATTTGACGTGAGATGTATCGGCCTGTGATGAAGATTTCAGGACATACATTGCAATAGGCTAGAAATTTCACTTTGGTAAAGTTTTATGAATTATTCTGATCTCCCAACTTGTGTTTGTTATTTTTAAGGCGGAGTCCTAGACTACGTCATGAAATTCGTAAACCACGACACTCATCTGTAGATAACCTTACAAATGAGATTAGTTATATTACTGAAACAGAGGATGTTTTTTATACATATAAGGGCTCTCCAACATCAAAGGACAGTGATTCGGAGTTCTCTCAAAACCGTAGTCCGCAGAGGAGGTAAGGACTTCTGCAAACAATTTATTCCTGTTTTGATTTTTTTAAAAAACACCAAACAGTAACCCAAACAGCTTTAGTATACGATAGTCATCGTCGGTTCTAATATTAAAATGAGTTTGAACAGTTTTATGTTTGCATAAGCTTTATTTTGAGAAATTGCTAAACTGCAAATGCCATGATACAAAATGACAAGTTACAAACAAACCAACCCTTCATCCCTAAGCAGTTCTCAGTACTTCAGTTCTCAGTAAAATTAGAGAAGCTATTAAAGCATGCCTGTTCATATCTGTAATATCCTGTTTCCTGGCAGCTTCTGCAACCCTTTCCTACCTGTCACAAACTATTCCTTTTCTTGAGGGGGAAGACTTATTGAACTCTTAAGAGAGTTCACTTATGTTTCACATCATCAGCTCGGCATCGTCAGTTGAAAGAGGTACTGCATTTGAGTAAACATAGGAATGTAGAAATGCTACTGGTCATCCATCTTTTTCTTCCTCAGAGGAATTGTAGATTGCTAGTCTAAAGGCAGTTTGTGCTTCTTGCCTTGAGGCATTTTTGCTATATTCCTTGAGGACCAACTTTAATCTCCCCTGCAGCGGTCTAACCACTGCTAGTTTTGCTTCCAGGGCTTGAAGCACCTATCTCTGTGCACTGATTATTTGTTTGCTCATATATTACATTCTATGCTTGGCCTCACTGTTATCTTACTGAGTAAGATAATTTCTTATTGAAGCATTTCTTAATTAGTAATTTCAGATTAGCACAATAATAACTTCAGAAATAATGTACAAAGTCATCGGATTGTACAGTCTCAAAAAGAAAGCAGCTACTTTAAAACTTTCAGCTAAGGAGAATACTATATATTAAAATTAAGGTTCCTTTGTAATATTGCAAAAGGGAAATGGTTTCTAGTGATCCCTAGTAACTTTAAGGCAAGATGTATTTTGAGAAACAATGTATTAATGGAAGCTGATAGGGTTTACCTCCTTTGTGATAGTGTGTAGCTACTAAATGTAGCTGTAAACTCTGAACTGTTTTCTTCAGATTTTGATACAGTAGTAGCGTTACTACATTGCAGCAGAGAGTTTTCTCTGAAAGAAGAGGAAAATTAACGTGTTGTGTGCATATTTGGTGTTTGTCATTGTGGTGTTTTAAATTGTTTTTCTGTCTGGACATCAGATTAACTTCAGTACTAGTAGTGTCAGTAATAACCATGATAATATATAAAAGTGATGCTTCTAGGTCTTCTGAATAGGCATAGATAGGAAGCCATGTCTTTCCTGTGTTTTAACTTTTTCTGAGTAAAAATAGTGAGGCAGACAGTAAGAGGAGATGATGAGGGTAGAAGCTCTAGACAGAAAACTAAATTGCCATGCTGTGTACTGTGACTGACGGATTATGTCCTGCCTTTGTCATTCCTGCCAGTTATACATTGTTGGGTTTTTTTCTTTTATTTCCTTTTTCTTTTCTTCCCCTGCAGTTTTTTTCCTTTCCTTCCTGTTTCACTTTTCCTATGCCCACTGAGAATGGAGTGGGAAAGCCTGTTTTTATGCTGTTTCTCAGACAGTGACAATAGGATGTTCTAAATTTGAAAATAGCACATTCATTTATTTTCTGAGCACTAAATGATTATGCTGTGTTTGAGTAGTATCACTCACTGTGGAGAGGATTACTGTTAATACTTCACATAAACCAAATTTTCTATGGATCTTACCCTCAACACATTCTTGGTTTCTTGCGTATGTTTATAATATTTGGTACTCTGCAAGTAACTGAAAAAACATGTGCATAAATCTGATGAATTTAAATTCAAAGTGTGTGTTTAGGAAGGAGAATGTAACGCATGGAATGACTGATCCTTGTTGTATTAACTATTAGACTTCTGTAAGGTAAAATGGTAATTAATACTTTTCTTTTTAACAATTGAGGTAAAATATCAGTAA
>VZSC01015396.1:395355-427927 GCA_013398225.1 Steatornis caripensis
AAAATATCAGTAACCATACAAATCAAAAAATGTTTCTTCTCTACACTGAAATTTTAAACAGTTTGTTAGTCTGTGTTCCAGTTCTTCTTTTATATTCTTACATTAGTCATTACTTGCCTCACTCCCCTTGTTGAAAGGTGTAAAGTAAAAATAAGTATATATGTATAGTCAAATCTTTCTTCCCCTGAATGACTTAATGAAAGAGGGAATTTTGCATAAATTTCAGCTAAATCTGTTTCATAAGAAAAAAGTTTAACTTCAGTATTAAATATGGACAAACACTTGTCCTAGACTTTTGCCACACTTCAGGAATATTTAGATATTAACTATAAATCACATTGCAGTGTACTGATAAAGCCACCTTAGCCATTTTTGCCATCCTGATCTTTAGTAGATCTGAATTGACATAATTGAAACATGTTATGGAAAAATACTGAAACTGTAAATCCAGTTTTCTTTTCCCTTAGAGGAGAGCCAAGAGTAGCTTCTCATAGTCCTGCTAACATATGTTGTCTTTAGAGGGCTCTTTTTTTCACTGCCTAGCCTGCCATCTGAGACTATCAGAAGAGGTGTTAGTTAACACTAAATAGAAGTAATGAATAACTTTGATAGGAAAAAGAAATCTGAAATTTTTTTGAGAGCTACTAGCAGACAACTGTGAGGTGCTGATTTTTAATTGCTGAATTGTTATGTCTGAGACCTCAAATCTTAATTATAATCATGCAGCTGCTTTATTGTTGTAAACTAAATATGTTTACATCAGTTTCATTTACTGTATCTGAAGCTCAAGACTGTGCAAGCTGCAGTTAGCATGAGATATGACTCTATTTTTCAAGCTGCCATCAGCATTTCAAGGGAGGGGGGGATAGTTTTCACCTGTTTCACTCTAGCTGCTCAGTAATGTCTTACGTCCTTTTTGTCAAAATGACAAGTGGTCCAAGACAGTCCTACATTCAAACTGATCTGTTGTGATATAGTGCTTTTTGAGACAAATACGTAGGTAAAACTTGTATAACAAGCCTTACTGTGTACCTAATCCTACCAAGACACGTTTGGAACCTTGATGGGTATCAGAACTGTAGAAGCCACCACTGCTGACAGAGTACATACACCTGCACTTGTTTCCCTTATACCCTTTTTTTTCCTCCTGACAATATCAAGTATAATTATTTTCTTAATAATCTATTTCCTTCCCTGCTCTGTTTACTCACTTAAGGGAATCAGTCAATTTCTGCTTTGTTTCTGTAAAACAGTGCACAATTTAGAAAACAAAATATGTGGAACACCTCTTAGTTTAGAGGGCATAAAACACATCAGTTATTAACATTTATTCTAACATTTCTTTAAGTACATTGTACTGTATCAATATGTCAACAATTAGAACTATATTTACTGTTAAATAATTTAAATGAGCATGTGGAGGTGAGGGCCAGGAATATTTTTGTCATTTATTATATTGTTTCTCTGAAGAACACAGCGATTGTTTTAAAAATGTGCTTTGGGTGAACATTCTACCTTCTAACTGAAATTTATGAGGTATATCCTACAGGCTGTGACTGGAAAAAAGTAAAGTAAAAAAATTGAGCAAACCATGTTCGTAGGTAAACTACAGAAAGGTAGAGCAAGCTTGTGAGTCCTGTGTTGCTGTAGCTAGACTGCTTCTGCTACCCAAATTACTTAAGGTACTTTCACATTCAGGTACAATTTAAGGCTCAGACTTCATGAAAAGAAGCAATTTTTCTCTCTCAGATTAGTGTCTACAGAAAAGATTGGAGCTGTCTATTACATATGTATTATAGACAAAAAATTGCTCTAATCCCAAATTAACATATATTAAATAGAGCTTTATTCACAGGGCATGAATAGGTTTGGCTATCTAAGCCAGCTATCTCAAATCACAGCTGCATACAAAACCTGTCATCAAAGACAGTGCTGAAGAGGACTTCAAGAGGACTTTTGTTTAGCCCAGGGCTCCCCAGCCTTTGTGAAGAAAGCTTCCCCTGTCGGTTCTTTCTTCTCTTTGTTGCCCTGCTGCTGTCCAATTCATCAGACTGCTACTACCACTGAAAAATTAGCACTAACACAGCCATGGAGCCCACACTGAGCCTCCGAACTCTCATAGGTTGCTTTCTGTGTTATACCACACTTGTTATGGCTGTGCCTCACCAGTTCGGACCACTCTGTCTTCTGACTATACGTTGTACTCACTCTTTGACTATCGCATGCCTATGTGCATGTTCTACTACTATTATTTTGTCTTTAAAATGACTTCAATAATAATATTGAGATAAAATATAGCAATGAGTAAGTGCACTTGTTTGGTAACTGTTTTTCAGTTAAAATTGGCTTTCTTGAGAGATTTGCATTTTCTTCATTGAAGCACTGCTGCTACTGACTTATTACATTTCTTATTTTAAGCAAGGTAGAAAATGTGTCTCTGTTCTGTGAGGTTACATATCTTATCTTCGAAAGTCCCTAAACATTGAGGCATGCAGTAGGGTAGAGTTGTGAATACAAAAGCTTATGGTTTTCTTTGAGGCATAACACAAATTATATTATGAGGATTTATTATTTCTGAAGTTCTCTCTCCTGGAAAGCTGCTTTCATTTGGGTTTTGTTTTTGGGTTTTTTTTCCCCAAAGTTGTGTAATACGGACAGGCTACCTGGCATCAATCCATCCTGACAGTCTGCTGTCCTGATAGGTAGCTTGCCCTTGAGAAAAATGTTTCCCTTTAATTGTAACAGGTCTAAAACCACAGCTAGCTGTTTTTTAGAAAGGGCAGGCTGATGGACTTGGGCAGAGAATTCTTCTTTTATTGCAGTTTTTCCTTTTTTTAGCTTGGTATGGTACCTGTTGCAGTCTGTCTTGCTAAAGGTACCACTACAGTTTCCAAATTTCAAGTAAGGAAAGCCTCACTCGCGTACAGGAACAAATCATTGTTACTGATTTGCCTTTCTGTGACACTAATGTAATCTGTATGCTGCTGTGTCATTTGAGGGCAAANTATGGTACCTGTTGCAGTCTGTCTGGCTAAAGGTACCACTACAGTTTCCAAATTTCAAGTAAGGAAAGCCTCACTCGCGTACAGGAACAAATCATTGTTACTAATTTGCCTTTCTGTGACACTAATGTAATCTGTATGCTGCTGTGTCATTTGAGGGCAAAAGGCTACAGTGAAAATTAAGTACTCATATTGAAGTATGTGACATTATTTCAAAACCAGGTTGGGAAATTACAAAATATCTTCGATTTAAGCAGTAACCATTAAATCTAAGTTGGCTTTAACTGGGGCAATAGACTGATCGTATTTTGGAACAATGTATGCTGACATACTTGATCGTGTATCAGATCTTAGGTTTTGTCTTGCAAGACCGCACAGTCTCTTTACCCAGTAAAAGTTCTGGTTCTCAGTATTGATATCTTTAAAAAAAAAAAAAATTTAAAGTGTAACTTAATACTTATTGCACCCAGTAGTTCATGTGTAGGATTCTTTACCAATGAGCTGTTACAAGAAAAGGGGGAAAAAATCCTTGAGACTAGCTTGCCTTTACCTTCAAGTAGAATGAGCTTGCTTGTTTCCTTATGTTAAAGTATTTTTTGTAAATTAAAAATCTTTACATTTAAATGTTTCAATAATACGCATTTTAAGCACTTGGTGAGCTTAAAATACCAAGGTCCAAGACTTGCTATGAAAACAAAGACATGTAACCAAGTAGTATTTATGGAGCTTTGAACTTTAATTTTCCCTGTGTATTCCTTTCCTTTTTCTCAAGCATATTCTGGTGCCTGAGGTGTGATACAGATGTTCACACTTCACAGTGAAATGAGAAAAGGAAGTGAATGAATGAGTGTCAAGAAATGAAAACTGAAAACCACTGTGTCGTTTAATGCTCTTAACCTCTGAGAACCGCGCTGTGGGAAGCTGCATGGTTTTCAGCCAGCCCCTATGAAAAGGGAAGAGTATCCTCTGCTCTTTACCTGTTCACGGATTTAAGGTTTTAATCTGACTTTGTGGGAAGACCATACATTGTTCCCCATACCCACGCTTGCCCCTTAACTGAGTGTTGTTTCATTAAAGTAAGCTGATGTTTCTTTCAGACAAGGTGTTAGAAGCAAAGGGTTACTGAAACAAACAGGTTTCTTTGTGGTTCAAGATTTCAGTTTCTCCTTTATATGAGGAGCGGAGCTTATTTTTGACCTTGTAAATTCAAATGTAATGGCTTGTGCTTTTTTTAAATGTTTTTTATACTATAGGTGGAATAGCTTGGAGTGTTAATATAGCTGTTTCTTGCCCTCTTAATGCCTTTTTTCGTGTTTTTGAACACACTTTTCTGAGTGGAAAGAGGACTTGTTAGTAAGAATATATAAATTTAGCTATGTATATAAGATACTATTTTAAAGGAAAAAAAATAACTGGGTTACTGGCTTGGAAAAGTAATCTGATAAAGCTGTGTGGAGGGTCTTGCTACTTGAACTGTATTTGCTTTCTCTTGTTTACTCTGTAATTAAATAAACCAAAGATGTCTGTTTGGTTTGGAACAGCAGACTGTGTAGGAGCAAGTGTTTTGGTAGTTTTTGTAGAGTAGTCTCAGTGGAGTAACAGAAGAGATTAGGTGTGAAATTTTCTGTTTAACCAGAAAGAATATTATTGTAAAACACATTTCTAAATTATAAGGTATGGTATCAGTCAGGAAGGAAAACTTGCTGGCAGATGAGGTGTTATAGATCTTATATTTAAAAGCCATACACTGATTAATGGGATAAATCTGACTAGTTATTCATAGGTGCGAGTGTATGATGTATGAGGAGAACCAGAAGACTGGGGGGTTGAGGAGGGGTCGGTTGCATTGTTGCCTTACTCTGCCAGAAGACGATTGTCAAGAATATGGAGCCAACTCTTCTTGCAGGTGCACGGCACAAACGTGAGGCAGTGGACAAAAGTTACAGCAAGGGAAATGCTGAAAAGACAGTAGGGAAAAAACAAAATCGCACAGAGATTAGTTAAGCCCTTGCACACATTGACAAAGATGGAGGTGTTTCGTCCTTGGAGAGCCTCAAAACATGTGACATGACAAGGACCTGAATGTCCTCCTCTATTGTTGATGTTGGCTGTTCTTTGAGTAATAGTTTAGATGATCTCTCAGGGTCCCTTCCAACCTAAATTACTTTGAGGCTACAATTCTACTTGTTATAAATGCAACATATCCCTGGGTAAGCTTTTCTCTAAGTTAAAAATACTTGTGAAGCGCTAAACCTCTTTAACTTATATTCTAAAACTGACTTTTGCTGCTGATATAGACGGCATAATGTGTACAGTCCCAGAGTTGGAGGGGAAGGAAATGAAATTATGAACTACTATACAAAAAGGAAATTAACTTGCACTATGCTATGAATTTCTGGAAATGCATATACACTGCTGGTGTAAGTGTGATGCATCATCTGGTGAAGGTATTGCACTGAAAATAGATTTCCTGAACGTATGCCGCATTTGTTCAATTCTTTCAGCTTACCATTTTGATAGACAATAAACTGTAGCTCCATAGTGAGATTTGGTGAATGTACTATGGGAACACATCATTATTTCAACTAAAATATAATTCCTTTTGTGAACAAAATTTTTAAAGCACTGCTGTTGATGAAAGTACCCTTTAGATGTATCCAGCCAATTCCTAGTAACTACTTTCTTTGTAGAAAATTGCAAATAATAAAAAAATAAATTAAACTAAGTATTTATCTTTAGGTTTTAATTATATACAGACTTGTTCAATTTCTTGTTCTTACAAAATCTGCTGCAGTTCACAACAGTCTGTTGTCCTTGTTTGTGTACTTCAGCCTTTGTCAGTGAAGATGATCTTCTAATACTAGGCAATGGATCTGAGCACACTTCAGTGTTTCAAATTAGGGTTTCAAGACAACTACCAATAGACTTTTATGAGTTTCGCTGTGCTCTTCCACTCAAATATGCATGAAAGTAGTTACCAAGATACATACATGTACACGTAAACTTTTATATATATATATATCTCCTTATTAAAATGTGCTACGCCTTCCTTGTCAGTTCAAAGAACAATCATTTCACATCCAAATGAAGTCTCAAAGTTGAATTGCAAATCTGTGATAAGGCAAATTTTGCAGCAGTGGTTGCAGAGTATCAGAGTAGATTAAATTTTTATGTAAAGTCAGTAAACTGAAATATGGTCAGTAGAAGCAATGCAGATGACTGTTGAGTATCCTTTTATGGGTGATGGCAGCAGCTTACAAATGTGAATGTTTGGAATTTATAGAAAATCACTGCAAGACTTGTGTATACCAAGAAGTCTGCAAGTTTTTTCTCTAATGGTACCGTTAAGTATGCAGCACACAATTTATGTGGCCTTCTTACATGGTCGTTCTGTTCGTAGAAATGCTGAACATTAACTGTGCAAGTCATTCTGTATATAATTTTTTTCTAAAAGACAGCAAAATGGTGTTGCTGTAAATACCTTCCACTTACTTGGCTTATGAATAATAATCCCAGTTTTAATGGTGAGCTCTCAGAAAAGAGGTGATAATGGAAGCACTGGCACACTCAGTCTCCCCAGCCCTGCAGGTGTTATAAAAAAAGAAGCCTTAAGAACTTCAAGAACAACACAAGGGCAAAACCTACAGATGTTTCCTTCAGTTGTTTGTAGAGGGGGAGTTTTGCTACAGTTCTATTGTTTCAGTTGTCCCTTTTCTCTTGGGGTTTTACTCCACTGTAGTTTATCATCCTCGGTTCTCAGAATAGCAGAATTCCCGCACACCAAAATGGGGAGGAGGGGTCTTTGCTTTAAACCTTTCCTTTCTGTCCTCCTGTGAGAAGAGGAGACTTAGGCTTTTCAGGGAAAAGAGTTTTATTTTGAAGATCTTCACCAACAGAGCAATCCGTAGTGAGCGAACAATTGAAATGGCATCATTTTAGATATTTTGTGGAGTAAGGAAGAGAAATTACCTGCAATTTTAAAGTGTTTGCTCATTAGCTGCACCAATGGAAAGCTTAATCTCCTTGCAAGGAAGGGCGCTCTTTCTCGATGAAAAAGTTGAATGGCTAGTCTGGTGAGTGTTCTCCTGTGTTGACTTAAAATATAGTCCTTGTCATATGTTGTGAAATGAGGAAGATAGGGTGGTAAAATGTGGAATACTGTATAGCTGGAAAAGATCATCTGGTTATTCATGTTTAAGGTACTTCATCATACTTTCGGATAATTAAATGCTGGAAATAGTATTTAACTGAGTTGCCAAGCGAATTCTGCAGCTCTTGCATGCTGAGCTACTGAGGACTTCACAAAGACACAGCAGCATTATCCCTGATGAATTCTTTTAAGCGCTGAATTTGCTCACTTTCTAGGTGAAATTTTTTGTTACCCTTTTCCACTTTAAAAGGTTACAGAATGATTCAGTAACTCTTTCAGAGTTTGAATTAAAGTGCAGTAACTCAACAGATAAACCTTCAGCAAATATTACTAAGAATTTATATCCTACATTTAAGTCTCCAAATGCATTACAGAGATGATGAAAAATGTGCTGTATGTTTATACACAGTATGTGAATGGAAGGCCAAGCTGGTTTTTTTCTGTCTCAAATGACCTCACTCTATTGGGAGGGAAGAGGGGAGATAATTTATTAAAATGGGGACATTGCATCGATTTGCATCACAATTTTACAATGTGTAACCTCTTGGTGAAGGATTTTGAAAGGGTTAACTTATGGCAATGCGAGTTCTACAGAGACTCTGGTAATAGTACTGTAGCTCTACTGCAGCAAAGCATAGAAAAGATGTACAGTTTCATTGTTCTTTGCCCCACACGGAAATTTAAACAAAAATACATTCAGTGTTCCTTTATTTTTAGCGTAACTTCCTAAGGAAATAAGGCTTATGTCATTGCTGCACTGCCCGACTGCATCTGTTCCAAGATGGGAACGTCTGAATGATTGCAGTCAAATCTAATGTAGGAGCAGAATTTTCAAAGATGCAACGTTTTCTAGAAGATTAGTGAAAGTCAGTGGCTAGTCAGGAAAAAAAACCCAAACTGATCTTCTGCTCTCACTGAGCAATTACAGTATGCGTTCAATGGTTGTCTGTTCCATTTAGATGTGGGCTGGTCAGGCAGCGAGTGCAAGTTCCCAAAGGATCTGCTGTGCACTGCTGGCACTTAGTGGGTAAAAATACTGTGGGGATTGCAAACAAGAAGAATGGGAGATACTTGTGGGAGAGTGGGGGTGGATGTCAGTGTGATCACAAGAGGAGCATGACTGCAGTAAAGAAGGAAGAAGTTTAGTGCTTTTAAAAAAAAAAAAAGTACACACAACCCAAACCTCCACAAATTCTTAGGGAATCAGGCTTCACCATCTCTGCCTCTCAAGGAAGAATTTGTTGATATTGTAGAATACGTATAAGGAAACCAGACTGATACTGCTGCTATTTTTACTGTAGTTCTGATGAAACATAATACATAATTCTTAGTATTGACATTGTTTTAGAGAAGAATAATTGAAAAATTAACTGTATACTGTGAATTGCCTCCTATAACTTGGCAGTTCAGCAGCTCTACATCCAAACCAAACTACTTCATGTTTGTATTTTTCAAGCATGGACTTATCTCACTCCAGGTTTTTTGGTCACTACTTAATTAAATTTGTAAAGCTATCCCACGTGCCTTAAACTTACTTTGCTTTGCAAGCACTTTTTTGCTAGCCTATACTTTCAAGTTTATCTTGGTATCATACCTATTGTTTTAATTGATATAATATTGTTTAACTCACTGTTTCAGGTGATCTCTGATAATTAAATGCCTTGGAAAATGCTCTATACTGCAAATTTTGATTTCTTTTCCATGCTAGATTGTCATCTGTGTAATCACTTCTGCTTTATTTATGCTTTGTATTAAAGTTCTCTATCAATATCTGTTCTACTCTCGCATTATGAGAATGTGTGAGAAAATTCATGCTTCTGAAGCAGCCTGTGCTCGTTTCTTGTTACCTATACATAAAGATTTTGCCATGTTTAACTTTTTACAAAATACAGTACGTGACGTGAATAGTCGCTGTGATCCACATCTAAAATGTTTTTAAATTATGTAGTGTGTCTTGCTAAATAATTACCTCTGTTACCTCTGTAAACTGTTACATAGTATAAGTTGTGGTAGCAGATGTGTGTTGTCTGTAGTTGGACTTGTGCCAAAAGTGCAAGTGAGCAGTTAGAGCTGCTTTGGGATTTTTGTAGAGTGTTTCAGAAATTCCATAGTTGACTGATTGGGACTTTCAGCATAGGATTAAGTATTCTTTAATTAACTGTAAGCACACCTTTTGGCTTTTATGCAGGCATTTTTTTTTTAATTAGAGTTTAGTTCTTGTTTTCCTGAAGCTTTAACTTATGTTCATTTACTGGTTGTTTGTTTGGTTTTTGTAACAGGTCATCTGAACAAGAATCACCAAAGTGAGTTTTCTTTAAACTTTCTACCATAGAATCTTTAGGATTAAGATATGTAATTAAATACATAAATTGAACTGATTTTTCGAAGTAGTGGGTCTTGTATGGTTAGAAGACAGAAATAAATGTATAAACCAATGAAGATTTAAAGATATGTATTTTAAAATTAGGTTTTTTGATCAGAATGTGGGGTTTTGATCAGAATTTGGGAGGTCTTAGGTCCTAATACACCCTTAATCACTAATAACAAAAAAGGTACATTAAAAACTGTTATAAATGTTCAGTGGTGCAAAAACCCACTGGTAATTTTATGTGGAAATGTTTATGTAGTACTAGAAGTCATTAACTGAAATAACTTGTCATATTTTTCTGGTATTGTAAATTGTTTTCTACACTGGAAAATCATTATGAACTGTAATTTTAACTTGCAAGTGACATTTTGTTTTAAAATCACTATGTTCTGAAAAACTTATTATGATATATTTACATATCCAGTGTTCCTGCTTGCTTAACATTAACCTCACAGGAATCATGAAAAGTCCTGGAAGCTGTCAGATAAAAACAGCATTTATGATAGTATAATTCCTTTAAGTGTCATTATAGTTGGCCACTTCAAAGTATTTTCAAATTATTGAGAGAACTAAGTGAATAATATCTCCCAAACACTGAAAAATATTTTCTGTAATAACTGAAAATTCTGCAAGTGTTGCACATAACACCTCATTCATATTGCCAAGTACATGTAGTATAACTGAACGTCAGAAATGTGGCAAGAATAAGTTTGCCTGATCGCACCTTTCAGAACGTTTGTTGTGGTCAGATTTCTACAAGCTGGGAAATAAGTGTTTGCATTATTAAAGTTTGCTGCAATGCACGTCCTGTACGTTAAAGGCCTAAGCTACATTCCTTCTACATTACTTCTTCATTGACAGCTAGCAGTGACTGCTGGAAGTGGTTCTGAAAAGCTCACATATATAGTTAGACTAAGGCCAGAGCGGAGAGAAATGTTTGAATTCACAAATTTCGATGCCAGGGTTTACTTGCCTATTTTTCTGCCACTTTCACCCTGTGAGAATTTGGTGTTGCTTTTAGGGATAAAGTGCAATAAACAACTAACAGCTCGTGTACTTCCAAGGATCAAGTATACTTCATTGCAGTGCTGGCTTGTCAGTGGTAGTGCAGAGTATTCTTGCAAGACGTACTGGCACTGAGCATGATGATGTGTCATGTAAGTGAAAGGTCTGCCTGCAGTGGGGTAATACGAGTAGCTAGGACTCAGTTTCTGGCATCCACAGCCCTGTGTGTTAATGGTATGTAGCAGTGTCTGAGCTATACCTGAACTTTCCCCAGGACAGAAGTTTTCACAAAGTACTATAAAGACGGAGCAGTTCGTACGTATGGTATCTGTGAGTTTGATCCAATTAAAGAAGGTGTTTAGTTCTATTAGGTGAATGCCTGCATTTCATCCTCTTCAGAAGAGGGCATGCAGCTAAATGAATGTTTCAATGATCCTGGAGCACAACCAGGCAATTTGGTCAGTTCTAAGATTTGAGGTGTTCATTTACTTACCCATTTTTGTTATACTTGAATTTTAAGATTCTTGACTCACTAGGCCAGTTCTGCACCTCCGTTTAATTCTGGATCCATCTTCACGGTTATAGCTACCTCAGTGACAGAATATAGTAACTGTCATTAAACCTTTCAGTGTCTCTTCATGTCCTATTTCTCTGGCAATTTACTGTGGCTTTTCTGCAAAGCACTGTCTCCCAGAGGGGTAAGGTTAACATGACATTCATAAGACAGAGGAATGAAAAAAAAAGGTGCTTTGCCGGAATGGGAGCGGAATCATGGCAAAAAGGTTTTCATGGGTAGGATTGGCAACAGAAGTGCCTTTCCCCTGGGGTTCAGCTCTCTTCGTGTTACTGTGGTTTCCTGTACAACTGCAGCATTGTCGTCCGCTGCTAACAGCCAAATACTTTGCTAAAACTGTTTTTGCCACTGTAGTTTTGTTTTGACCATTCTTCTGGATGTCCACTGATGAAATGATAGGCTTAGATCATACTGCAATCCTGTTACCCTGCACCTCAAGAAGTGGTGTTAAATCTAAGTATAAGGTTGGCTTGCTCTTTTAACTGGACAGTAATTTGTATGTTCTACTATTTAGTTTTAAAATCTGAATATCGATACCTTTGTAATATTTATTTATCCTTTTTAAATGAAGGAATGTATTGGGAAACAGTCCAACGCAGACTTCTCTGACCCATACCTCACCTAAAGCCTTGGCTCAGTCTCCCAATGGAGCTGGTAATATTTCCGGCTCTTACCTGTTGGAAGGGGTTGATAAACAGTTCTTAGAAACATATGACAACATTACAAGAAGTAGCTCGACAGAAGATTCCAGTCAGTACTACTGTGATAAGGTATGTTCAATTGCCTTCTTTTGAAGTCAGAACTAGCACTAAATTTAGCTTTGAACTGTAGATTAAGAACCCACAAAAAGTGGGTTTTTCCCATTCCAAGATGAGCATATTTTTTGCAGTAACAAGAATAAATTTTCTCTTACTACTCAAATTTATCCAAGATTTTGCACACATTATGATAGGCAAGCCTGCCAGCTACATCGATTTTCATAGTGTTCAGGTTTCCAGAAGCATCTCCAGGGGAGGTTCCTAGTGGGATGGGAATAGTTACGTGATTAAATCTTATTCTTCCAAGGAAAGATCAGGTAACTCAAGCTGTTGTATGTCTTCATAGCAGGCACAACTCTGCTTTATCCCAGGCATCTCCTCTTTAGCATGGCTAAACATTGTCCTTTGAATTCTGTGCTGGCTAGAGAGCAGCTGCTCCCTGCTAGGGTTATGGTAGTGGATCTTTCTTCCCCTTTCTCCAGCCCTATTCCAGAGTGGTGCTGTGCAGCTTCCTAACCTGCCTGTCCAGTAGCTTCTCCCAACTTTTCATCCTTCTGGCTTGTAAATCTCCTGCAAAAGATACCAATGCACCCATTTACGGGAGGAAAAATCGGGGTAAAAGTAGTCACTTCATAGTCCTTAGAGTAGAATTGATTCAAACGTGCTGCAACTAAAATTTTTCCTTGTAAGTCATCTTTAGTAAAGACAATGCATTGAAAATTTTAATGGGAGCTGTCAGTTGAGAAAGTGAAGATGAGAGTAACAGTGTTAGGACAGAGCAAGCAGAGGACGTATTTGCTGTTATGTATGTTGCTATTTTTACAATTTGAAAGGTTACAATCAGGAGTATATTCTGTAACCTTAGCTTCTTTGTATTTTAAACATGGATTTACATAGAGTATTCTTGTTCAGCCCATCTAAATTTGGACGCACTATTTTCTAATTTCCTGCTATTTGCTTTTAAAAATTAGAAAAGTTTTGGTTGTTTTTTCTATATATTGCAGAATGACCTTATTGAGGGAGATGTACTTTTGGTGCGTATCATACCAGATGAAGACGGGAAGTTTGGATTTAATCTAAAGGTAAAACAACAATCTTTTAGCTATTTTAAAATGCTTTATAGAGATACTATACTTTGACTTTGTGATTATTTTTTCATTTTTAATGCAATGCTTTGGAAAAAGCAGTATATTCTACAAGAATTTCTTAGGGACCGAGACTTTTTAGAGGTGGCAGCCTAATCCTTAAATGCTAAAGCAACATTTACAGAAATATGCCTTTACTAATTCTCTGGCTTTTAGTTGCATATACTGTGGGCATTTCCAAAGCAGACTGGCTATTTGACTGCTTAAATATGAACTTGGAAATTAATTTAAGGCATCAACTTTTGGAAAATTGGACCTCTGTATTTTAGAACAAGTTAGATAGTTTGTGATATCCAATTGAGTATATCCATTTCAAAATCATATTGGAAAGGTGAAAATTAATCTATGAAGAAAATTGAAATGACTACTAATAATTGACTACTGAAATTTTTTGACATTCTGTCACTGAAATTCCATTTAAGCAGACAGTGTAGTGTAAAGTAGCTGTAATATCACAATCAAGGCAGAGTTTTATCTTTTCACCTTGAACATTTATTGGTTGGGCACTAATAAAGCGTCATGTAAAGAGAGTAAGGGAGTACAGTTGTCTGGAACTTTGATCCTACTTGATCCCTTGCAGGTTCATCACAACACCTAAGAACACCGTCCACCTTGCAAGTTCAAGTGTTGAATTAGGCTTGCTTGAAGGGTAGAGTTAGAATAAATGCTGCATTTGTTCTGTTTATTGCCTTTTAAAATATTTGGGAAGTGAAGACACTGAGTCTAGTTTACTGGAAGTTGGTAGATTTAAAGATACCACACCTTCCCCCCGCTCCATTTACTTACTAAAATTCAATCTTACCAACCTTGCCTATAATGATAGAGCATAAAGTTTATAAAAACAAAAATAAGTGATTACTTGTTTTAAATGCTGCTTATGCTTATTGTAATGATATATTTATGGTTGTTATTTACTTGACATTCCTCTAGGGTGGTGTAGATCAAAAAATGCCATTAGTGGTATCAAGAATAACTCCAGGATCGCCTGTAAGTAAATTCTTAAGACTTTTAATCCCTTCCTTTATTACTCCCTCAACCACTCGCAGAGGTCCGTACATGTAGGAGTTTGGAAACCCATAACCACTACAAGATAACAGCTGAGCTGTTCGCTTTAGAAATTGATTTGACCAGTGGTTTCTTAAACCACGGATGAAAAGATCTGAAAGTGTTAGCCAAACAAGATACCAGTAGAAATGTTTGTTTCCCTCTGTCATCTCAAATGGTATGTCTTGAACTGCAAAATGTTTGATGAGGGGCAAGAGCAATGACTGAAGATGTGGAACAGTTCAATAAAGAAGAGAGTAGTCTGGGCCCCTGCAACCTAGAAAAGGGAGCTAGTTTAAGGAAGGTATAGCAGAGATCTGCAAGGTTAGGAGCACTGTGAGCAGGGAATTGAAGTAGAGGAACTATAGGCTACCAAATTAAGTTAGTGAAGTCAGGTTCATCATGCTTAGTGAAGTAGTTCTTCATGCATAAGACAGTAGACCTGTGAAACTCCTTGACAGATGATGCTGTAGCTAAAATAATTTTGTGAGTGGTCAGGAGAGGACAAATACCTGTGACAAAAATCTGCTGACAGTTACTGAATAGACAAACCACAACAAACTGAGGTAGTCATTAGGGCTAAAAATATTCATGGGATGGGAGAGTACTTCGTGGGGAAGATGGGGTGCAGAATATGTTTGCTCTGTTCTTATTTTGCCATGCATTTTTGCTTGTGGAAATATTTATGGACCAGGTGGAACATTCATCAGAATCAGTACAGCCATTGAATTCTTCTTTTGAATTGTCAAATAATAATAGTAATACAATATCTTGGTAACTTTTTTCTAAATAATTAGTACATAATTTTTTTAGGGCATTTTTATCTCAATTTTTTTTACTCATCTTCTTCCAAAGTGTATTTCCTGACTCTTATAAAATAATTTCAGTGCAAACTTGATAGGAAATACTGCTGACTTAATCAAAAAATCTGATGTACTTTCTACATCTTGTAGACTCCTTTGAAATATGATAAGCTGTCACAGGATTGATATCTAAATGTCATAAGGTAAATCAAGCTAAAACAGATTGTTTGAGAAGTTGTTTTTGTCACATTTATGATTTGTGGCTTGACTGATGCAGTGCATAGCACTCCTTTATAAACTACAGTAATTGTTTGAATAAAAGAGTAGGGAATTATCATTATAACGTAAATCCACAAAGTGAAAATAAAGCAGTCCTTAAAACATTTCATGGTCAACGTAGCAACCTTCTTAAGGGTGATTTGAGATACTGAAGTTAATATAGGGCAAATGCTCGTTCCACAGTCAGAGAATGAAAGATGCTTCTCCAGAAGCAGTGATTTCCTTTGGCAGATTCAGGTTGTCTTCTGGGAAGTATTGATCTGGTTTTTAATCTTGGCTTGGAAAAGGACTGGACTTCTAATTTATACACTTCATTTAAGTGTCTCCAGTTAGTGGCATAGGCATAGATGCAAGTGACCAATTAGCTCTCTAGCCTAGTAAGCCACCAAGCAAGCAAGTTATCAAGAGTCAAGGAATAAATTGGAAATGGTTATCTAATACAGTATACACAACAGCACTTACAGAAATCACATCGTGTTACGGCAAGAGGAAAAAAAACCCTTATTTTTAGAGCATAACAATATTAACATTGATTATATTGTTTTCCATATACTAAATTTCACCTGTTCTTGACTGTTTTACAAAATGTATCTGATATTTGAAAGTTCAAGTTAAGCAGTCTATGGAATGCATTTTTATGTTACTTCAGCTCAATGATGCCTTTCCTTCATTGTATTTGCTACTATTTTAACTTGCTCTGGAGTCACTTGTTACCCTGTAAATTGTCCTCAAGGATGCTTTTTGGTGATAGTATTTGCTAAGATTATATCTCAGGTTTGTAGATTGCTTTTTCCCCTTTTAGTACAAAAAGATCTGTATTTTTTGTGGAGGAGGGGAAGCAAATACACTCACCAAAATAAGGCAGTATTTTCCCCTTTATGTCCTAAAGTTCTTTTAATAACACCCCTCTAATACAGCAGCAAATCTGGTATGTAGGACAGAATAGCCAAAATTGTTGTGGGAGAGCATCAAATCTAAAGAACAACCATCATTGTTATTTTATTTAATAGAGTTTCTCATTGAAAAAACAGTATGCATGCTTCTTGGAGCAAGAACAAGGTGATTAGCATAAAATGAAACATTGTGTCAATAGGACAGGAAGCCTTTGACATAATTAATTGTCTGGAAAAGCTAGTATCTGAAAAATCTACAAATCATGCTTACACAGAAGGCATTAATTCTTCTTCGAGATATATTTTATATAGTCAGATGATTCAAGTAAGAGAGCTGAGGCATTAACATGTCACATGATTAACAGTTTCTTTGAGCAAAGGTATTAATCTCCTTCTGTAATAAAGAATATAATAGCCAGCAAGCAGCCAAGAAATCTAAATTATAGACAAATATAGGAGTTCAGAAACCATTCCCTCTATGTTCTTGCTGACTTCTTGACTGTCTAGAGTGATCTGATATGGTCTTTGTATCACTTATCTTTTCAAATAATTATATTTCAGAGAATAATTTATATCAATAATATTTTAGAGTGATTAAATCAATCATTCATTCATAGTTGCATTCTCCAGTCTTGCCTCTGTAAATTGTACAAAATATGCAAGGGAGTTTTTGGGGAGCTGTTAAATTTAACCTAGTTAAATCAGTGTTGAAGAACACCATGGCTGTTCCTAATTCCCTTTCTTTTTCTGTTTACATTTGCCTTTTTTATTAATCATTGTCAATCTTCCCTATCCTTTGTTATTTTCTTTTCTTAGTTCTTTGGAAACAGTTGGAGGATGCTATTCCTTTTTTTAATTTTTGAACAGCTTTTCTGCTTGAGATATTTTCCTCTTGCATACATCTTCACTTTCTCCTCTTTCTTTTCTCCTTTATCTGTTTTGTGGCACTCATACATGTCTTAAGTTTTCTTTCCTTTTATTTTATTTTCTGACACAAGTGGTTCTGAATTTATTTTTTTTCTTTACATCCTTGCCTCTGTGTTTTTTATTCTACATTTTTCTTCTTGTTGGTTCTTTCGTTATCAGTTCTCCTTTCCATCTCTTTCTGTTCTTTCCTTGGTAATACAGTACATCACTGATAAACTTACTTTAGGAGCCATCAGTGCAAAGTGTAACCAGGATCGGGTCTAGTTAGAACATCTTGCTCACATTTGGGGGTTTGGTGATGGATTTTCATAGGGCTAATAAGATTGGATGACTAAAGTTCAAGGAACCTATGGCTGGCATTAAGAAAATACAGGGAACAACTATGAGCAGAGAATATCAGTAAAGGTCTATGTCTCATTCTTACAACAAATGAAATGAAGTGTATATATATATAGTATGTCACTCTTGCGTAGCTGAGCAATTCCTAGACAAAATAAAAATTAGAATAGCAGTGAAAGTAAAATTGTTACACTACTTGACACTCAAAGGTTGTAGAATCTTGCACATTCGTATTACAGAATTACAGAAGGTTGGAAGGGTCCTGGAGGTCATCTTGTCCAACCCCCCTGCTTAAGTGTCACCTAGAGCCACATGTTCAGGACCATGTCCAGATGGCTTTTGAATACTCCAAGGTGGAAGACTCCACAGTGTCTCTGGGCAACCTGCTCCAGTGCTCAGTCACTCTCGCAGTCAAAAAGTGCTTCCTGATGTTCAGATGGAGCCTCCTGTGTTTTAGGTTGTGCCCATTGCCTCTTGTCCTGTCACTGGACACCACTGAAGAGAGCCTGGCTGCGTCTTCTCTGCACCTTGACTTTGAGTATTTATATACATTGACAAGATCTCCCCTGAGACTTCTCTTCTGTAGGCTAAACACTCCCAGGTCTCTTAGCCTTTCCTCCTGTGAGAGATGCTCTAGTCNGAGAGCCTGGCTCCGTCTTCTCTGCACCTTGACTTTGAGTATTTATGTACATTGACAAGATCTCCCCTGAGACTTCTCTTCTGTAGGCTAAACACTCCCAGGTCTCTTAGCCTTTCCTCCTGTGAGAGATGCTCTAGTCCCTTAATCGTCTTCATAGCATCATCATCATATTCTGGCCATATCTTGAATTGCTTTGCGCTAGACTTAGAGCTAAGCATACAAAGAACTGTGGCGCAAAAAAAAAAAAGCCAAACAAACCCTAGAGTTCTGCAGTTAATCTAAATTTGTCTATCCAAGAAAAGATCAAATGTAACTTGATTTGAGATGGTGAAAGTGTTCTCTGCAGCACAGGTAGCAAAAGAATTTGTCACAAATGCAGGGTACTTGAGTATCATAGGTTGAGTACTTACCTGCATCTTCGTGTTAAAACTTTCTGGGGAATGTTTCTGGAAAACCTTGTCAGAAGACTTTGCTTGCATGATGAGCTTAATATCCTGATGTGTTCCTGCTTACATGACTGGATACAATGACATTAATGTGTTTCTTTGGTCTTGAAACAGGCTGATAAATGCATTCCAAAACTGAATGAAGGTGATCAGATAGTATTAATTAATGGCCGAGATATCTCAGAGCACACGCATGACCAGGTGGTCATGTTCATANGATTTCTCTGTATTCAATGTATAAAAACTGAAGCATGTTATCTTACATGCCCCAAATGCTTTTTCCAGAAATTTATTTGTAAATGGCTGTAACCAGTGGTTGTTGAGGCTTGGAGTCTGAAATTTAGATCTTTAAGAGCAATCCAATGATGGCTGTTTGATAAATACAAATTCTTTTTCTAGCTATCAATGTGCTGTTTTAACTGTTTCTCATCTTCATTGAGAGGCTTTGAAGCAAGAAAGACAGCTATAGATCTGAATCCTTTGATACAACTTCTGATACGTAAGATGAAACTTTGTCAGGAGAACCTTGTCAGAAGACTTTGCTTGCATGATGAGCTTAATATCCTGATGTGTTCCTGCTTACATGACTGGATACAATGACATTAATGTGTTTCTTTGGTCTTGAAACAGGCTGATAAATGCATTCCAAAACTGAATGAAGGTGATCAGATAGTATTAATTAATGGCCGAGATATCTCAGAGCACACGCATGACCAGGTGGTCATGTTCATAAAAGCCAGCAGAGAATCTCACACGAGAGAGCTTGCACTTTTGGTCAGGCGGAAAGGTAACTGGGCTAATTTTATTAACTTTGAATGTTTTTGAGAGTGTTGCTCTTGTGCTTGGTGGTATACCATATTCTGTTTATATAAATGTGCTTTCAGTGCACTGAGAATAGGTCTGTGCTAAAAACTAGATCTCCCTGCATGTGAATTAGTAATACAAATAGTTTTAACTATATAGGTTTTTACCACTGCAACAAAAAATCTATTCAGTTAGAATTTCTTCTTATTTTTTAAGTCTTGCAAAAGTTGGTTGTTTTGTTGGGTTTTTTGGTTGGCTTGTTTGTTTGTTTGTTGTTTTTTTTAAATATAGCATAATTTCACTAATCTCCATTTGTGGATTTGCAAATACCCATGGACTGTTCCCCAGCACAGTTATACAATGAAACAAGGCAAATAAGCTTCTTTCTTACTTTTCTTCTTTTCTTTCTTTCAATCCTTACAGTAGGCATTTTGTGACAATGCTGAGCTTGACCTGTGCTGGCTACTTGCTAAACTGCTGCCAGCAAACAGGAGACAATCTGAAATATGCAGAATCTTAAGCCTGTATATTTAAAATACAGGGAACCCACCCATCTTGGTTTTGCTTGCTCCATATTTAAACACATGCAGATCCCAAGAGCTTTCAGATGATGTGAAAATTCTAGTTTATTATTTACTTTCCCTAAGAGCTATGGTAAGACCTTAGCACACACGATTGTGGAAGGGCTTTCCACAGACTTTCTGATTACATTAAGACTTGAAAATCTGAAATGATTATGCATCACTGGGGAGCAGGAGGGAACAAAACTGCCTAAATGATACCTACTTCTGTAGCATTTACTTTAAAATTTCTTGTGTTTCTAGGAAGACAGATGAGCTCTGTGTCTTGTTTTGCCTGAACAGTCCTGCTGCTATTGTTGCAGGCCTTTCCACTGGCTCTATGCAGTATTTAGTCTTCCCTTAACTTTTCTAGTCCCCTTCCTACTTGCAGATAAGAGAAGTCTGCTCTTAGCTAAAGATAACCTGTCGCCCCATGCCAGTCATTTGTATAGGCATGTGTATGAACAGCTCACCATTTTCTGAAGTTTGGCAGATAAGATCTGTTCTGATCATTGCAGAGAATAAGCACAGCTGGATGCATTTGGTGATACAACAGCTTTCATAGAGACAGCACTGCTGTGTAGATTAATTCATTAGTGTTTGTCATGTTCTTCAACAGTTCAGGAAGGAATGTCCTACAAAACTGAATAATAAATTTTTCTGTAGTTTATTAAGTTAGTCGCTTCAATGTAAGCATAAGAAATTGCAAAAGATACAGTTCAGTTGCTTTTCTAATGGCAAGGGAGTACAATGTAAGTATGTTTGTGTTCGTTTTGCTGTTGGGGGCCCAAACTTATATAAGCTTCTTACAGAGATATTCCGTTAATTATGCTTTAAACTTTTTTAGGAAAAACTCATTTGTTTTTTACTGTGGTGGATGTTGTGATTCATTAGCCTATTCAGCAGTTCGTTCTGTAAGACAAGGTTGCAGCCAAAAACTTTGTGCTTGGAAGTCAAGTTCTTTGCCTTCGTAGATAGGCAACTTGAGGAGTTTCGTTTTCTGAAAACTCATAAGGACATTTTACTCTTAGTAGTTTCTACAGTAACATAGTACATAAAGAAATGCAGTCAAATGTGTTGCTATTTGTATTTCTGAGGCCTTGTCTTTGCAAACTTTGTTGTTCTTGCAAGCTGGTAAATTTTATTATGTGTTGCAAACTTATTAATGCCGTATGTAATGGATTTCAATTTTCAATAAATCTTTCAGTAGTTAAACAGTTTGTGGAGCTTAAATCAGAAGATGAAACTGATTCCCATAATATCCCAGAATCTCTTCTTCCTATCTGTTCTGAATATGGTGGTGATACACTGGAGGAATCTATGGAGCAGCTAAGGAAAGGACTGGAAAGTGGAACTGTCCTTATTCAGTTTGAGGTAGGTAATACTCAACTCTCAAATGCTATCAAATAGACCAATAGCTGTGACCAGGCAAGTAATGTAGGGGCTTAATTAATTGGAAATCTCATTGCTCACGTTCAGTCTTATCTCAAGAGAACAAGAATGTGACTTGCCCATCAGTTTCACCCTTTGCTACTTAGGATAGGGAAGAATGAATTATCAGTCTTGCATAAACCATCATCAACTGAGAAAAATATTTTTGAATTAACATGTTTCTAGCTCAAGTACCCAAAACTCACAAAATTAATTCTTTTTATTAATTATTTTATTGAGTAGAGCAGTGGGGTTTTGACAGAGGTCAGTCTTGTACTTTGTTTCTTTTTTTCATGCTGCTCAGTGACATTTCTAAAACATCTTAAGTTAGGGTTTCAAGTTTTCATGTGTTGCCTTCTCTTATGGAATAACAGAAGCAACTTGACCATTCCTTAGGTTCTTCTCTTAGAGGCTGAGATGAAAATTGTTGGAATGTTAATTTCCATTTGCAGGACATTTGTAATGTCCAGTTGTGTGATGTCTCCCTGATGATCTAAAACACTTCTTGGGCAGATTACTTCATTGGTGAGATTCCCTTGTATTGGGATGAGACTTGGAAGAACTGCTGTATAGATGAATGAATTAATGTCCTTCAACATGTTGTCAAGGAATGTCATCAAAAACTGACTAATAAAATGTTTTTATAGTTTATTCAATTAGTTCCTTCAGTGTTAGCGTAAGAAATTCCAGAAGATAATTTAGCTGCTTCTTTAATGACAAGGGAGTACAGTGTATGTATGTTTGTGCTTGTGTTGCTGTTGTGTATCCAAACATTGATAGTAACTTTGAAGAAACCCTGGTTATTATGATCTATAAATTTCACATTGTTCAGTTCTGGAGTAACCCTTTCTGATGCTGAAAACTTGTAGAACAGCAATACCTTTTTTCCCCATTTTGATGTTTTTCCTTCACTGTTTTTTCAAATGCTGTAAGATTTCTGGTGGTAGCTGAAGAGTAGTGGTATTACTTATTGCATAACCACTCTTTTTATGAGGTTTGTTTTGTTTCCAAGATTTCTGAGAGTTAAGATTCCCCTTTTCTTAAGGAATTGTACGCTATAGTTCATAGCAGCTTTCCATATCCCACAGCACTGGCTGCAGTGCAGCAATGGCAATGAGCCTGTTGGCTATTGAAACAGTAACTCAAGAGATATGAAGTAGCCTTTCAATGCTTTAATTGTCAAAGTTCTTGACTAAGTTTGTGTACAAAGTTCCTGTAATAATCTTCATAGGTTATTTGATCCTTTATGTCTTTTTTTCCTGACAAAGTTTATAAAAGGGTATTACTGGTGTTACAAAAAAAAAACCACAAAAACTTTTGAAATCTAATAAACTAGAGAACAGCTTAGTGGCCTTCTTTCTTTGAGTTCATTGTTTAGTGATCGTCAGGAAGCAGACACAATTGCAGCTTCGCCTTATCAGCTTTGGTGGCTCTCAAACTCTCCATTCACATTATTGAAATAGTAAATAATTAACCAGTAGACTAATAATCTAGTTTTTCCAGCATATCTTCCTCCACTTAAGCAGAATTTAAGAAGTCTGTCAATGGCAAATGACTTTTCTTTTTACCAGGCAACAATAATGGAGCTCCAAAATTGTTACTTAATGTTAAATTATTCTTTCTTGTCTCTGGAAAAAAGCAGACATTGCAACTCTGCTCTAGTAAAATGGAACTTGAGTTATCACTGATAGAAGTTGTTCGGCTGTTATATATATTATCAAGTTCTCTTCTCACATGGCTTGTTAATGCTGTTCCAGTTGAAAAACGTGGTGAGCTGCGATACCAAGTCTTTAGGATTCAGTAATTCTCACAGTTAAATAAACTTTGCGTGTCGTTCCTTTTCTCTCAACCAAAGTAGGGGATTTTAGCCTCCTGTTTGTTTCATTTCATTTTATCTATGGAACCATATTCTAAATCTTCATTAAACATGTAAGATATAATGAGCTCCTTGGTAAAGCGTTCAATGAAGTATATGAAACTCTGGCGCAGCCAAGGTCACTCAGTTCTAAGTTGCATTCATGAATATTTAATACAGAAAAATTGTCATCATATAATGACATTTCTTGATTTTTTTTGTTGTTATTGTTTTGTCCCCTCTGTACCTTTTGTTGTCTTGTACAATGCACTTAATGCATTTTTTTACCTTAAAATTAATTTTTGTTTAAACACTTGTATGCCTACATTTACTCCAGATAAAGTTTTCAAGATAGGAGTTGGCCCAAAAGTAGGGCACTCACATGTTAAGAGATTGTGATACATTGAAGCTTTGTTTTTTCAGGACTGAATGTGATTTTGCAGGATTGAATGTGATGGTTTTAGTCCAGAAAATAGAAGTATGTTTTAATTTTTTATATTGCGGTTGATTACAGAAAATATCGATCTGCAGCTATTTTTTCCTTCTCATGTCTTTTATTGCTCGCTGCTTCCACCTTTAACCTGTTTTCCTTCTGGCACACAGTTTCGTAAAAGGCGACATTGCAGGGAAACACTTTATATTAATGACTCTTACACTTCCTTTCTTTTTTTCTAGAAATTCTTCTGGAGATGCTGATGGGCTAACAATAACAGAAATTCTTGTCATGTTAAAAAATCTCTCAGGTGAATTTTGCAGATGGTTAGGAAAAAGATTATGGAAAATAACATTTTTTTCAATCTCTATGTTTTCATGTGAATCTAGTGTGCGTATAGCAAAATCACATCCCTCAAAATCCTACCATTTTTCATTCTGTCTTGCAGCAACTTTATAGAAAGAAACCAGGATTGGCTGTTACATGTGCAAAGGTACCTCAGAATATGGACAAGAACAGATACAAAGATGTTCTACCTTGTGAGTATTAAGTACAGACCATTTTACTTTATCCTTTAAATGATAGCTTATAAAACTGTTGTATTGAAATTCTTGATTAAAGATTTCATTATATAATCAGTCGTATAATTGTTCATTTTATTTTCTAAAAGGTTATCTATTTTGGTTTATAGTCTGCTGTTTGTGTGTCTGCAGTTCCTCAGTTTTAGAACTTAATAGAAGGGAAGCATGCCCCTTAATTGCAAATTTGATTCCCTCTTTATTGTTTTGTGCACAGACGATGCCACAAGGATAATATTGCAAGGAGATGAAGATTACATTAATGCGAATTACGTGAATGTAAGTCATACAGAGACCTGCATTTGCCCACTTCCTGTATTACAATAGCAGACTAAATTTAGCCTTTCTAAGGAATGAGAGTTTTTGATTTTGTATTTTGGGGATTTGTAAATGTAAAAGATGTAAAGATTCATAATGTAAAAGATGAACTTGTGAAACAAGCGGCCACCCTGAAACATAGTAGATGCAAGCATGTGGTATACACTGGGATATGTGCAGGGTCTTTAACCAGGAAAAATTGTTTTACCCTTCTGTATCCTGCAAACGCTGAGGTTGTCTCCTATAGCTTAAAACTAAGCCTTTTTCCCTCTAGAACCACTTATGGCCTGCCAACTATCCTATGAAGAGTCCAGAAGATAAATCAGAGCCCTGATTGCCCTAATCGTGTGCACAGGCTGGGAGACAGGGAGAAGAGGGGAAAATACCTACATGTTTGTGTTAGACATAAAAAGTGTTTAGGTAAACACCTAAATCACAGAATCAACTATTAACCTACTGTGTCTAGTATCAGGCAATAACTAGCTTTTGCTAGTTTACCTTTGGTATACCTTGTCACTATTCCTTACTGAATAGCAAAGAGAATTTGGAAAGCTTTGCAGTTTCAAGCATTCAGATACGTTTTCAGTATTAATCATCCCCTCCTAGTTCAGCATGAAGGACTATAGTATCTATAAATACACTTGATTTAAATATTTAAAGATTTTTCACATAACAAATTGTGAACTTGATCGTCTTATTGCTCAGCTTCCCACCTTAATCTTCCTTCAACTTGATTTGAATGAAATGCTGAATTAAAGAAAAATAACAACCTGAGCAGTGAGAGCAAAGTTTACATAGGATTTTTCTTTCTCTTTACAGATGGAAATTCCTTCTGTGGGCATTGTGAACAGGTACATTGCCACTCAGGGGCCTCTTCCACACACATGTGCGCACTTCTGGCAAGTAGTCTGGGATCACAAGTTGTCACTGATCATCATGTTAACAACTCTCACTGAACGAGGACGGGTAAGTGTTCAGGTTCTTTGCATGCTGAAGAAATGTGCTGTGCTTCTAAACTTTTTTCTCGTTGTTATCATTAAATAACCCTAAAATAGGCCAACTTATTCTGCTGAATCATTTCTCTGAAGGCCAGGCTTTCTCAGTTACTAAGAGGAACAGATTCTCTGCAACTTTCTTTTTTTATGCTTCTTTGAAAACAAACCAACAGTCTGATAAACAGAAATCACTGCATTGACTCCATTTTGCTGATCAGCCAGGACTGGGCTCCATGTTGCAGACATCTGGAAGTGTTGAGCAGGTTGAGCAAAACTTGCAGTCTGGCTTCAAACAAGAATCTACCATTGCAGTACTTACTTGTTTTAGCATGCTGGTGGTCTGAATTTAACCTGCTTACTTTTATTTATGTTGTAGGTTCTTTTCTAGAATTGCTCTAATAACTCTTTCCATTCTGTTGAAATAAATTCTAGCGCTACATTAATTTCAGAATAATGAAGTGACAATTAAAGCAATATCTGGGATGTTCTGTTCTACTTTGATTTAATGTAGCCTTTGTAGTTTTAAAGATGAAGGGTTTAGATGATTAATGGATATAAAGGCATTATTTTTGAAGTTTTAGAAGCTGAAAACTGAACAGGTTTTTTTAGGAGGTGGAGAAGATGATGGCTCTTGTATGCCTTCACCATAGCCTTTATCTGTGTTTCCTATGTGATCTATCCTACACTATGAAACTTACATGGCATCCCAGTCAAAAAATCATGGTTTTGGAAAGCAAGAGAGCAAGTATTTTAGCTCCTAAACAGCATGATGATTGAGGCGTAAGTAGGGACAATTAAGCAATTCGTCATTGAAATGTATGAAAGAAATGTGAAAGCTGAAAAGCAACAGATTTTCACCATGGTCAGGTTATGTAGCTATTCATAGAGACAAGACATTATTGAACATCATCTGGTATAAAAATATTCCATCTTTCCCACTGTGTTGCAGTCAATAGCTTGTATTGAGGAGAAACACAGGTTAATACTGGTCTGTACTTTGCCCAGTGAGTTGGAAACTTCAAAGTGACTTGTCGCTAACTTCTAGCCATCCTGCTGTTACATTTATACACCAGACATGTTTACTGAGTTTTGTTTAGTTTCAGAGATGTTTTACATTTGCCCAGTTTGTGGGTGAATTTTCAGAGATAGAAAAAGATGTATGTTCTTGCCAGAGTATCCCCATTGCCAAATGCCAAACCTTTTCCCGGACCCTGGATGTTTTGCTTTCTGGAATATCTTTTCAATGGTGTTAAGGTTTGTATTATAGGATAATAATATAATATAGGATAATAATTTTCCCCAGTAATGTTCGTTTTTTAGAAAATGATGCAATATTTTGGTTTAAATTTAAAGGGGAAAGTATTTCAGATAAACTACTACAGTAAAAATTTCAGGCATAATGGATAAAATCTGGATTTCAAGCCATTGAAAATTGACCCCTAAGAAAGGTACAATTAAGACATTTTAATTTTAACAAAATTTAATTTTAATTTCAAAATTTCCACCCCTTGCCACTCTGTATTAGTTTAAAAAGAAGTTAAAGGCAAAAAGTGTTATAGATGGTACAAGGAATGTGGACAAGTTGATAGAGAATCCAAACTAACTAGAGGTGAAATATAAACATGTTTGTGTCAAGATGGGGTTTTTTATGACTCCCTTGAATTTTCTTATAGCTCAGCTGGGTTTTTTCTTTAGTATGCCTTTTTCATAAGTCCAGTGGACTCGTACTTGGAAACTACTTGGTTTATATTTGTTACATGATGGCAATTATTTACAAGACTGGAGTTGCGGAAGTGGAAGCTGAGAATATTTAATTACTAGGATGAAATGTTGGAACCTTTATGTTGATGAGCAAACCTGAGCAGTTTTCAGTGGCTAAGGATATAACTGAACAAGTATCTGACCGGAACACTTCAGGATATTACACAACATTTCAGCCTTTGATTAGATGGGTAATGAGCTGGCAAACCTGTCATCAGCTTTGCTCTAAGCTTACCTTTTAAAATGAGGACTAGATATTGGCATTAGGATTGTTTCTACAAAAGTGACATGTATGCTATCTGCCTTTTCGAAGGTGAACCAGAAAAGTGAAGACTTCATAATTTCAACAGTAGAATGATAGAGATCTGAAGATCAGCCTCTTATAAGCAGCAGCAGAAGACAGGAGAGAAAATGGTTCCTTATGGAACCTTATGCAGAATTGATTAATCTGATTTCTTTTAGAAATGATAGGGTATTTCATGGATGTAATTTTAATACTGAATTCCATTTCAGCTCTTGCTTCTATCTTGGTGTACCTCAAACTGCGTGTATAGTACATCAAGTGCATTTGAACACTTAGCTTGTCACACACGTTGGTAGGCTTGAAGGTTAAGCCGTTGTGGCCTTGCATGAAACCTGTCTGAGGCAAAAGGCACGTCACACTGTGCTGCATCAGGAGATCTATTCCTGGGATTTTGTTTATAACTTTAGCATTTAGGTACAATTAGTCATTTAAGAGAAGATCTCTGTCTTCAGTCTTCCATCTGACATAGAAGAGAAATATGCATCTCTTTGACAAATGACAAACATGTGAACTGAAGTTGTTCATTAGTTCTTCCAGTTTGAGCTCAGTTTTCCCTAGAAAGTGTGAAGGCCAGCTTTCGTTATGTGCCCAGTTACTGTGGATTATTGTGCCTGCAGTAACTTTCTGTGTACTATTCTTGCTATATATTTCTTGCTATATAATGTTTAGAAGCATTATTCTGTGTGTTAAAAATATTTTTACCTTAAAACACAAAATACAATGGGATGGAAAAAAAGAAGACATTTTTCCTGTTCAGTAAATTCCTGTCAAAAACTGAAGAAGCTCATAGCTCTTAGTGGCTTGAAAACTAATACCCAAGTCAAAGAAGGAATCTTTAGGAGATAGCTAGGGTCACTTCATTACCTTCACCACTTGCTTTCAGGGAGAGGAGAAGGGAAACTGTTCTTATGGAAGTAGTCAGACAAGTACCAGGCACGCTGAACTTCTAGGGACTGCATGTCAAGGGGTGACAACGCTGTTGGGTATTCCTTTTCCTCCTCCCTCTCTCTGTGCAGAATCTGTTAGGGCCTACATAAACAGAGCCTGCCTTGCTCTTTCCCTCAGCCATGAAACTGCAGTGCAGGGGTGGGGACAGACTGGTTCACAGTACGTTTTGTGTTCCAGCGTGATCTTGCTTCAAGGTTTAAGATTAACTCAGGTTTGAAGGGACCTGTGGAGATATCTAATCCACTCCTCTCTGCTCAAAGCCGAGGCACCTCTGAAGTTCGTGCAGGTTGCACAGCATCATGTCAATTAAGTTCTAATTATTTCCATGGATGGAGGTTTCACAGCTTCATAGAGCATCTTGTTTCTGTGCTTGACTATCCTCACAGAAAATTTTTGCAAACATCTAAACAGAATTTACCTTTTAGCATCTTTTTTTGCAGTCACTTCTTGTCCTTTCATTGTTCACTTCCAAGAAAAGTGTGGCTCTGTCTTCACTACAACCTGCTATTAGGTGGCTGAAGTATAAATTCCTGCCCTCCACTTTTTTCTTAAGATGGAATAAATCCATCACTTTCTCCTCCTACATTATGCCTTGAGAAGTCATTTTAGCCATTGCAGAAAAGTACCAGACAGAAAGCATCTTGTATCCAGTTTACGTGAATTTTTATTATAAATTACCAAAACAGAACTTTCTAGAGAATTTAGGCTATTTTGTAATGTTATTTTCCAATTTCAATGTAAACACCTCACCAACAAAACTAAAAAGATTTTATACTGTTCCTTGAATTCCATGAACCATAGCATAGGAAGGGAGGCTAAAGGGCTTGCATGCAGTCTTCATATGTGCTTAATTTTCTTTACAGACCAAATGTCATCAGTATTGGCCTGATCCACCAGATGTAATGGAATATGGCAGCTTTCGTGTCAAATGCCACTCTGAAGACTGTACGATTGCTTATGTTGTTAGAGAAATGGTGATTACAAATGTTGAGGTAAGTGCCCATTATCTTTAATTATACCAAAGCAAGCTGAATGAATACACGTATAGATAGGTAGATACAGACTACCCATGTCTGTCATACTCCATGTCTGAGCATGTACAACTCTGTGTGTGAATATACATGTGTGCATATGTGTATAGACACACACGTTTTTGTAAAAAGTGTATGCATATATTATATGAATCAACATAGTGTGATTCGTTAGAGCTTTTTCAAAAACATACTTTTTGAAGTTCTATACTACATTAATACATTATGCTATACAGGTACTGTAATAAGCTTCATAAAGAAGTTTAGTGCTTTTCTGTAAACAGTTTTGAAGTCACTGGATTCCCAAGTATTTTGATTTTCAATGAGAGTTTTTTCTAATTAACTGTGCTCTTTCAAGGATGAAGTATGGGTCACTTGGTTAATGGCACATGCAGCTAGAATAGCTAACAAAGAAGTTAATCGTAATAGCGTTTTGAGAGAAGATGTAGAATCTCACCAGCTCCTTTTCATCGTCTTTAATCACGTTTTGAGAAAGAAAAAAATCCTTATCTATCTCAATTGAAACATGCTCAATTTAAGTGAGATACTTACATTCCTTAGATGTTTATGTTAATAGAAAGGTTATAAAGCAAAGAGAAACTTAAATACATGGACTATTTCTTGTGTTGTGAAATCTGTGTTCAGATCACATCTAGACTTCCCACAACCGGAATATAGGGGATGAGGTTTGGTGCTTTTTTGTAAGTTATTATATTTCTTATACATTTCTTATACATTTCCCTCTTCATGTCTTTTCCAAAATTCTGTGGTCACAAGTATTTCTTAAAAAGAGGAAGGGTTTGTACTATCATATGTGTGTAAGAAATCACTGTGTACTGACCTAATACTAATTTACAATTCCAATGTTAGTCAGTATTTCAAACTTCTGTATGGTTATGTAGATTTTAATGTTACTAGAATTGCTAGTAGCAAGAAAAAGAAAATATGTTTTAAAATGCAACATTTCATTGGTGATCTTTCAGCAAGATGACCGATCCTTTAGTCTCATAAATTTGTAACTGAATCTATCACTCGATAGTGCATCCAAATTTATTTTAAAGTAATTAAGATTCCCTTTGTAGTCATAAACACGTGAGATGCCAGTACTTAAAGGTATTTCAGTTAAGATGATTTGCAGTGTTTCAGTTTCTAGCTGTGAGAACCCATCCAGCCAGGGAGCAGCATGAGGTTTTGGTTCTGTTTTTCATCCAGTTAATCTGTAAGTAATAAACTTGAGTGTCAGCACAGAAGAAATTAACCTCATTAAAGCAGTACTGCAGAGTATATGTAGACAAACTTCTAATTCCTGTCACATAAATTAGTTGATTGCTAATTAACTTTGGTTAGCTAAAGCTTCTTGTAAATTTTAGTTCACTCTTTTCAAATACTTGTTCTTTTTCTTGGTTAATATTTATCAAACTGGTACATAATTTTTGAGTAAATTCACCAGTGACTGTATTCAGTATGTGTTTTCACTTCAGGTGTCTATTTACTAGCATGTGATGAGTTAAAATCCTAACGAGAATGGGGCAGTCACATTTTTCTTTAAATACAAGTTAATTCTTTTTGAGATAAAAGTTTTGTGAGACTATAGTGTGCCCTTGTAGACATTTTAACAGATGTGAAATTTAGAAGGATCTCCAGCTGTGTAAGTTGATAGCTCTCAGTTGAGAACATGGTTTCTAATGCAAAGGTGTATGCTTGCATAGATTTAATCTAGGTTAGACAAAAGCTTGCTAAAGCTAGTCCTAGGTGGGTGTGTGGTTTTTGTGGTGAGGGGAAGGTTGTTTTGAGAGGGTGTTTTATTTTGTTGGGGTTTTTTTCACTAAGGGCAAGTTTATTTGTACACTTAAATAAAGTGACTACACTCAAAAGAACACTCAACACTGAGCCATCCCATACAGTAAAAATATGACCGTAATAATTGATAGCTCTGTATGCATTTGTTGTTTCAGATGCAAATAAAAACCTGTGTAGCTTGTTAAAACACAGCAAAAGAACTCTCTGAAGCACTGAGTTACCTCCAAGTTTTACGTATCATTTGAGCTGCTTTCTTAAAGCATCTTGTGTTTGAGTAGACTTTGCAAAGCTTTATGTGTACTACCTCTCACAGATATTGTTGTTATATTCTTGGACGGATACATAAAAAGTCATCTGAATTCAAACCGAGGTTTTATTATTCCCTGAACTAGCATGAGCATCATTGGACTGGTCTTTATGAAGACAAGTAGGTTTTAATCGTAAGATGGATAAAGCTTCAAAACTCACAAGAGACTTGGTTTCTGTTGGAAAGGCATATTTGTGAAAGAGTTTCCTGTGAATTAAGTTGCACAAATTTCAAATCTCCCTTCAGGGGAAAATAGCTCAAAAGAGAAGTTTATGAAATGATGCCCTTGGCCTTTTGTTCATACATATGCAGAAGAGTTGAGGAACAAGAAACTTTTGAGGATTTTTCTGACACAGTTTAACTCAGTGCTTCTTTGCCTGTAATTGAAGATCAGCAAATGACTGCAAATGTGAAATATTTGTAACCTTTCTAAGCCTCATGAAATGAAATAAGGATTAATTTCCTGCCTTTTCTATTCAAGACCAAAACCGAAAGCTATGCTGGAGCAAAATGAATGAAAGGAAATAAATTACTAAGTTTTGTTTTTTGAGGTTGGGGGTTTTTTTTAATTTAAAAAAAAAATCTTCAGAACACTTTGAGGACCAGAACAAACAGACCAAAGGAAAGAAATAGTGTAGTCGGAGTGCAAAGTTCATCACACCGTGCACTGTTTTGTAAAACAAGATAAATATTTCTTTTTAATCAGTGAAAAAAAAATAGTATGGGAAGCATGAAGTAAACTTTCATTCAGTTTCCTTCAAGATAATTGTCTTGCAACTTAGCTTGGCACATTAAATCTCCCCAGTTTCATTCCAGTACGTTTTGAACCCCTCCCACTTTTTTTTTTTGATCTGGTTTCCCAGTTTCCCCTGCCTTTAAGTAAGCTTTTTTCTTCATTTGAGTTAGGTGTGAATAGAACCCTGCCATGGAACTCAGCAAGGCTGCGGAGGTGCGTGCTGAAGCATATTATTCACATAACAGTGGTTTTGCAAGTTTTGGGGTTTTCTGTTGTGCCACATCTTAGCTTGGGTGTTGCCACACCTCATTAGCTGTTTCCAAAGTTCCCTGTCATTC
>VZSC01015396.1:428037-565735 GCA_013398225.1 Steatornis caripensis
TTCTCCCATTTGATTTGTTTTATTAACTAAACTAAATCATTCAAACAAAAAGAAAAAAACTAAAGATGTTTAAAAATTGATTTGATTTTATCCTTTAAAGACAAGTTATACCATTGCTATAGCGAATGAGGCTTCTTTTTGATTTAAAGAAGCTTATTTTTGATTTAAAAGCTAACATTTTCCATGGGTATCACAATGATGGAGGGGATGGTTTGGAGAAAAAGAAAATAAATCTATGCAGCATTTCAAACAAATTGAAAATTAAGCATAAATCTGTTTTGCTAAAGAAAGATATCGCTGTTTGCTGAAGGGAGGTAAAACTGCAAGATGAAGAATGACTGGTATTTTTCTGTTTATGAATGACTGGTATGTAGGCTTTCTTGTGACTCTGTTAAATTGATATTAGATGAAACAAAGGCAGCAATGTAAATGACTGTACTGCCAGCACTTTCAGCTGTGAACACCTAAAAACAGAATTTCTGTAATTTTTACACATCTTAATTGTTTGGGCTGAGGCTTTCCATGTCATTTGTCTTCCTGGTCAGATACATGTCATACAACAGTTTGTGAGGGGAAATGTTGAGTTTGCTCACGTTAAAGATTCTTAGATTGGTTTGCTGACACTTTTGCTTCTGCCAATTAGACAAGACCTTGTATTTTATCTTTCCAAAGAAACCTATGTAAATTTGACCATGTCATAAATGTCTTGAACTAACCTGTCACACTGCAGAGGTATTTTAAAGGCTTCTCTGAAAAGTGTCAGCAGTGAACATGTTCTGTTCTGTCAAACACTCATAGTAGAAGAAAACAGGTTGGTTTTGAATAGTAAAGAGCTGAAGAACAAAAGTAGATTAAAAGTGTATGGTAGGTGTACAGAAGCATAGTGAGGTGGGAACAATGGCCCAAAGGAATGCCAAATGCCACTGCCAAAGTATCTACTCTTCAGAAGCTAGGCTTTAACCCTGATCGCTGAGTCTCAGTTTTCAAGCTATATTTATGAAGCTCACTAGCAAAGAGCATACCTTTTCCTGCTTAGAAGATAATAGAACTATTTCAAGGTTAATGTAGTTCTACATGGTGAAATTTCTATTCTTTTTTTAAAGCAAGATTATATTATAAACTAGACCAAAAGATAGACATTAAATAAAAAGGTGAAATGCAAAATCAATTGCTTGGATTTTAAGAAAAGTCAAAATTAAGGTTGGCCTTTCAAGCCTAAATTTCCTTCTTTCTATATGAGTATTATCATTCCAAGCTGTGTGCAGTTTTTCTGATTTTCTTATTAATCAGGGAGAGTCATCTTAGGACAATGAAACAAGGAAGATTGCCTTTTGGTGTAATTATAATAAGCAAGGCTGCAAACTGCGGAAAGATGAAGAATTGATATTTTTGTGGCTGAAGGTCTTGACAATGACATTGTTTTGCAAGTGTTACAGAAGCCATTTGAGGCATTACCTCCGACAGCCCTGTGCTCGGTCAGGAGTTGCAATCCTGATGGCAGACTTATTAGAAAAGAGCATGTGTCTTTACCATGTTTTTGAACAAAATCCAGGATGCTAGCTTAACCACAATGAAGTTGCATTTGCAGTAAGGTATCTTGCATTTGCATAGGAGGGGTAAGTACAAGTACGTCTTTTTTTTTTTTTTCCTGATATCTTTGCAGCAACAATAACCATTATCTGAAGGGTAGTAACAAATAAATTGAGACGGCTAAGATGTCTTAGACCTCTGTAGCTGCTTGCCAAGTAAATGTGGGTCAATGCTGCGAAGCAGCTAAATGTCGGCCAAATGGCTGATGGTAAACTGGGGCAAATCACATAATTCAGAAGTGTCACTTGAAGTCTGTAAGTTTTTTGGACTCAATTTTTGGATCCACCATTTGTGGAATCCAAGCCAATTTGTGGAAATACCAAATATATAAATTCAATCGAAGTCAGTCCATGTGAGTGCAAAAAATGTTAAATGTTTTTGTAGCAACAAGGTGTATAATGTCAAGTTATGCAAACTTAGCAACCCAGCCATGAGCAGATGTTGCTGTCTCACTTTCTGTAAGTTTAGACTTATAAAACAGGACTAATAAAGCCAGATTTTTATAAAGATAAATTCTATATGTATCAGTCATCAGGAAGCTACGATAATGACTGTCATTGAAAATCTCAGTGCTAAAAAAAAAGAATCATTGTGAAAAAGATTTAAGCTGGCTTGCAGAGAATAATGGTTTGGACAGCAGCTTGAGTATAATGAGAACCTACGTCTTTATTTTCCATTACCAGGCTTGCACAAAGAAGCAATATCTGGAAGAAATAGTGTGTTAAAAAATAAGTACCATTAATAGGATATGTACAGTGGGGCTAACTATGGGCCCAGTAACTATAGTTCTAGCACTTTTTTTAATGTACGAGTTCTAAATTTTAGTAACCGTGATGGCCTTTTAATACAAGTTATTTCCATTTGTGGTGGTGTTTGGCTGACATTTTCTGAATTTAAAAGCTTGACTTTCGGTATGAGTGTAAAGACTTGAAGATTTTATTTACAAAAAAAAAAAAAAACACACTGAACCAACACTAATAATAGCTTAAAAAAAATCTGGACTTTCTTGTAGTATTGATTTTGTGTCTTCTGCATGAGACATACAAGTATTAGAATAAAAAAAATAATTCTAACATATGAATATAACTACTATTTCCAAAAAATTTAAGTTACTAATTAAAAATTAAGTATTTTATAAATATGCATGTATTTTGAAAAGCAAGTGATGTAATGGTCAAGTTTTAACAATTTGAATCATCTCAGAAGAGCTCCACCAAAAGAATCAAAACTGTTTATATCAAAAGACAACTAGAAACTATACTGAAACGTGAGGCATACCTGGAATAATTTACAAACAGCTATGTTGGTCTCTAGGGCGTGAATAGGGCATATAACAGAAAATGAAGATGATCACACCAAAAGAAGCAGCTCTGAGGACTAACAGCACGCTCTCTATTCTTGCTCTGTATTCTTACTCTGAAGAAGTCTTATGTAACATGCTTGTACTTAATGTCTATGAACTATTTTTAAAAAATAAAAGCAACTCAATATATTCAAGCGTGGATTACTGATAAGTAAAATTAATAGTTAAGTCTCTTCTCTTTTTCTGAGCTTGTAAAGTGGCTTTTGATGCTACAGATCTTTGTCGGTTCTTCTTGGGTGTCTCAGTGTGCCACTGACATTTATCCATGATGCATGGCTTGAAGTTCTTGATGCGCACGGAAGGTGACTGGTTACTCACTCGTGGATAATTTTAGAATAAATCAAGTCTTTGTCTCACCCAAATGCTGTAATTCAAATGTCTCTGATTTAAGAGAATCGACTCCAAGTGTTACATGTAATTGCTGCGTTATCTCATTTCCCTTTTGAAGAGGTTCTGAGTAAGCACGTGCAGATTTGCAAAAGAGGAGTTTTTAATGACATTTTCTTGTCATGTTTTTGTATTTTTCAATCTGTGGCATTTCAGAAAATTTCAGAAAATTTTAACGTGTAATCTTGTGATCAAGCTCAACTACATAATGGCAGCAAAACTGAGTCAAGGTATAATAGGTCAACAGTAAATAAATTAAAAACCGTAAAATCTGTTTAGGTCACAGAAGTCAAGCTTGGTACCTCGTTTATTTAGAAAATCTTATACCTTTTGGATGCTTTCTAAGAATTACATGTTCAACTTTATTCTGAATTTTAAAATGACGAAACTTCTCGATGTCGTGCATCTTACAGCACCTGTAGAATATGCTTACTATGAAAAGTGTAACTAGTATCTAGTAAACATCAATACAGGAGTTGTAACACTGAACACTTTTCGAAAACCTTGCTGTGTTTCAGACAGAACAACAACACACCGTAACCCATCTCCAGTACGTTGCTTGGCCTGATCATGGTGTTCCTGATGATTCCATGGACTTCTTGGAGTTTGTGACTTGTATGAGGCCAAAGAGAGTAGAGAATGAGCCAGTCCTTGTTCACTGCAGGTACTTGTGTTTTAGAATTCCGATTATAGATTTGATTCAGCCTTAGAATAATCATTTGCTTTGGGAAATTTGTCTGCAATACAGGAGATTCCTTGAATTAGATGAAAACGTTAAACTGTGCAATACTAGTGTTTGTTGTTGGAGACAGAAGCACTAGTGTTCCAGCTAAAGGACAAGTTCATTTTCTCTCCCTTTCTTCTGCAACCTTTTGGTGAAATGGCTTAGACACGTAATTATCACAGAGCTGATAATCTGTAATCTAAGTTCTTCTCCATTTTTATCCTCTGTCACTGTTGTAACCTCATTTTGACTGCGAAGTTTTTTCTCTTGTTCAAATGCTGGTCAAAAAATAGTCAGTTAGCTCTTACCTTTTTTAGTCAAAAATACCAAATCAGTACATTTAGATTTGTAAGCAGTTATAATTGTTAAAAATCCATTTACTTTAAGTGAGTTTTTAGTTTTATTTATATAAAAATTATTTTCTTTACAATTATTGGTAGGAAATATTACTGAAGTTGCTTTAAAGATAAGCTTTGCACTCTGTTCTAATTTTATTAAAGTTCTCCTGTAATTTCTAAGGTTATGTAGCATCCTAGTATTAAGATTGTGATATGAATCCAGTGCATTGCAAAAACCTAATTTTGTAGTCTATTTTTCTGTTACCTTTTGCAGCGCTGGAATCGGCCGCACTGGTGTATTGGTCACTATGGAAACAGCCATGTGCTTAATTGAGAGAAACCAACCTGTTTATCCGCTGGATATTGTACGAAAAATGCGAGATCAGCGAGCTATGATGGTGCAAACATCAGTAAGTGATGGAGAGGAAGCCTCTGTTTCTGTATACACGCACTGCGCTTGTCCAGTTTTTAAACAGATCAAAAAAAATTTTAGATGGTCTAGTTGTACGAGTCTTCAGTTGCCATTATAGTCCATGCTTCGTACATTTAGCATAGCATAATGCGGTGGCAGAGGTTGCTCTGCTTGTGAGGTATGATTTTAACTTTTTTGTAATTATTTCTTACCTTACCTTATTGTTAAAAGATAGTTAATTTCTATCCCTTGCAAGTATGTATTTTTTTTTTTTAAATTGTGCCACTGCTCCAGTTTGGAAAAGCAAAGGGCAAGAATGAAATTCAGGAAAAGTTGGGTGGTATCAATAGCTGAAATATGAAAGTAAAAGGTGATTTTAAGATAGAAGTGGTTCAAAGACAATTTGAGATCACGAGGGCAATTTTGTGTCAGCTTTGGAAATAAACATATTGACATTAGAGACCAAGGATGAAGGATGGGAGGCTCCACTTTCTTTAATAGAGATTGAATGACAGAATACTAAGTGTGGGTTGTCTCAGAGACCTAAATGCCCTGTGACAAATTGAAGTAAAGGAGTTTACACCCACAAACACAACAGTTAAAATGAGCATTTCTGTCTCTCATCTTCGAAAGAAAATGCCTTCGTTTCCACTTGATCAAGGGAAGAGAGAAGGTAACTTGAGAAGACAAATTCTATTCGTTAACAGGTTAATGACTGCAGGAGCTAGTATTATGATTGACTAGATCGGGGGACGTGTCTTGTGTTACCAAAGGGTGTGAAAATCTCAGGAATTACAGTTGCTTGTGTAACATTAGTGTTCTGTAAGCAGAGGTTGTTCATGCATGCTGCTGGGACTCTTGTCGTTCATTGTAGTATGAGTGCACTCTCTGGAAGTGCATCGGGACTGTATGATTGAGGAGAGAGTTGTGTGAAGAGTCACCTGCCTGTTCCTTGCAGATATGAAAGTTGAGCTTATGACACAAGATGTCATGAGAGGAGAAAGTCTAGCCTCAAGGTTAAGGAAGCCAGATGTTGATTTCTGGAGTTGTACCTGTCTACAGTCTTCAGTTTCTAAAATCAACTGAGCAAGTTCAGGCTTAAACTTATGAGAGGTGGTCATCTTTTTGAGAATCAGACATAACAACCTGAAGTAAAGTTCAGCTTGCCAGGAGGTCAAATACCTCCCGTTACAACAGACATCAGCAGGAATTGTCCTTGCACTCCACAGTTTGACATAACTGAAGAATACGGGAAGTAGCGCTAAATACACTGACAGTCTGACCCCGAGTGTGGAAGACAGAGTATCTAAAATAGGATTCTTTACCTTGCTGACTGTGTTCCATAGATCCGTCATCCATCATAGTCCCATAGATCAATCAGGAGAGGGATGATCTGTAGCAGCAATACTGTGGAACTGAATTCGCTTGTTATTTCTGAAGTATGCAGATACTGTTGTGAAAAGACAATGAGCAGAATTGGCATACTGTGCTGAAAATGAGACACAGAAGCAGGCACTCAACTGTGAGAAAGCAGAATATCAAGAGCTGCATGTTAACATTTTGAGCTATCCTGGCTGATCTGTCGCATTCCCATGCCTGCATTCCAGCTAGCCCCACTGCTCGTATTTTATATTCAGCTTCAAGCTTCTGGGAGAAGCCATTAGGGATTGTTCAGTTGTAATAGCCTTGCTTGAAGCATGTTCAGCTGCCTTGTGGGGATTGTGTGTGTGCTCTGATTCTAAGATGATACACATAGCCAGATGCATGTTGTGAATTGCCATTGGACAGGGGATACTCAGTAAGAATGGACTCATTGGAGCTATTAACTGGTCAGTTTAGTGTCTGCTGTTAATCGTGTGAAAGCTGTAGTTTCTCAAAGACCTGTTATCTGGTCATTAGGAACAGCGAAACAGAAGCTTTAACCAAAATAATAAAGCTACAACAAAATTTGTGTAACTGTATGGCCTTTAATTAAAAAAAAACAAACGATCAAACCAAAAACCCTAAACATTATGTTCCGTTAAAGAGAAGGTAGAGATACTAAACAATACAGAAAGCAGTGCTTTAGGACATAGATAATAGAACTAGTTGTCAGCTGAGCGAGCAGTAAGAGTACGTGCAACAGATAAGAGCAAAGAAAACAAGTAGTCAGAGTCTGAGTCAGAGGAAGCAATGCTAGTGTTCCTTCTTATTTGTTCAGTAACTTGATCACACAAAGGAGTTAACAGAAGTATTGAACAGAGAGCTAAATATCACACTTGGCTTGTTCAGGCAGTAGAAATATGCAAGTGACAATAACAATGAAGAGAAAAGTCAAGGTAATTAAGAAATAAAGACAAAAGAACAGAGTGATATTGAAGGTGGGAGTAATTGACTGAAGGGTTGAAAGAAAAGGCAGGAAAATTGAGATGCAGAAAATTAATTTCCATCCCCCAGTTTTCCTTAAGTTTTTCTGTTCTAAAGAGAAAATGTATTGCACGTTAATGGACAAGAATAACATTCCCAACTACTGGTGTTTACACGCAACCTAAGGTCCTTTACAGTCCAAGCGTTATCTTTTAGCCCTGTCCTTTGGGAGATATTGGGGAAATGTTTCCAGATGCTCCTGGAGAGTTGATGAGAGCTGACATAGAAGGGCAGCTGGGAGAACATTTCAAAGGTGTAAAAAGGGATTTAGAAAATGTGAAGCTGTGCTTCTCTGAATATATGACATGGAGCTTTGGAGAAAGGTGTTCATTTTGGAGTTTTGACAGTAGTGAAAAGTACTTTTGGAGAAGGAGAGGTACGCTTTGATCTTTGTAAGTTCTTCTAAATTTCCATCATCTTGTGTTCTCAGGATTGCATTAGTCATAAAAAAATTATTCAGGCTACGTGGATTTTTAGTTCTGCACTAGTCCTGTTGCTAATGTCTCCTTGTATCGCTTTTCAGAAAGAGGCTCACAGGCTAATTGCTTTTAACAAATAGAGACATCACAAGATCATGGAAGAAACAGTGTTTGTAATCGTATAATTCAGAAAAGAAACACTAATCTGATTTGTGGAGGCTTTATAAGAACTAAAGGAGCTCAAAATGTTGGATGACAAAAGAACTAATGTGGCTGCTACTCTTCAAAAACATTTATTCCAAAGATTTTGATCCCATTATGTTACAAAAGGAGATGTGTGGTCTGATCACAAGTTGAAAGTAAAGCAACTCCATCTTCTGCAATAGTGTAGGGGCTTTTTAAAAAAAGAAAGCTTTTAGCAAGGCAGTTGGACCTATATATTGTATGTGATAACTTTAAATGCCTTTTTTGGTCACATAACTTAAATGTGTCCAGTAATATGTAACTGCAAGATTGGCAAGGTTAGAATACTGTAATAATCAGATAACAGTACCAAAAAATTAGGTGAGATATATAAAGAACATAACTAGCTGAACTTAATGTCCAAAGAATCATATAAATTTGCAGAGCTTTTGCAAATAAATCCTATTCCCTGAGATTTAAGCGTGTGTTCTTTTAAATCTGGGGATTGTGTTTTCCTCGACGTGAGATTTTTTTTTAATGGTTGTCCTTCAAAGAAGAGTAAATGTTACCTTTGTTTACTGTGAATACAGTCAGGAGAGTTGGATTTTCTCCCTCCATCTTTGTTTCTCCTGTCATTATCCAGGAGAAAAGGAAGCAGTTGGACTGTAAGCCTTATTAAATACTACTGTACAATCAGGAGTTTAACTAGACATCCATAAATGGTTTTGTTCTTTCTTTTTTATACAGAGTCAATATAAATTTGTTTGTGAAGCTATTCTTCGTGTTTACAAAGAAGCATTGGTTCGACCACTGGATTCCAGTTAGCACAGCAGTGAAGGATGGATAGTTTTTCCCCTAAAAAGACTGCTCTTCAAGTAAAGCAAGGGCTTGTTTCTGAAAGCAACTAGAGTGGACTAGAAGCCCATGAAAAGACAGATGAGCACATTTGAACTGTGGCACTTTAAATTTCTCAAGAAGATTGCTAAATCATGTACAGTATAATGAAGTCATGTAGACAAATATGTGACAGCAGTTGTGTGTAATATGCTTTATTCACATAGACACCGTAAACAATCATGGAAACCTTCATACATATCTTATACTGCCTTAAAACACCTTTCACTTTGGAAGTTACAAGGGTCATTGTGTTTATTTTGGAAATGCAAAAAGAAAACTAATAGTATTTAAATGATTCAGCTTAAGAAGGTATTCAATATCTTTGTATTGTATGAAAGTTCATTGAAGGTGAGTGTAACTTTCTTACTGGGACACTAAATACTGATGGAAATGTAACCTCAACTTCTAAAAAGCTGACAAAGAGCTTCAAAGGCATCCCTACTGTACATTAAGACCTGGAGAAATTAAGTATTCAGTTACCATAACTCTATTAGTAAGTATGCCAGCTGTTATAATATGCTTCTTAGAAATCACATCTACTGTATGTGATGCGCAAAATAATGCTGCATTTAAGTGTTTATGCAGGTGGTACAGTCTACATCTTCTGTTGATAGATTTTAATTGCAAGTCGCCCTTTTAACAGTGACCTACTTACAGTTTTAGTTATTGTACTTCTTTTCTTCTGTTTCTGCTGTCCATCTCCTTTATATCTGATTTTCACTGCTGTTTCTATATGTGGACTGAAAATATTTTAACTTAAACCAAGGTTTAATTCTTTCGCCTTTGTTTCCATGTATATTTATGAGTTCACAGATGATGAACGTGGATTAATGTTGCACACAAGTACTAGACCTTGAACTTACTGTATATGCAAAGTAGTCTAATACAATACTGGAAGAAAAATTACTACTGAACCCATCAAATATGTTGCTGCTAATTCAAGGTGTGAAGCTTACAAGGGCACGGGTGTTGCTAGTGTTCAGACGGTGATAGAATGTTGACTTGCTGCCCTTCAGCAAAAACTGCTCTTACTCAGTGAAAGACAACTCCCTTTGGCAAGAGTTCTGCGGATTTACTGTGTTTCTTGCTTTATGGAAATGCAGTTAAATTCACATGAAGATTTACATGGAAAGAGAGAATCAATTCGGACATGGATGAATAATTCACCCTAAGGTACACTGGTCTCCATTTCATTTCATATGGGAGAATCGGACTTTCTGAACAATATAACCACATTTGTGTAATGTTAATTTATTTTGTGTGTGCTTTTTGATTACCCTGAGATAGTTCTTCATTTTTGAATAGTGTTTAAAAAAAGCATAGTCTAAGGGACTGTTTAAAAGTCTGTTATTTAAAAGATTAGTCCTAAATAAGGAAAAAATTCTATGGGGCATGTTAGCCAGATGTTTATATGTGTATAAAAGAGAAAATTAGATAATTTTCTTTTTAGATAGATATATATATACACACATGTACACACATATATTTTAGAATTATGGTTTGTATTATGGATATTATCATTTATATCCGGAGTTTCATTATAGAAACTGCCGCAGCTCTACAATGTGCATCTCTCATGTTATCAGAAGGTTGTGGTTTTTTCCCCAGGAGATAGCTGAAAAGTGAATGTAGGATGTGCTAAATTGCTGACTCTCGTCTTCTGGTAGGCTTGGTCCTTTCTTCAAGATTACACTTTTAGTTATAGGTAAAGAAGGTATGTGGTTACTATTTATTGATCAAGAGTTTTAAGTGGAACATGCAGGGTAATTGGCACCATGGAAAGCTTCTTGGCTTTGTTAGGTTGAAGGGTGAATAAGTTTGTGCTCATTCTTATATACTGCATTCCAGACTTCACTTTCACTGAAGCTTTTTGTAATGTTTTGGATCATTATCCTCTTGCTTGATTGGGCACAGATTGAAAGGCAAGAGACTGTAACTCTCGTTCACTCTTAACTTGCTAAACTGCATCAGGTCGCTCAATCTGTCTGTGACTCCAAATGTAAAATGATACTGGATGTGCACATGTTGCTTGGGAAGCCATTTTGAAAAATGCTTGTGGAAAAGTGTTGTACAAATGCGGACAGCCTGCTGCTGTTAGAGAATATTGAGCAGTGAGAAAACCTAGTGGCTCTTTCCCACGTGAGGAGTACTGGGCACTAAAGAATCTGCCTGCCGGGTTGGTAGTTAACAAAAGCTCCCCTTTTGTTATGTGGGTGCCTTTCCGTTAAAACATCTCCTTTCCTTTTTCTTTTTTTTTTTTTTTAAATACCGCTGTGCCCAGGTCTCAAAATCTTCCCTTGCAGTTGGCATGACTTGCAATTAATTGTCAAGAAGTGAAAAAGGCAAGGAGGAAAAAAGCAAGAAAATAAATAGTAAGAAAATATTTAGAGCATCTCCTTGTGACATCTGTTTCTTTCATGGAAATACTTGATAGTTCATTTGTGTTCAAGGTTATTGCTGCATTCCTATCACTATTTATGCTTCTTCATGTTGAACATGTGTTTACTAAAACACTGTAAATTTATTTCATATATAACTCCAGTCTCAAGATCATGGTATAGGCTTGACTTAAGCTAGTATATGTGTGTTTAAATGGTGATGGTCGTATTGTGACAACAAATGCTGCTCTTGTTCCGGTAAACTTAGATGGCTGCGGTAATACCGTTCATGAACTCTTATTTGGATTTTAATAACTTGTTTGAAATTGCTGGCCACTGAGAGACTACTCAAAGCTATAAAAATAGTAATTCTGCAATATTTGATTTTTTTTTTTTTGTAGAACCATAGAGCAAATATTAACTACGCAAGTATCTTGTATATTGTGTCCATCTTTATTTCAGTCTTGCTGGGTTTTGCACATGTACCTGTAGGGTCCGTAGGGGAGAGCGAAGGGGGTTTTGTCTTCTCTCTGTGGAGTTTGATGACTTTGCACTGAATGATGTATGCCTTAGATCTGATCTCACGATGAAAGCATAATTATGAAAACATCTTCTTAATGCTAGCTTTTGTTTCCACAAGAATTAGGAACTTAAAAAGGCACGCAGTTGATTGATGATTTTTTGTTGTTGTTTTTTTGGTAGGAGTTAAAACTCCTAACACAAAATTATTAACTGTCAAGCAATTGACAAGTAGCAGAAAATGCTGTGAAGTCAAGATTCTGTATAACCTTCATAAACAGTTTAACCTCGATTTTGCCTGTGCTTGTGTGATCATGACGATAAGTATTCAAAATTTCTAGCATGGCAACGGATGAAGAGGGAGTAATAAGCCTTTGAGGTTTTCATCACTGTGAAATACACTAACATTTATTCTTCAGAATGAAATAAATTTTAACTAAGTGGCTTTATATTTGATACGGAAATAACTAAATGCCTATTCAGAGTCTCCTCAGAAATATCACAGGGGAGCACTTCTCAGACGGAGGTGGGAGGGACAGATCTTACCATGTATTGGAAATAAGACAAATGGTGCCGTAAACCATGATTGCCTTTTGTGTAACAGGATGTATGAAACATGAATCATTAAAATACAACCAAACCTTGAATAGTGGTGATGTTTTGCAAAAAAAAAAGAAAAAAGAAAAGAAAAAATTATTATTTTGTAATCCAGGGTTTTGCTCTCAATAATCCTGTCTTTTAGGTGTTGGTACTAAATCATATGCAGTCAAAATGTACCTTAAGAATTCAGCAATAGCTCTTCATGTATGCTCGTTTTTTCACAGTTCGTTCTCCTTTTCCCCTCCTTTTTTCTACTATGCAATACTTGGTTAAAAATATATATATGTTTCAAAGGAACTGTAGCTCTGAAATATGTAATGAACTATGCATTTGCTTTATGACAAGCATAATATGATACTGTTTTACAGCAAAAGTTCTTCTCTGTAGGTAGCATTCTTAGGTGTCAAACTAAATGCATAAATGGTCCACTAATTGAAAATAGACATGCATGGATCATATTTGATCAATTAAAATTTAAACATAGTTGTTTCACTGATAATGGCTTTATTGTTGTATCCTGAAATGTAGCATACAAATGCAAGTTTATTTTACTCCTTCACCTAAAGCCTTTCCAGAAAGAACATGCTCTGGGAAATGTTTGTATTTCAGTTGGTAACCTGCAATTAGTCTACTTGGTTAAAAGCATTTATTAATTGGAACTATATAGAAGGTAAAGTTGTGTCATGAAATACTTTGTTCAAAGGCAGTTGAAAGCCAAGTGAATGATTAATTCATTATATTAAACAATATTTTGATTAAATGGATTCTCTTGCATTTAAGTTCTGACACTGATAGTGTTAAGCCATCTCAGATGAGTGTCTGTTTTAACAATAGTGTTATATTAACAGTTTAAATATAGCAATCTAATGCAATATGATTTAGTTTTAGTGTACTTCAACATATTTAATGTTCCAGTTGTTCAGTAGCTGTACAAGCTTCAAACAATAGTATCCACAATCGCTGAAACTTGTCATCCTTAAAAAAAAGGCATTTTTTTCCAAATGAAAAGGAAGCAGTAGCGCATGATATTGATAGATTTAACCATTTTTCAGCTCAGAATAACCCTTTGACAGCAGTGGTCTGATTTTACCACTGATATAAATAGCAATTGTCGAGGACCAATAATGGGAAAAGCAAATTGCGTGGGCTGTTGACACTCTTTAGTTTTGGCTGTAGTTAAGAGAGCAGTAACTGTTGTTTGGTTTTTGGTTTGTTTGGGGTTTTTTAAGACACATTCATCCCAAGAGGTGGCTTTGGGAATGCGAAGTAGAATGTGCCTTTATTGACGCTGCTAGTTTGGTTGCAGACTACTTGGATAAGAGTCTTAGATCATGTGTTATTTTGAGCTTAGCTGCACGTTTTGAATCTGAACTTAAATTCTTATTTACAATATTAAAGCATTGATTTTAATAGGCATTAATGAAACACTTCAGTTTACTGTTAGTTGCTCAGCTTTTGTTTTCTTGGCTTTGACGTCGTTTCTTGAGGTGTCATTGTTTAACCTCATAAAAACACTTTGAGGTTTCCCATAACTGTAAAACTGTCATAGGCAGGCTAAGTGATGTTGCTGTTGCTTAAGATACGATGTTACTTACTGAAGGTGCAATGTGGTGTTCAGGGCAGCCTGAACTGAGCTCCTCTCTTGAGGAATTTAAACAGTGCTGCTAACTAACAGTGCTAAAAATTATAAAAGATATTTTGAGAAAGCACATAGGAAATGTTTTGTTCAGGGCAGATAAGACCTGGGTTTTAATTAAAAAATAAAAAGTTTTGTGAAGATGAAATCTTTTTAACCAATAAGGGTAGAAAATGCAAGATTTTTTTTTTTTCCCTTTGCAAAACACTGTGTTTAAAATGCATCATTTCTCTTGGAGCAATTTCTTTCCTGAAGAGCTCTGCTGTTAAATCCCCTACTGAGATTTAATTTTTATCAAACTGATCCAGAAAATAAATTTATGGTGAACTTTTTCCTCATTTACTGCTTTGTGCTTTTAAGTGATGTTAAACAAAATGGAAATCTTTTCCTTCTAAAAGTTATTTTGGCTCTTTTGATTTGGTGGCTTTTTCTGAGACATAAATGGAACTCGAATGTGGCTGGGTAACTCGTGAGGTTGCCACGCGTGCCAGGAGGGAACAACTGCTTTGCTAGATCTATTGAATCCATTACTTAACATCAGTTACCAACTGAAACCAGTCTAGCATCATATTTCTATCAGCCTTTTGCAAAATGATCGTTTTGTAAATAGGAAGTCTTTGGAGCTTCTCACCCAAGTATCAAGAAGTCTTGTACTAAGCTAGAACTGATGCTTTAAAAAACAAAAAAATATCTGAACGTTCAAGTAAGGAAGGACTATTTACCGAAATCTACACAAAACACCCTTATACATTTTACAAGGGAAAAAATAGTTTCTCTGCAAGAAAAGCAAGCTGCTAGAAGTGAGTGTCGTCTTCGCTGTGGCTGCATCTTACGTAGTCATAAACCAAACTAGTTCTCTACTAGTAAACAGTATGGCCACTAAAGCACAGAGAAGTCGGCATCAACCTGATTGATTTTTCAACTTCTTGCGAAGGATTGGTTGCAATCCTCGTTCAGAAATCCTTGCTGCAGGATGGAAGGAGAAAGGGCTTCCAGCTTTGGGGAAGAGACTGAAAGCCTGCTCAGTGAATCGGCAGCCTGTATTAACCTTAGTGGGGTTGTACTTGTATTATCTAACCTGAGCAGTCCAGTTTAAAGTAAGATCGAGTGTATCTATGAGCATGCAAGAACAGTGCAGCCCTACGTTCGTTCCAGGAAAAAAAAGCTCAGACCAGCAGTGTTAATTGTCATGGGCCTCATTTGCTTCAATTAAGCAGCAGGTTAGCATGTAGCAGTTGAGTTATTCTCAATCGGTGCCCTTCTAATTCAGAGCTTCGCATACGTGAATGAAAACCTGGTTTAACTGTTGCTTTCCTAGTTTTTAATAGAAATTGAATTACTGTCTGTGGAAATTAGGTGGGGAATTAGTATATAGACTCAAATGTAAATGTATTTAAAATCCACATTTTGCAAAATAAATGTCAAGTATCCGTGCTTATATTCCAGTGACCTGTGCAGTGAGTACTAAACACAATTTATTTAGGTTTTCACAGTTCGTTGTGTAAACTTAACAGAGAGATACAAGATAAATAATGTGGACAGTCCTATCAAGACTTTGAAAATCTGCCAGGCATTCGTAATAACAACTGATGTATTGGTTAAAACTGACCTTCATCACAACCGATATGGAAATGTGCTTAATAGTGCTGGAATAAATTACATAACAGTTAGGAAAGCCAAAGTTTGGTTGGTTGTTATTTTTTTGTCAGGGTTTGCAAAAGATTCCACTATTCTAATTACTATGTTTGTGTTTTCATATATGTTCAGTTAGCATTTTCGTCAGAGGTGTAGAAAAAGCTTGGAAGATCATATCCATTCAGTGACTCTGGCCATATTTTTTAAATGGTTGTTTCTGTAGCACTCTGTAGTTTCTTCTTCTGAGATCTTAGGTGCCAGTGCATTAAAGGAATAAGAGAATGTATTTGGAAGGTAGGGAAAGAGTTTATTTTGTATCCTAAGCTGTACTTTTCTTTTAAATCATTTGAAATGTAAATTGATGTTGATATTACAAAGCTTAATTTATTGTTTAAAAATGTAAACACTTCTTGAAATGAATGTATCATTTTTCTTTTTTATTTTTATAGGAATAAAGTATTGGTTAATGTTTTCAGTCTAGTTCTCTTGGGTTTTGGAACTGTTTTGAACAAAAGTATTACAGCCACCATTTTATGCTTATTGGTTATATGGCTAATGGTGAAATAAAGCATTTTTGGCTATATGGTTTTACCGTGACTTTATTCAAGAAGAAAATAAGAGTTGCATAAAAAAGTTACTGACCTTTTTAATCACACGCAATTGCAACTTGAATTCTGTCTAAGCAAGCAAACATGTATGGAAAGTGTCTACGCCGTCTGCATACAGTGTGTAATTCTTTCGTAAATAGCTTGCTGGTGAAGTACAGCAACCAAGAAAGCAACAAGTTCTTTGGAATATTTCACTTGCAATAACTTTTATAAAAGAGGATTGTCTTGATTAATTAGACCAGTAAACTTTTGCACTGATGTCATATAAGGCCACATAAACAACTGTTTGAGTGCGGATTTTCTTTTCTACTACTACATATAAAATGTGCAGACTACCCTTCCTTTTGGGATTTCCCATGTCCTCACAGTACTCCCCTGAGGTGTCCAAGTAGTTGCATCTTCTACACCCTGTGCTGCTCCAGGCTGGTTGTCACATTTTCACCACAAACCAGAGCTCAGTGATGCTGTTCTTGGATTATTGCTGTTTACATGCGTATGTAAAATGCAAGTTTATAAGTTTCAAAATAGAAAACACACTAAAGATTGAATCCAGTGCTACCAGATGGATAGAGCATTGACCTTAAAATATGTTCAGGATTCAGGTAAGAACTGGGATGGTTGTTAGTAAGCAAGTTTGGCTGTTTATAAGACATGGCTCTGCCTACTGATTAGTCTTTTTGAGCTTGAGGCCAATAATCCTTCATGATGGTGCTATGAACTCAATGAAATCTTGGTGAAAGAAAGTACAAGGCTAAAAACAACCATCTGGGCAGCTCAGACATGGGATATCTGTGCAGGCTGGAATCTCTTACAGGTGCATAGGAAGCTGCCAGGATGAAGGTTTTGCTGGAAATCCACCTGGAACAGCTGACAGAAAGATGTACCAGTGTCTTCGCAGCTCGTTAGCAGGACAGGGTGCAGAAGAGCCTTTTGGAGGAGATAAGGCACAGGTAAACTCTAAGCCCATGGCTGTGTCATCAAGACTTGTGCAGTTGATTGCTAGTGGGGAGAAGAGGGCTTCAATGTGTCTAGTGTTAAAGGTGATTTCAGACAATGCAAAGCACTGTGGTATTATATTCCTGTGCACCTTTAAAATCCTTATGGTACCGGCAGCCCCACAGAGGAACAGGGTGCTCGGCCAGGGAGCTGCGAGTTAGAAAGAGGTGTCTTTGTGTAACTCATGTCAAAGACTCCTAATGTGCAGTCAGTCACTGATGACAATTCTTGCTTGAATTCATTACAGTTGAGTATATATATGTCAAACTGGCATTTCCCAATATATGTAATTCCCACGTAGAGCTTTGTGGTGCCATATCTCAGTGATGCAGAATTTTTCAAGCAGTGACTCAATCTAGCTTATTTTCCTTACAGTACCCAAAGTAAAATATTTTAACTAATATCATGAAAACTACAAAGTATCTGATTTCATCTTGATTTGGAATTTAATTCCTTTTTTGATCAGTCCTAGTGTAATGTAACCGAATTGGTTTCCATGCGCTACAAAATAAATATGCAGTGGTACATGTGTAAAAGTTAATCTGCTAAGAAAGCTTGTTTCTTCGTTTGAATGGCAAAATTCAAAGTTTTCAATTTGTTAAAAAGAAGCACCATTTGAGAATAACTGAAAGGCATTGGGGAAGACTGAGGTCATTGCTGCTGCTGCTCTCTGGGTTCTCAGCCAGTTTAGTTTCCCAGGTCCATCTCCCGGGATGAGGAACATCAGTATTTCACTGGAGCATGCTAAAAGGCCAGGTTCAGTGTAGACTCCTGTGCAGTCTTGTGTGTTAGTCTGACACTGCTATTGGGGACCTCAGGCACCTGCAGCACCCTGTTATTTTAAAGCAGAGGTATTCTGATTTATTTTTCCTGTCTCATTGAGTTTAGCATCCACCCCCAGAAGACGCAACGCTGTCCGTAACAGGAGCCTTTAGTTCTTCTGCGCATCAGTTACATTAAAAAATAAATTATTTGGCATTGATAGTAAACAATTTCTCCAGCACTAGCTCTGTCTCTCAAGCAGCATGGGTAGTTCTCAGGAGCACTCAGGTTGCACTGGTACAACACGATGGTGCCGACTAGTGTGTCATTAACACTGATATCAATAGTAAGTGTGTATGGGGTGTGAAAAACAGCACTGTATACATCAACGTGGCCCACAGAATACTGTAGGAGTACTGATTGCTAATGGGTTTGGTCCCGCTTAAGTTTATGTTGGGCCTTCAGAGCTTTCTGTGACAGTACAAATGCCCTGAGCTTTTAGACCTTGTTTAAATACTTGTTTAAATACTGAACTTTACTCCTTGCAAACTACAAAGCAATGTGTTGTCCTTTTTGAATATGTGAGTCCTCAGCTCTGATCTGGATAGCTCTGCTTATGCATGTTCTTACAAACGTCATGTAAATGTAGTGTATCTCTTTAGCTTCACATTCATTTATACAGGTTGCAAGTTAGCATCAGCTCACTGGTTTCAAAAGGGGCCGACTTCCTTATTCATGATACTTGGCCTAAGAGGAGGTAGCGACTCCAGCCTTCTCGTTACATGCCAAAACGTGAAATGCCTTTTTCCTTTGAAGTTAGCTGTTGCTGTATCCAGACCGGCTGCAACTGTCATTTTTTGTTCAGAAGAGTCACAGCTGTGTTGTTTTCACCTGTGCTGCTGCACTTATTTTTTAGTGTAAGAAATACTATTAAAAGAAAACCTACTCTCTTTGCTTAAGTGTTCCTCAGAAATCTTGCTGCTGAGGACACTTGCATTTCGAACAGAGAATGTAATTTTTGTCCTCTGTGAGAATTGCTCGCAGTAAATTTACTGCGATGTTGCATCTCCGCCACTTCCGAAGCTCTGCCTGCTGCATCACGTGAGACGTCAGAGCGTGGGCAAGAGTCTCTAGCTGTCTCAGGCACACAGCTGGGAACGTACCACCTCTCTGTAGGAGCTCTTCCTTATGCAGTGAAGGAACGTGCCTATTTTGAAGATTAAAGCAGGAATAGAGCAAGAAGCAGAACTTCCAGCTAAAGTAAAGTTAGGACTGGACAGTGCCTAGATGCTATGCAGAAGACCTACAGGACCAAAGTGTGATTAGACCGTCTGCAGAAGCAGGAGGATGACAATTTGCAAGGAGCTTCTTCCTCTTCTTCCTTCTCCCCATTCCCCTTAGATTTTGACTAAGGAAAAAAGGCAGTCCCCGTGGCAGAGGGGTGCCACAGCCAGCCTGAGCCCCCTTCGGAGTGGAAAAGTTTCTTCCCTCCTATAAAGCAGTCTGTTCTTTCATGGCCTGATGCAGATCATATTGTTATTTTCATATTCGTCCTCTCAGTTTGACAGATACAGCAGTGAGTACTCAGAACTGGCCTGGTTTAAAAAGGGGAAAATATTTTAAAACTCTGGAGCTGTGTAACTAAGAAACCCCATCTTAGCAACTGCAATTACAAGGGGAGTCTTAAGGATCTGCTTAAATGATGTTACTTTCAAATACTGTCCCTTTATTGAGTGGATAGGAAGGAGGTGTATATAGACATATAAATGTGTGTATGTGTGCGCATATATATAAGAAATAGAACATATAAGCAAACAACAAAAGTAGCTCCAAAAAGGCGTAAATCCAGTTTGACATCTCAAACATAAACAGAATTTAAAAGTAGGGAGTCTAAAATGAAAGTGGCAATACAGGTAATATAAATAATGTTTAAATAAGGAGTGTTATTTTCTACCATGCCACAGTGATCTTTGTACTAAGGTAAAAACTTGCTTCAAACTATTGAAAAAATCGGTATATAACCTGATTTTATTATCTATGTGCTTAGTGTTTGCTCTTACAGATTCCTGTAATACAGGCATAGATTTACTTGTGCAATTAACTCTGTATATTGCTTGCTTTACTGCCATCTGTGTAAACTGTTTGCTTTTTTGTCATTACAAGTTTATGTAGATTGAGGACTTTTTTAAGGCTAATGACTTGGAAAAGTGATTTCCTAGTATTTCAGGGAGTTTAGATGGCAGAGAATAGGAAAAATAAAATATTTCATGTAGCCGTGACGGCATTCAGCATATATTTAAACAGATTGACTTACGTATTGTGCATTGCTTCCCTAATCAAACCGATTATGATTCAAGTTTATAATCTGATACAATTAGGGTGCTTCATGCTGCGCAGATAACTATCCAACACAATCCCACTTCTGAAGGGCTTTTAAGCTAGTTCAGGGGAGAGACAAAACAGTTTGTATGTACACAATCAACCAAATGATGCTAAAGGGAAACAGGTGTATGACACCCTCTGTCTAGTCGGGCTAAATACAGAAATAAGTAAATGTACTCTTTAATAACTGCTCAGTAACAGAAAGGATGCCACAGATCTCTTCAGCAGACATTTTAGGAGCAGAAGTAGAGCCATGTGAACTGAGAGGGTTTCTGAAACATCCAAGTGCAAAGGGAACGCTATCACATGGAGCCTGGATTATCTAAGTATAGCAAGCAAGAAAGGAGAAAGTCATAGAAACTGTAAGTAAAGCATTGGCGCCGTGCCTTGAGAGGGAGCCCACGTAGTGCAGAGCCCTTTCTGGAAGGAGCATTGAAAGTCTGGGCAAAAAACTTGTTCTCTCTGTGACCCTGTTGCTTCATGGAAGCTGAGCCTTGATGGGATTGTACTGATTAAGAGTTCGTACAAAAAAGGATTTACTTTCCTAATGCAAGGATCTTGCTAGCTTTCTTGTATGCACTGGTTTGAGGTGTGAGGAAGTAACAATAGCTGAAATTTTGTGAAATAGAATACGTTTTTGTATAGCCCCCTGTGGACAAGGTACTGCGAACATCTTGTGTCTTGTTGTCAAGCAAAGTTTGATTTACAACAGTGTGAGATGCAGTTATTTGTGTCTGTTCTCCGAACGGCTAACGCTAGGTGCAGAGACTGTGTGGTGGTCACAGCCACAGAGCGAAACAGTCAGATCAGGGAACTGAACCTGCGGGCTAAGTTGTGGTCCTCTGCCCATGCCAGGGCTGATGCCGACTCCCAGAATGATTTNTTTCTGGAAGGAGCATTGAAAGTCTGGGCAAAAAACTTGTTCTCTCTGTGACCCTGTTGCTTCATGGAAGCTGAGCCTTGATGGGATTGTACTGATTAAGAGTTCGTACAAAAAAGGATTTACTTTCCTAATGCAAGGATCTTGCTAGCTTTCTTGTATGCACTGGTTTGAGGTGTGAGGAAGTAACAATAGCTGAAATTTTGTGAAATAGAATACGTTTTTGTATAGCCCCCTGTGGACAAGGTACTGCGAACATCTTGTGTCTTGTTGTCAAGCAAAGTTTGATTTACAACAGTGTGAGATGCAGTTATTTGTGTCTGTTCTCCGAACGGCTAACGCNCTGATTAAGTGTTCGTACAAAAAAGGATTTACTTTCCTAATGCAAGGATCTTGCTAGCTTTCTTGTATGCACTGGTTTGAGGTGTGGGGAAGTAACAATAGCTGAAATTTTGCGAAATAGAATACGTTTTTGTATAGCCCCCTGTGGACAAGGTACTGCGAACATCTTGTCTTGTTGTCAAGCAAAGTCTGATTTACAACAGTGTGAGATGCAGTTATTTGTGTCTGTTCTCCGAACGGCTAACGCTAGGTGCAGAGACTGTGTGGTGGTCACAGCCACAGAGCGAAACAGTCAGATCAGGGAACTGAACCTGCGGGCTAAGTTGTGGTCCTCTGCCCATGCCAGGGCTGATGCCGACTCCCAGAATGATTTGCATGTGTTCCATGGGATGTTCTACTTGTGGAAAAATAGTCTGTGGAGTTCTGCATCGAAGTTTCACACTAAAAACAATTGTATTACTGGCTACAGCTGGTGGCAAGGAAGCAATAGGGTTGAGTGGCTACATAAGGACTAAGCAGCTTACAAGATGGCGAAGTATTTGGTTCACCCGGGATGAATTTTTTTCTCCCTTCTTGAGAGTAGCCAACTCAGCGTCCTCCCGAAGAGAAGAGATCATCTCAGCCTCACCCTTCTCCCCCTCTAGCAGTGACTGTCCCTTCCTTATCCTAGTTTGCTCTCCTCCATCGCTCGTAACACATGTGCCTCCCCTGCGCGCACAGCATGCAGTGATAAATTCTGGTCTTGCTGAGTGGGTAGAAGTGGGTGACTTGCTGTTGTGCTGGAACAGATGGCGTCTGCAATGCAGCCACCAGTTATGTGCATGGGTTGTAGGTGGTTGCTAAAGGAAAATGGGATAATTTAGAGTTTTTGTTGAAAATGTTTGTTAGTTTTCTCTTATTTATTGGGAGTGGAACAATTAGAAAGCTGAGGTCAGTTTTCGTTTTTTCAGTGGCCGGTGGTTGTCAGTTTTTTGGTTTATTTAGATGAGGGGAACTTGGTGCATTGAGCCGAGGTAATATGACGGGGATGGTTAAGAGGAGAGGAATCTAACCAATGATTTTCTGTCTCTTGATAACTTGCAAGTAGCCGGATTTCTGGACCGCAGTCCACAACTTCCAGGTGTTCCCATCTTCCTCTGTTACATCTCCATCACTTATTGCAAGCAAGATGCCTGCCACTCGCACTTTGCCTGCCCAGCCTGGGACCACAGCCTGCGAGCTGGCCCCTTGCCCCCTTTCCTCCTTTCCCTGGCAGCGAAGAGCATGCAGCCACCCACCAGGTTCCTCCTCCCATGGATCTCCTAAGTCTCTCAGCCTCCTGCCTCTCACCTGAACTTCCCCAGGCCCACGTGCCCGTCCTCAGGCAGCTGCAGCGCTCGGAGGCTGCTCACCAGGCCCTGGCACAGTGGTAGCCCGGCCCCTGCCCCGGGGGCTGCCGTGCTGTGCCCCAGTCCTTGGAGAACCCCTCTCCGTGAGAGGGTGATTAAAGAAGATGTGAAGGAACCACTGAGGGCAATGGCTGGCAAATTGCCCCAAGGGTGTTGGTGACCTGTAATGGGCCACTCCTGCCCACTGGATTTGTGGCCCTGTGTTGGGTTTTGAGATGGTTTGGATGTGTCCCATGAGATTCCAGTCAACTCATCCGTGTCAATGGTTTTCCTTTAGCAAGGGCATCAAAGGTTGGTTGGTGGTTGGGTGTAGGTATTTTAAGTAGTTTTTCTGTGGTCGTAATGAATATCTCGATAAAAGTACTTTTTTTTGCAATGTTTCATTTGTGGTGGTTATGGTTTTTAAGAGACTTTAAGAGACTTCAATTTATGTGAGGGGAGATCTGGCAAAACTTGGAGGAGGAGGTATAGTATTCATGTCCAACAGCTCACAAACAATTTTTTTTTTGTGTATGACACAAATTGCAGATGTCCCTTGCAGACCTGTGGTGCCGACAAGAGGCACTGAATTCCCTTGTTCAGTTGTGCAGCAAAGAGTCTGACTTCTTGGGAGTTGCAACTCAGCCTTTACTGCCTTCTCAGTAGCAATGTACCGTGAGCTCCTGTCTAATAAAATTAGAAGATAATTCTTGTATGTTGTATAGTTCACAGCTTAATTTTTCTTGTTGAGCGGTGTAAGGTATTTATCAACTGGTTTAACAGATCAGATCTCTGCCTGCACCTCCCCACGCTCCACTGTGTGTGGATGGAGACTGACAACTCTGCCTTTATAAAAGTGTTCCTTGCTCAACCCCATGACTAATGCAGATAATTATTTTTAAAACAGCTCTGGGTGCCACTGCAGTGCGCTTTCGTGTGCACGCAGAAATGTGTTTTTACATTCATCTGGCATTTGGGAACCACAGGGTGCCGTGTAAATCTTACTCTTACGATGTGGTTTAAAGAAATACCTTTTAGGACTAGTGTCACATTGGGGAGCCAGCTTGAGCGCTCTGGATATCCAAAGATACAAACCAGTGAGTGTAAAATAAATAAAAGAATAAATCGAAACATTAAAGAGGTCTCATTTCATGGCACGTTATTAAACTCCTGTATTCCCGAATACCCTTGAGGGTAGTCCGTTTCACACGGTGAGCGATTATTTCTCCTTTTCAAACTTAGCTGAATGTGGAACAGAAAAACCCACATCAAAAACAAAATGACAGGGGAAAAAAATCACAAAAAAGCCCCAAGCCTCTCTTAGATTTTACATCCTGGTATGGCAATAGGTTAAAAACTAGATTGATTTGATGTGATAGTTTTTAATAAGTTGGTGATGGTGGTTGCTTACTGCATGTTCACGTATAATTAGATAATTTGTTCCAGTGCTTTTCTAGGAGTTGCAATTGAAGGTACTTGCTCTATTATTCTTGGATGTTTAAGTCACTTTAAGATGAACATCTTGCTTGTCTCTTTTCCCATTATCCAGTGCTATTCTTTCTCCAAGTGCTCAACAAAAACTTCTAGCGCTTCTGTCACGTTGCCCTGCAGGCTGACGAGCACCCTGGGTGCATTTCATCAAGTCGAGCCAGTGAAATAAACTTAGGTATTTTCTGCTTTACCTTTGGCTTGCTCCTTTTCTGCTATCACCTTAGCTCTTCCACCCCTTCCCTGCGTGTTATTCTTCCCCCCATGCGTGTCCTAGCTGGATCCTTTTCAGTGAATACTAAAGCAAAGCGGCATTAATTCCTCTGATCCTCAGTGCCGGCCGCTCCCTTCCCACTGAGAAGTGATCGTCATTGTCTTGCTAATATATTAATTCACACACTTTCCTGTTAATGTTGCTGTTCTCTGGGTTTGTTCTGTGTCTCTGGCCTTTGATTTTACCCTTATAAATTCTTGCTCTTCTGTCGTGCTTCTCCTGAATAGCTTACCCTATTTTCTATTTTTCTTATTCTTCTCAAGTTTCAGGCTGTTGCATAGCTCCTCACAGAGCCAAGATGCCTCCTGCTATGCTTCCTCCGCACTGGCATAGCATGTGTGTGTGCTTTTAGTACTGTTTCTTTAGAGAGCTACCCATCCTCCGAAACTCCCTCTTCCCTTTAACTTCCCAGAAAACGGTTGCCATCGTATCCCAAGAAGCTCTCGAGCCTCTTGCCTGTTTCATAGCTTTGTGTTGGAAAAGGAAAAGGCTACCGAAGTCTCCAATTAATGGCTTAAGAAAAAAAACATTTTTAAAAAAGAAAGAAAATAAATTGAAACTGTCTACCTAATGTTTCTTGTTAGCTGACCTGCAGCAGACCTCTCGTGTGTCCCATGCTGCTTCTTTCATTTTCGTTACTAAGTAGGGACTTCAAAGTTTATCCTTGTGTCCTGTCAGAATAAAGACAGAATATAAAAATAAATTAAATTATTCATTGATACCCCAAACTAATTTTTTTTGTCAGCCCTTCCTAAACAGCTATAAACTTATTTCATAGTAGTCCAGTCACACGTGTCACCTAACAAGCATTTGGTATTCTAATTACATTCTAATCAATTACTTCAGTTCCTTTTCAACTGGTCCGTTTGTTTTTTAAAGGGAAGTTTTCCACAGAGTGTTTTTATTTTTAAAATCAATTTTTAAACAAGTAAGTTTTGCTAAAAACCTTCTCACTTCATGGAGATTCATTTTTATGGTCAAATTTATTCTAGGAATGTTATTTGCTTTCTTTCCACTCAGTGCACACACAATCTGGAGCACAGAGGGGGTCTGTCACAAAGGGTGGGGAGAAGCATCTGTGTGTGCCACTGAGGTAGAAAAAGCCTGTTTGGGTCAGTGGTAAGCAGACGGTTTTGGGAAAGAGGAGGGACAGGACATCCTCCCTGAATACCCTCAAGCTTTGCCCATATTTAACAAAAAAGAAAGAAAGAAGAGCTTGGACTTGGTTGGTTATTCCAGCCCTTTCAAGAAGCACACAGTAGATGGCTTGACACATCCTTCTTACCACCTGAGGCTCCAAGCCATCCTCAGTCCTAACGCTGCTGTAGCATTAGCTCAGTGGGCAACTCCCGAGGAGGCTCTTGTGCTCCTTGGAGCACCTCTGCCGCTGCTTGCTGAGGACAGCCCGAGAGTTGACTGGTGTGAGCACTGGCGATGCAGCTGGCGGAGAAGCATGAGGGAGATGCTGTGCCTGGTCTTGATCATAACAGAGCATTTAGCTCGTAGCTGTGCCTGTTGTGAGGGCCGCCCAGCAGAGATGAGACACGAAGCAGGCGGTTCTCCGATGTTTCCATTATTTAACCTCTTCCATTTTGCAGCAACTGAGCATAAAAAAACAAAAGGTTTCTGAAGAAGGTTATAGTGAGTTCAGGGAGTTATTTTCTTTTGCTTTGAAGCACACAGCATCGACTAGCTAAAGTAAAAATATGTCATCGTGACATTTTAACCCCTTCCTTGAAAATGAATTAAGGTAATGAGCAGGTTGGAGAAGCTGGTTACCTCAGCTGCATGCTGCCTCGCCAGGAACCCCGGTGAGATCTCTTCGGACTTTGGGCTTGCTTGGCTTTTACATGTCAATTTTTTGCACGTCGGTTTGCTACTCCTAATGAATCCAGAAACCATAAAGAGGGATTTCTGCAGCCACCATCCCTCTCTCTCAAGGAGGGAATTGCGTAGTGCATGCGGTGACTCTTTGACACACGGGTACATCTTTTCTCTCTTCTGGTGATGAAGCGAGGAGCAGAGCAGCTGATCTGTGCGCTAAAACTGACTTGCTGTCCAACCCTGAGATCCAGCTGGCCTGTTTGCCGTTGATACCTTCTAGATAAAACATGAAGATTACTTTGCTTGCTGTTTTCAAAGTACAAGGTGGTATTATGAAAACTGACCTAAATTATTTCCTTTGACATTTCTGTTGGACAAATCAGGCTTTCACAGTTCTCGTGGATAGTGCCTACTACCCACACGAGTAAAGAACTTCTCATTACGGAAAAGAATATATCCAATTAAAATAATGATGTTTAGCCAGTCCAGATGTCGTAATGCTTCCTGAATTACATTTTAGGTTTTACCAGACAGCTTCCCTTGCCTGACATCGCCTACTGGGAGCAGCAGTCTTCCTCCTACCCTACACCCAGCGAGGCGTGCCTTGCGTGAGCCTGACTGGGAGCCCCAGTGTGCAGAAGAGACTGGGCTCAAAAATGAAAAATCACAGCTCTTATCAGGCCCTCAGTGGCACTTAGAGCTAAACCCACTCCAGTATTATGTTTTTCATGCCCACTTTCATCTCATTTTCCGGGAAAACTATTAACAATGCGACTTTTTTCATCAATCGTTTTCCCCTGGGCTAGAAATTCATTTTCTGCCCTCTTGAAATTCTTGTTTGCTCGACCCCAGGGGAGGAATGCAATATCTGAGCCTGGGATACTGAAGAAGAACATATACAATATTCTGACAAGCAATAGGAAAGGAAATCTATTGTATTTGCATCTCGCAGCCACTGACACTAATGTGCAAATCTACAATAAATCCAAATGATATCATAGATTTATGATCAATACTTAAGCAAGTTGTTTACTTAGTAATCAGGAAGACTAATGATGATTAGGTCTGTCTGGAAATACTCCATCCTGCAATAAGTAACATTTTTATCTCCTTGCATAAATGAATTAGATCTGAAAGAACTGAAGGGCTTAAAAACTAAGCAAAACCTTTCCTTCAAGCTGTATGTGTGCATCTGGGTGCCTTCCAGGCAGTCTGGTTTTGTTTGGGGTTTTTTTAACAGTAATAGGTGCATTGGAAGCAAAGCCTATTGGAACACTTCTGCAACAGCAATTTGAAAGAGAAATGCAATGAACAGAGCCGGCCCGGAGCAGCGGTTTCAGCCTGGCATGACCATTACCTGAATTAGCTGCGAAATGGTGCGCAGGCAGAAGTCCGTGTTCCTGGGTTTGTACAAGTGCTGAGAGGTCCCCTGGAGCCTGTGTGAGGGAAGGGATGGCATCTGTGTTTCCTCTCTTTCCCTCTTTCTTTTCCTCTCCTGGTTGCCCCCCCCCCACACACCTTAAGTTCTGAGGAGTGGTTTCTAGATGTTCATGGTGCCTTGGGACAGCAGGGAGGGGGGCGTATCCTGAGGTATCAAAAGGGACCGGGATCACAGAATCCCTCAGGGCTTCTTATTTTTCAGTCTCTGTGCAGTTTGTACCTGAAGCTAGACTAACGCTGAAGGAAACATCTGTAACTCGTAAGAGGAGGGAGAAAAGCAGCTCCCACCGCAGCGTGGCACTCACACCAAAGGGTGCTCAAGCAGCCCAGGTTACAGCACGTGCCTCGGCAAGCGAGTTCCCATCTGGCGGAGCAGGATGCCCATTTCCCAACTCCAGATGGTGCCCAAGCTGATTCAGCAGCTCTTATGAAGGGGCTTGCTGGGGTTTAGTCCAGCCAAGCCTCTGGCTACGGAAGAACAAGGAGACGAGACCTGACCCTCCATGCTGCAACAAGCAGAGCTGAGCTCTGCAGCAAGGACAGGCATGTCACCTCGATGAACGGCAGAAGAGGCTACTGAGAGGCTGTCTAAGCGATGCTGCCAGCAGGCACAGCCACGTGTGCTTTGAGGCTGGTGTGTTGCGGTGTTACTCTCCTGTGAGGCTAATCAGCAGCAATCAGCGCTGGCAACACGCAGGGGAAGGCGGGCTGTGTGAGGGGGTCGTGGATGCGCTGGCCCAATTGCACCCGGTAAATGTCAGAATCCAGCCTGCTGTGAAGTAGTCAGGGATTAAAATGGCTCTAAGTGTGAGGTGCTTAGATTTGCTACTCAAGAGGATTGTTTCCTAGAGCAGGGGCTGCTTGAAAGGAGGGAAGAGCTGAAGCTCCGGACAATGTTGAAGATGTTGCTATGCCCACTGGGAAGCTTGGGAGAAGGGGGGGGATGCACACAGGAGGGCAGGATGGGGGCCACAAGGTAGCTGCAAGGTAAACACCTATTAATCATTTTGGGAGTAGTTCCTGCCGATCAGCAACACAGAACAGCCTAACATGCCTCTGAGGCTGCCCCATAACCTCTGAATAAGTTCACTGTCATTTTTCTGCACGTGAGCACAACACTTATGCTGGTGGAGTAGAAGCATAAAGGATTTTTGTGTGTGTGTGTGTGCATAGCACGCGTCCGTGTCTGCTGTTGGGTAGGTGGAAGGGAATTCAGTTAGTATAACAGAAGCGATGCAAAATTTTTTGCCTCCTTTGGTCTTCTGTAAGGTGGTGCCAGCCAGGCTGGTGAACTCCTCTGCTCCAGTGCACTGGGCTTGGAGGTAGCTGGGTAAACATTTTCCATTCCCATGTATTATTCACTGTAAGATTTGAATATTTTATCTAAGGTTCTTGAAACTCACTTACATTCACTTTCTCTTCCTTCCCCTTTCCTCCCCCACATCCCAGAGAACAACTAAGGTGACAATATGAAGTCAGATTCCAGATTGGTTCCTGCAAGCAAGGAGGCTAAGAGATGCTGATGGAAGCTGGCTGTAATGGGAAACAACTGTTGTATGGAGNTGTTTACTTAGTAATCAGGAAGACTAATGATGATTAGGTCTGTCTGGAAATACTCCATCCTGCAATAAGTAACATTTTTATCTCCTTGCATAAATGAATTAGATCTGAAAGAACTGAAGGGCTTAAAAACTAAGCAAAACCTTTCCTTCAAGCTGTATGTGTGCATCTGGGTGCCTTCCAGGCAGTCTGGTTTTGTTTGGGGTTTTTTTAACAGTAATAGGTGCATTGGAAGCAAAGCCTATTGGAACACTTCTGCAACAGCAATTTGAAAGAGAAATGCAATGAACAGAGCCGGCCCGGAGCAGCGGTTTCAGCCTGGCATGACCATTACCTGAATTAGCTGCGAAATGGTGCGCAGGCAGAAGTCCGTGTTCCTGGGTTTGTACAAGTGCTGAGAGGTCCCCTGGAGCCTGTGTGAGGGAAGGGATGGCATCTGTGTTTCCTCTCTTTCCCTCTTTCTTTTCCTCTCCTGGTTGCCCCCCCCACACACCCCTTAAGTTCTGAGGAGTGGTTTCTAGATGTTCATGGTGCCTTGGGACACCAGGGAGGGGGGCATATCCTGAGGTATCAAAAGGGACCGGGATCACAGAATCCCTCAGGGCTTCTTATTTTTCAGTCTCTGTGCAGTTTGTACCTGAAGCTAGACTAACGCTGAAGGAAACATCTGTAACTCGTAAGAGGAGGGAGAAAAGCAGCTCCCACCGCAGCGTGGCACTCACACCAAAGGGTGCTCAAGCAGCCCAGGTTACAGCACGTGCCTCGGCAAGCGAGTTCCCATCTGGCGGAGCAGGATGCCCATTTCCCAACTCCAGATGGTGCCCAAGCTGATTCAGCAGCTCTTATGAAGGGGCTTGCTGGGGTTTAGTCCAGCCAACCCTCTGGCTACGGAAGAACAAGGAGACGAGACCTGACCCTCCATGCTGCAACAAGCAGAGCTGAGCTCTGCAGCAAGGACAGGCATGTCACCTCGATGAACGGCAGAAGAGGCTACTGAGAGGCTGTCTAAGCGATGCTGCCAGCAGGCACAGCCACGTGTGCTTTGAGGCTGGTGTGTTGCGGTGTTACTCTCCTGTGAGGCTAATCAGCAGCAATCAGCGCTGGCAACACGCAGGGGAAGGCGGGCTGTGTGAGGGGGTCGTGGATGCGCTGGCCCAATTGCACCCGGTAAATGTCAGAATCCAGCCTGCTGTGAAGTAGTCAGGGATTAAAATGGCTCTAAGTGTGAGGTGCTTAGATTTGCTACTCAAGAGGATTGTTTCCTAGAGCAGGGGCTGCTTGAAAGGAGGGAAGAGCTGAAGCTCCGGACAATGTTGAAGATGTTGCTATGCCCACTGGGAAGCTTGGGAGGAGGGGGGGGATGCACACAGGAGGGCAGGATGGGGGCCACAAGGTAGCTGCAAGGTAAACACCTATTAATCATTTTGGGAGTAGTTCCTGCCGATCAGCAACACAGAACAGCCTAACATGCCTCTGAGGCTGCCCCATAACCTCTGAATAAGTTCACTGTCATTTTTCTGCACGTGAGCACAACACTTATGCTGGTGGAGTAGAAGCATAAAGGATTTTTGTGTGTGTGTGTGTGCATAGCACGCGTCCGTGTCTGCTGTTGGGTAGGTGGAAGGGAATTCAGTTAGTATAACAGAAGCGATGCAAAATTTTTTGCCTCCTTTGGTCTTCTGTAAGGTGGTGCCAGCCAGGCTGGTGAACTCCTCTGCTCCAGTGCACTGGGCTTGGAGGTAGCTGGGTAAACATTTTCCATTCCCATGTATTATTCACTGTAAGATTTGAATATTTTATCTAAGGTTCTTGAAACTCACTTACATTCACTTTCTCTTCCTTCCCCTTTCCTCCCCCACATCCCAGAGAACAACTAAGGTGACAATATGAAGTCAGATTCCAGATTGGTTCCTGCAAGCAAGGAGGCTAAGAGATGCTGATGGAAGCTGGCTGTAATGGGAAACAACTGTTGTATGGAGAAGGGAGAGCTGGATAAGTGTAAAAAGCTCTCAGTGCTTAGAAATACATAGATAATTTATTCCTGGGATGAGAGGTGTCACTGCCGGAGAAAGGGACGCAGGCAGAGAAAACATTCTCTCTGGGTTTTTTTCTTGCATTAAGTATTCTTTAATCTCTGTTTCTGCTGTGTGTATCATTTTGGTACTTCACAGGGGACACGCACCCAGCTTTAAGAAGACTGGCTGAAAGGTGACATGTTTTCCAACAGCTCAGCTTACAGCCAGTCATGGAAGAGCAGACTCTGGCGAGACCTGGTTGCAGCCTTTCGGTACTTAAAGGGAGCCTATAAGAAAGATGGGGACAAACTTTGTGGCAGGGCCTATTGCAATAGGACAAGGGGTAATGGTTTTAAACTAAAAGAGTGTAGAGTCAGACTAGATATAAGGAAGAAATTTTTTACAATAGAACAGGTTGCCCAGAGAGGTGGCAGATGCCCCATCCCTGGAAACATTCAAGGTCAGGCTGGACGGGGCTCTGAGCAACCTGATCTAGTTGTAGATGTCCCTGCTTACTGCAGGGGGGTTGGACCAGATGGCCTTTAAAGGTCCCTTCCAACCCAAACTATTCTATGATTCTGTAACTTCTGACTTTAGTGACTGCTATTGCTCCTGTAGTGCTTGGAAGAGAATTCTGTCACCGAGATAGGAGCTGAACACACCGCTTGATTCCCTGTAATGATGTGAACTGCTTCGTGGTATATCCCTCTTGTTGTGCTAAATTGCATTGTCACTTGTAATTGCAGGACCTTCCTTGGAGCGATGGGTAAGCAAAGGGGATTCTCAGACAGCGGCTTCTACAGCTCTGCTGCAGGCTCTGTCACTTCCTGTGACGGTGTAACTTATTCAAGTGGAAGGCTAGGACAAGAAAATAAACCCTGGAACGCCCTGCAAATGCCAGCCGTAACCAGAAGGGTGGTCATGGGCTTATCTCAAAGCTCTCGCTTGGCTGGAAGCTGCGTCCTCAGGAAAGGAAGGGATCCTAGAGCTGCCAACTCTAACATGTGGCATCTGGCATGCTTGTCTGTAGGCTTTGCTTATTTGTGGATCTGAGATTGCTCTCCAGAACCTCTTGTGCTTGTCATCTTGAAAGTATCATCCTGCCTGAGCCTTTGTAACAGCCTCTCAGCAAGTGCCCAGGGAAATCCCATCAATGTTGAAGTCAAATGACTCGAAAAAGTGGACGTTTTTGTTGTGGATCTTGGGCAGCCTCTTTATGTTTTTGTTAGTCAAGATGTTCAGAATTGAAATGATCTGATTTGAGAAGCTGGGCTTCTTTCTCTTACTGGGACTGAAGAGCAAACATGCGCATTTTGGCAGTCCCCAGCATGGATTCCCCTCCGTTAGCATTAGCAGATGTGACCGGTGTGTTTGCTGGCTCGGACAGGAATGGAGGAAACCCACCCCTGGCTTGGTCATCCCGTGTGAAGGACCTCATGCCATGGCAGACCTCTGCTGTTTGGAGCTTGTTCTCCTTTCAGAGACAGTGAGCATTTTAGGCTGTGAAATTTTTCCATCTGTAGTGTGCCAGCTGGACAAATATGTTGTCTCTTTCCTCCCCTCCTTTTTGGCACATTGCTGGTGACCAAGACTTGCTCTGTTTATTATTTCTGTGAATAAGATGGAAAGGTGTTGGCTACAGTTGTTTGTTTGCTCATTTGTTTTTCTCATCTTCTTGACTTGTGCTGGGGCTGCTGGTCTTCAGGAGCATGCGCAATCTTTAATTACAGCAGTTATCAAGTGTTTAGACTGCGAGAAGGTCAGCTCACTGCTGAAGAACCTAACCGGTCTTTGGGTTTTCCTTAACTGATGCAGCACCAAACTCTGTTTGGTAGCAGAGATGGCCTCTCGCAAGAAATAACTCATCGGGAACTTTCGAGTGCTTGCATCACCCTCTTCCACTCAGCATCTCCTCTGGTCCCTCTGTTCCAGGTACTACTGATTTCTTCTTGTCTGGTTTTTTAGGTCTTCCTTCTCCCAGCAGGCCCAAAACCAGTTCAGCACAACGTGCTGCTGCTCTGTGCTTGCCTGTAAATTCACGGTACTCAATAGTCAAGCAGCTGCACGCAGAATGAAACACGGAGCCTTGGTCCGGCTCCTCAGCGCTAAGGGATGAGAGCGTGTGGGTTTTTCCAGTTGCAAACTCTTTCACTCCCAAGCTGTCTTCATGCTGCGGCTATGCAAGTGACTACAACTTCACTATATAAACACTCTGAGGTTTTTGAAATGGAAAGGATTGCGATTAAATGCTGAATGTTGCAATGGCCTTTCTTCCACAGAAGCTCAAATAACCTTTTAGAGGAAGAATTGCAAAGCTGGTACGTCGTCCTTCTGCAGGCCCAGGTGAATGTAGTGGGTCCGTATAAATGCTCCAGCCTTTCCACTTGAAAAAAACTTCTCCTTTTCCTTCTGGCACTGAGCCAAATCATAGCAAACTTCTGGATCATCTTTCAACTAAAGCAAGCTAGGGTACCAGATGCTCAAAGCCCATCTTCTTTTATTTATACGCATATACTAGCTTTCGAGCAAAAGTCATCTTAAGCAGCGTACAAAGAATCTGCTTCTCAAAGAAAGTTCACCCTTATGAGCCTAGAGTTGTGGGTTTGCAGGTTTTCTTTCCAAATACAGGGAATAGACCTCAGAGCAAGCTACCTGCTTCATGCCACAATTTTTCTCAAAGTAAGACTCCTTTATTAAAAAAAAAAGGAAAAAAGGAAAAAACCCCAATCGCTAACACTACAATATTTTTTTGAAGATTAAAAACTTACTCAGAAGAAATAGACAATCTAACAGGGCCGCCTAGTGACACCACCAGCAACAGGGTACAGCAAGGGCCGTGGCAGAGCCCAGCTGAATCACCTGTCTNCTAACACTACAATATTTTATTGAAGATTAAAAACTTACTCAGAAGAAATAGACAATCTAACAGGGCCGCCTAGTGACACCACCAGCAACAGGGTACAGCAAGGGCCGTGGCAGAGCCCAGCTGAATCACCTGTCTGCTCCGAAGAGGAACTGAGAGCGGCGGGCTGGTGCGTACGTCCGCAGGCACCCTGAGATCCCCGTCTGAAACCGGGGCTCGTAGGTCTCTTCACAGCACCTAGCACAACTCGGGCATCTGGTCTGGATGGATGAATGCTGTTTCTAGAGAGAGGAAGCCAACCATGGGTGTTGTGGAAGAGCCTGCACCAGATCCCACCTCTTCCAAAGCACAAGATAATACCTTCTCTGCAAGGGAGAGTTATCATGTTGTTTCAAGGCAAAATTATGACTAAACCCAGTAGCTTTAAAGCTTTTTTTGCCTTTTTTTTTTTTTAAGGCTACCTGGCAAGCCATATAACTTCCTTATTGCTTTTTGCTGCAGATTTCTACGTGCCTGTAAGGGCTGTGTAGTTAGCATACTGTGGGCTGCACCTTTGCATAAAATTCCTGGCATTTAGCTAAGCTTGAAGGAGAGCCCTTTATTTTTCCTATCAATTTCCCTACAGCCAGATGCACCTCATGTCCTGACTCGTAAAACAGTAAGCGTGATAGCGTTCATGTGTGGGGAAACAAGCAAAAGCTTTGAGAGAACAGAGTTAAAATATTGAGCAGATTCAGTGATTTCTTGCAGAACCATCCCATCGTCTGACTTGCTGGACATTGTGGTCACATTTTGCAGGAATACCTGCAGGTAAAATCATCTTGCCTGCTCACCCTAGAAGCATTTGTGGGGGTGCGGTTACGGCCTCATGCAATGCGTTACATGGGGATAGGCCGTGAAGTTTTAACCTTTGCAGAAGCTGGGTAAATTGGCCTAACAGAGCTTTAGTATCTATTTTCCACTTGGAAAGAGTTGGGTCAGGTCAGCTGAGGCAACCCGTTTTGGCACTCACTGCTTCCTGGGACCATGGGAATGCATGTGTGTTTTCCAAGGAGCAAATTTGGTTTCAGCGATCGTCTAATGAAGCGCACACCTCATTGGCAAGCTGCCTTCAGCTAGCACGAGCAAGGGGCTTGCAGCACTTGCACTGAGACGTGGTGGGGCTGTGCCAGAGGACCCTGCTTCCCTGAAGGGTCTTGGGGGCTTTTTCAGGCACGCTGAATCTTGTCCTTTTGCTGTTAACAGTATATCACATCATTAATATAAGAAGAGCTTGATGGAAATTCACTCAATTTCGTTGTGCCAGCTATGACATTCACTTTTTCTATGACTCTCAGCTCTGACAATAGCATAGGCCTGTGTGTTTCATAGTTCCCTTTAACTTGTATAGGTTTGCGATTGGAAAGGTATATGAGTCCTGGGCTTTCTTTGAACATGCTTTTAATTACAGGGAAATTGAATTTAATCAGTCTTCCAAGTCTCTTGCTCCACAAGAAGGCAGAATCTCAAAAAACCATCAGTTTCACTCTGTGCTGTGACTTTGCCTGGTTGTGCTATTATTTGTGGAGGAATATTATCTTTGATCAGTCACTTTTCATTACTTAGAACAAAATTTCTGTTAGTAAGTCTTTAAAAAGAATTGAATTTTACTTTTCTTCAATCTGGGTTTTGCTCCTAGAAAGACCTGGTAACATCCCTCAGTTTCCTAATGCCGTGGGACATGCTAGGTCACTGTGTCGGGTCTGTGTGGCGGGGCTTTGGTAGCAGGCGCAGGGGCCGCATGGGCGGGTGGCCCCTGTCAGAAGCTGCTGGAAGCTCCCCCAGCTCCAAGTTGGCCGTGCCTTGGGCTGAGACCAGGCCATTTAGAGACAAGGAAGGGCCTCTGTGATAATAACGCATTTAAGGAGGGGACAAAGGAGTGGTAGTTGGGACTTGCAGCAGAGGGAAGAGAGGGAGGTGAGAGAAACACCTGTGCAGATACCTGGAGGCAGTGAGGAAGGAGGGGGAGGAGGCAGCCGGAGCGGAGATTCCCCTGCAGCCCGCGGGGAGAGGGCAGGCTGTGCCCCTGCAGCCCACGGAGGATCGCGGTGGAGCAGCCCACGAAGGACCACGGCAAGGCAGAGATGGACCTGCAGCCCGTGAAGGACCACAGTGGAACAGAGAGGGACCTGCACCCTGTGGAGGACCCCACGCCAGGGGAGATGCCTGCTCCCGAAGCAGACCGCAACTGTGTGGGCAGCCCGTGCTGGGTCAGTGCGTTTCTGAGGGACTGCACCACGCGGGAAGGACTCCTGTTGGAGGGGTTCGTGAGGGGCTGTCTGCCGTGGGAGGGACCCCGCGCTGGAGCAGGGGAAGCGTGTGAGGAGCCTTCCCCGTCTCCTTATCCTACTCTGCTTTGATTGATAACTGATCAAATTGAATATTTTTTCCCCAAGTTGAGTCTGGTTTTTCCCGTGACCGTAACTGGTAAGGGAACCCTCCCTGTCCTCGTCTTGACCCACCAGGCTTCGTTGCATTTTCTCCTCATCCCGGTCCTGGTGGGAGGAGTGAGTGAGCGGCCGCGTGGTGCTTTGTTGCCGACTGGGCTCAAACCATGACCGTCACTATCCATTTTGTAGGACATTGGAACGACAGAGGTGGATGCTGACTGATTTGCCCCAGATCAGTCCAATGGCAGTGTCAGGCAAATGACCTGGACCTTGACTGTGGCGTGTTCTAGAAGATCGAGCGAGACTCTGGATCATGAACAGTATGCACAAGTCTTGTCAAGTCCTCGCAAAGAATAACTTTTTCTCACGCTCTCCGGGAAAATTGTGCATCTGGCCAGCTGTTGTCTGGCACGTGCTGTGCTAAATATGATATATGCTTTTGGTTTCTGTCTCTTGTTTGTGTGCATTGCCGCATCTGGGCTCTGGGATCTCAGAGTTATCTAAACATGTCCGAGGGGCAGTGCCAAGGCACCTTCTGACCTCAGACGTTGCACAGCTAAAAATCAGCATCAGTCACAACTTCTCCTGTTAAGGGTTTTTATATAGTATATATAGTTTTCATATAGTATTTTTATATCGTATTATATTGTGAATACACTTAGTATTCACAATGTTCTAAATGCCGGTATAATAATCCAAATGTGTGATCCCAGATCAGTATCAGATGTTTTGTATCAGAACAGCTTAAGTTTACTCCTTTTTCCTCAATCCATTCGGCTGTACTTGTCTCAATTAGGCATACTTGCAAGCATTGAATTTGATATTTAGTTAACTGCGTTCCACATATCCTGACAGGTGGTAGTGCAAAAGTAGCGCATGGATCGTAAGCATCCCTGCTGAAGGAAGGATGGAAATGCGGCATGCTACAGCTATGAGAGGTAGGGAGTCACCACATTTCTGGGGTACTGTCCATCTCCCAGCATCGCACAGAGTCCAAACAGTGGTTAAGACCTGTAACTTCCAAAGCAGAGAAGACCTTTGACTGTGTTACAAATTAACCATGAAATTTTTCCCTTTCAGGGTTTTAATTCTCAAACATCACTGCTGCTTTTTTGGTGGTAGTAGGAGAAGTCGCTCCTGGACCGCTGTTCTTTATGTAGCGAGATGTTTACGCCTGGGGATGCCTCGCAATGATGCAGCTCCCACAGTCAGGCTCTGGCTGCACCAGGAGTGCAGAGGCTGCACTGCGTCCTGGGCTGCGGGCAGAAGAAAGTGGAGTACATATGGCACTGTGCTATAAGTGAGCTACCGGACTTGGGCTCGAATACCTAGGTTTAAATTTATTCGCTCAAATGCAACGCCTTCCTTTCCCTTCCAGCAGGCAGCTGCTCTGTTTCTCCCACGCCAGCACACCAATGGGCCGATGAATACAGCCTTGCAATAAGATGCCACGCTGTGAATGCCAGTGGATGGACTGGGGGACATGTCCCACTCTGCTGCAGCTGTGCTTGCTAACCTCCCCCTGGTAAAGGAGCAAGGTCAGCAGGCAGCAATGCCTGAAGCCTGCACAGGCAGCATCACGGGCGGGCGCCTGGCTGGGTCTCATGGGCAGGCAGGTGGGCATGGACGCCCTCGGCAGCAGCCGGTAGAGAGCTGTGACTCCTGTTGGCTGAGGTGGCTTTGCCCCAGAGTGTCTGTCCGTTCATCTGCCTTGTGCCTGTGCTCTCACTGGCAACTAGAAGGCCAAGCTTGGCTATAGGTACACACAAAGGCTTTCCTGCAATTAAATGTATAGCCAGAACAAAGGTTTGGCCTTTTGTCTGCCACAGTTTGAGACTGAGAGACAGAGGTGCTATCAGAGGTCTCTTTCTTTGCTAAAGGATGGTGGTTTGTGCTTTTCTGTTGGCTTCTGAATGAAGCTTGAAGTTATTTGACAGCCAAGGAGCTACAAGTGTGTCACACTGGCATGTCTGTCTGTTCCCTGGAGCTGTGATACTTGGAAAATTCGCTAACAAAGTCACGCTAATTCCTCTTCTTACACTCAAATTGGCAGCCTTTCTTGCAACGCTGCACATGCCATCTAATAAAAGTCTGAATGACCTTCATCAGGCCAAGATGTTTTTCTGTGGCAATGATGCCAGGGGAATTGCAGGCTCTTCTTTGCTGCTGCAACACAATACAGTTGTTATGTGGGATAAGACGTGCTACAGGCCACCCAGTGTGCTATATGACCCTGGGCTTGCAGGTGGGCCCATCGGAGTGCGGCAAACCCGGTATCATTTTCTTCACAGTCCGTCTGGGTACCACGTCAGCTGGCTGCGCCACCTGGCTAATTGCAGAGTTACATCTTCTCCTGCTACGTTTCATGTTACACACAGGAGATGCATTGCAGAGAGCTTGTGACAGGAGCAGCCCACAGTTGAGGAACAGGGGAGAAGCAGGAGGTCAGCAGCACACGTACTGCTACCAGGAGTTTCTGGCTCAGTCCTAGCGAGGCTGAATGATTCACTTGCCCCAGGTAAACTGGGGGATAGCTTGTCACAGGGGAATGCTAACACCTAGAATACAAGGCTGAGTTTATAAGCAAAGAGATTTAAAGAAAATAACTCCTTTAAAGCAACCTGTCCAACCCATTCTGTATTTATGAGTGTGCGTGAGTGTTGCTGGTCTCCCGTAGACAGCCTCTTCTCTGCAGACTGATGTGTCTGGAAAAGGAAAACAACTCCAACCCTAAACATAGTTAGCTTTAATATTCAGGAGCTAAAAATCTGCCCCTGGTAAAATCTACGAGACACTTGCAGCTTACNGCTTGTGACAGGAGCAGCCCACAGACGAGGAACAGGGGAGAAGCAGGAGGTCAGCAGCACACGTACTGCTACCAGGAGTTTCTGGCTCAGTCCTAGCGAGGCTGAATGATTCACTTGCCCCAGGTAAACTGGGGGATAGCTTGTCACAGGGGAATGCTAACACCTAGAATACAAGGCTGAGTTTATAAGCAAAGAGATTTAAAGAAAATAACTCCTTTAAAGCAACCTGTCCAACCCATTCTGTATTTATGAGTGTGCGTGAGTGTTGCTGGTCTCCCGTAGACAGCCTCTTCTCTGCAGACTGATGTGTCTGGAAAAGGAAAACAACTCCAACCCTAAACATAGTTAGCTTTAATATTCAGGAGCTAAAAATCTGCCCCTGGTAAAATCTACGAGACACTTGCAGCTTACCAAGGCGTCCCTGGTACAGCGTATCAGAGTACAAAATGTAGGGCCAGTGAGTGCACTGCATAGATCGATGATCCTGATACTTCTCCCTGCAAGTCACCCTGCCGCCCCACCTTATCCTTGTGCGTCTGCAGACGTGCCTGACGCCTGCTAACCGAACCTTTGACTTCCTGAGAGCAGAGAGGCTGTGTGGAGGCTGGGGGGAGGCGTCCAGTTAAAGAGCTGTGAGGGTGAGACTTGCAGGCAGTGGTTGAGGGAGCAGTCAGGTCTCATGTGCTTAACTCACTGTTCATCCATCAGTTTCCATCTCTTGGTCTCCTCCTGAGGTGCCCAAAGCCCGTGAGTGCTGCTGCATCTCAGTCGCATTAGGAGACCACATGCCACCCTCGTATGTGCCGTCGGGACAGCCCGGGGCTGTCAGCCCTCTCCCACACCTGCCTGGGGGACCCCCAGCCCGCGGCAGGGATTCTCTGCCCATCTGACAGTACAGCATGGCACGGCGGGCACCTCTGTGCCATGGTCGAGAGCGGCTCTGCTGCATGTGTCCTGGATGGGCTGAGCCCTGGATGCTGGCCCGTGAGTCAGGGAAGGATGTGAAAAGGGCTAGAGCTGTTTTTCCAAAGGCAGGAAATGATGACAAGCGAGCAATAATTCAGCGGTTTGACCGTGTGCTAACTGTGAGCTGCTCCGACTGCCAGCGTTCAGAAGTGAAAGACAAAACCCTTTTTTTTTCCACAGGTCAGAGTAATTGCAAAAAAAAAAAAAAGAGCTTTCCTGCTCGCCTCATGGTCATGCCTCGTCTGCCATTCCCCTGCTATCGCATCCAGCCAGGCAGCCCCATCTGGAAGTCAGTCAGAGGGAAAGGACTTGAAAGCANGAGCTTTCCTGCTTGCCTCATGGTCATGCCTCGTCTGCCATTCCCCTGTCAGAAGCTGCTGGAAGCTCCCCCAGCTCCATGTTGCCCCCACCTTGGGCTGAGGCCAGGCCATTTAGAGACAATAGATGAATCTCTCCGATAATGTATTTAAGAAGGGGACAAAGGAGCAGTCACTGAGACCTGCAGCACAGGGAAGAGGGGGATGTGGGGAAAACATCTATGGAGATACTGGGAGTCAGTGAGGAAGNAAAAAAAAAAAAGAGCTTTCCTGCTCGCCTCATGGTCATGCCTCGTCTGCCATTCCCCTGCTATCGCATCCAGCCAGGCAGCCCCATCTGGAAGTCAGTCAGAGGGAAAGGACTTGAAAGCATTGGGTGTGTTTCTCTGACAACACAGACCCAGCACCCTGACTGTCCCTGCAAGCGCTGTTCACATGGAGTAATCACAGCCTTTCACTCCCTCCTCTCGTCACAAGGTCATCTCCAGGACACGTCTCAAACTGAAGTTTTGTTTTCTCAGGTACAAATTAATAGTTTTTAAGATGATCATTCGTGCTTTTACCCTTTTCCGTTTGAAATGTACCTGAAATGCTTTCACACGCTGCTTTCACAACACAGATATGCAAAGGCTAAAACAGAAGACGGGAGGAAAAAAATATGTCAGGAATCTGGTCTGAAATCACCTTTGTGGAAATAAACAACTAGATCAACAGCATTGCCCACAGAAGTAAAAGGTATTAGATGGTTGCATTTGATGGAAAATTGTTTTCATTCAGCCATTCAACAGAGTGAATCCAATGTCAATAAAAACAGTCATTTAGAAAACAATTTCCTTCACTATGTTTGGAAGCACATGTGCACACACAAATATACGTGTGTTGACTGTATGTGTGTGCCCCACCAGAGCACTACCTCCTTGCCTCATTTTCTAATTAATCAGCATCTCTGAAGATCATGAGCATGTGAATTATCTTTTCCAAGTCAGTCAAGCAGATGTTAAAAGGGACCCATCCTAAAGGGGATTGCTCCCTGTTAGCCTTTGTTGTATCTCCCTCGACTGCAGAACTATGAATTTACCAGGCAGATGGCTGAAACTTCTCTATGGCCATTACCTTTGTGGGTGAGATACGGCAAAGTGAATTCCTCCCTCTAGGTACCTTTGCCCTATCCCCTCTCAGCATCCTGAGCCCTCTGAACCCTCCTGACACTGACAGGGCTTAGCGGCAGAAACTGCCGCAGCAGTGGTCCTCTACATTTCTCTGAAGACAGAGAAGGAGTGCACTTAAGTGCTTTGCTGAGTGAGGTCGTAAAGTATGCTGCAGCTGTGTGTGCAATTTGATTTATTTAAAAATCTCGTGTTGTGCCCTAAATAAGGCCATTCTTTTATACAGTCAGCACTTAAAGCCACATGTAAGAGCTGCTGGGGTGGACCTTTTAAAAAGACGGTCTAAATCATCACAAAATCTTGTGAGAATCGTACAGTTCTCCAGTGATACCTCCAAATTCTGCCTCAGCTATATTTCTTACAAGAAAGTAAACATAATTTGTACGATGAGCTAGACATTAGTAGAATGCTTTCTATCTTTTTCTGTACCATTTTGCTTTCTGTTAGATTTTTTGTTTGGTTTTGGCTACTGACAGATTGTCCAGAGATTGTCACTAAATTATCTATTAAAATGCATTGGTGCCTCTTCTGAACTGATGTACCCAATTCAGGACCTAGCAGCATTTGGAAACAGTTCAAATTGCATATTTTTAATCTGACAATGTGTTGTCTGGTTTCCACCTTTCTTCAGTTCTCTCTGGAGTACACCCAGAATAGCTCAGTGTCATCAGCAAATCTTGGAAGTGAAACTCGATTTCAGCTAATGGAGAAGGGTTTACAGACCTTGGTGTATTCCAGCTTGCTTTCTTTCCTTTTTTTTTTTTGTTTTTTAACATTCACATAATAGTTAATTGAGAACAATACAGCTTCAGTTTTAAGCCAGTGTTTAGGTGTTAGTGACAAACTGTGACGGCATGCCCCACATAGGTCTGTTATCCTCTGTACTTGTGAACCCTGGTCCTACCCAAAAGGCTCAAATGTTTCTTGAGTGGGGGCCATCTGCTGCGCTGATGGACAGGCTGCTGGGACTTCCTAGTTCCTGGAGTCTGGTTTTCCTGTTGCACAAAACACTTAAAGATTTCAAAACCAGCTTAAGAAATATTTCTGTTAGTTTTCTAACTTAAGCCACTGGCTTAGGACTTTGCCTATATTGCAAATACCGAAGAGCTGATTAGAAAGTTACAGACTCTTCTGACCCCATAAGGAACACTTAGTAATCCCATTTTTACGCAGGTGTTAGTTTCTCTTGAGCTATGAAAATTCATGGATACTAGACGATAATGTTTTCTTTGTGGACCAAACGCTGTGTATTTTTTTGCAGGAGTCAAAAATTCCTTTGAGCCTTATTGTATGCATGAGGTATGGGCTTTGTCACTATCAGTTTTACGTTGGTGGTACGTGTCATTGGCTGTGACAGGTCCCACAGCTGTACACGCACCTAGCGTCTTGCTGTGATCGCGCAGTTCTTTCTCTTCCTGCTCTATCGAGCCGTTTCTTCAAACAAAANTGAGTGAGGTCGTAAAGTATGCTGCAGCTGTGTGTGCAATTTGATTTATTTAAAAATCTCGTGTTGTGCCCTAAATAAGGCCATTCTTTTATACAGTCAGCACTTAAAGCCACATGTAAGAGCTGCTGGGGTGGACCTTTTAAAAAGACGGTCTAAATCATCACAAAATCTTGTGAGAATCGTACAGTTCTCCAGTGATACCTCCAAATTCTGCCTCAGCTATATTTCTTACAAGAAAGTAAACATAATTTGTACGATGAGCTAGACATTAGTAGAATGCTTTCTATCTTTTTCTGTACCATTTTGCTTTCTGTTAGATTTTTTGTTTGGTTTTGGCTACTGACAGATTGTCCAGAGATTGTCACTAAATTATCTATTAAAATGCATTGGTGCCTCTTCTGAACTGATGTACCCAATTCAGGACCTAGCAGCATTTGGAAACAGTTCAAATTGCATATTTTTAATCTGACAATGTGTTGTCTGGTTTCCACCTTTCTTCAGTTCTCTCTGGAGTACACCCAGAATAGCTCAGTGTCATCAGCAAATCTTGGAAGTGAAACTCGATTTCAGCTAATGGAGAAGGGTTTACAGACCTTGGTGTATTCCAGCTTGCTTTCTTTCCTTTTTTTTTTTTGTTTTTTAACATTCACATAATAGTTAATTGAGAACAATACAGCTTCAGTTTTAAGCCAGTGTTTAGGTGTTAGTGACAAACTGTGACGGCATGCCCCACATAGGTCTGTTATCCTCTGTACTTGTGAACCCTGGTCCTACCCAAAAGGCTCAAATGTTTCTTGAGTGGGGGCCATCTGCTGCGCTGATGGACAGGCTGCTGGGACTTCCTAGTTCCTGGAGTCTGGTTTTCCTGTTGCACAAAACACTTAAAGATTTCAAAACCAGCTTAAGAAATATTTCTGTTAGTTTTCTAACTTAAGCCACTGGCTTAGGACTTTGCCTATATTGCAAATACCGAAGAGCTGATTAGAAAGTTACAGACTCTTCTGACCCCATAAGGAACACTTAGTAATCCCATTTTTACGCAGGTGTTAGTTTCTCTTGAGCTATGAAAATTCATGGATACTAGACGATAATGTTTTCTTTGTGGACCAAACGCTGTGTATTTTTTTGCAGGAGTCAAAAATTCCTTTGAGCCTTATTGTATGCATGAGGTATGGGCTTTGTCACTATCAGTTTTACGTTGGTGGTACGTGTCATTGGCTGTGACAGGTCCCACAGCTGTACACGCACCTAGCGTCTTGCTGTGATCGCGCAGTTCTTTCTCTTCCTGCTCTATCGAGCCGTTTCTTCAAACAAAATTATATCTCTTTCCCTTGAGGCACCGCAGGGTGTCCACGCAAGCTTGTTAGTTTTTTCCACATTGCTGGTGGTCTTCGAATTTCTTTTAGTGTTTCTTTTTCTGAGTGGAAGCGCTAGATTAAAAAGACCTAAGCTCTTGTTTTGATGCCAAAAATTCCTGGCTGAACGGTTTGTGTTTTGACAAGGCCAGGTATCCTAGGAGTGGCTGTTAGATATCCTTATCTAAGATAGATATCCTTATCTGGATATCCTTATCTTAGATATCTCCATGTCCCCAGATCTCTCGTGGTGCCAACAGGCTGGTCCTGAACAAATTATTGTTACAAAGTAGTTTGATATAAAGCAAATATCCTTACTTGGCTGAAGCAAAATGTACGTGCATGCTCGATGCATGCACATGTTGTCCTGAACTAACTGACATCCTTATGGTGGTTCTGTTGTGAAACGAATCACAGAATCACAGAATGGTAGGGGTTGGAAGGGCCCTCTGGAGAACATCCCATCCAACCCCCCTGCTAAAGCAGGTTCCCTTCGAGCAGGGTACACAGGATCGCTTCCAGGCAGGTTTTGAACATCTCCAGAGAAGGAGACTCCAGAGCCTCTCTGGGTAGCATGTTCCAGCAAAGAAGTTCCTCCTCATGTTCAGATGGAAATGAATGTTGTTGCAGGGCTGCCACTTTTACAGATGGACTCTTCAAAGATAACTCCCACGTGTTTGAAAGCGCAACACGCAAAGTTGTCTTCACTTCAGCATCTATCTGAAATCCTCTTCCAAATACACATTGTCGCTTGTGGTTGGCCTGGTAGAAATTATCTCTGTTCCATTCTCATGCAGTTAGTTGTCCTCAGAGGGGAAAAAGGAGACAGAAAATGGTGGGCAGTCTGCCCTTTCTATGTGTTGGATATGAAGTGCTGGGCACATGGCACTTGCACTGCAGATGCCCCGTAAAACCCTCAATGACTGCCTTCTGGGTTCTGCAAGGACCCTGGGGCTCAGAGGATCACCACGAGCTGTCTGCTGGAGGGTGGAAGGAGGCAGATCTTGCTCACCCCTCTGCACCACCGTTATTCCACCTGTAAAATATTCCCCTTCCTTGGGCTATTCAATGGGGACCGCTCACAGGCAGCTAACCCAGCCGATGCCAGCTGTCTCTCTTGCTGGTCTCGTCGAGTGCGCAGAGCAGTGCTGTGGTTTCAGCAACTGCTCAGCCGGAGTCTCTGAGTTTTTCGCCTTCACCTATCGAGAGCTGGTCACTCACTTATCTAATCTAAAGCTTGTTTTCTGACACGTACCTCTGTTGAAACACGGCTTTTACGTTAGGCGCTTGTTTGAACCGTTTTGTGCTGCTTTGGGAAAGGCTGGGTCAGTCTTGTGTTGCTCTGCATTACTTTAGTGCAGTGCTGGTTGCTGTACCCTATTTTTTCTGGATGGGCCAGGAAAAGTCGGTGGCAGGTCTTACAAAATCTAAATCTTGGATCTTCTTTGGCTTCCCCTGCTGAGGACTGAATCATGGGGGGAACCCACAGTAAAGACATTTGGAGCAGAAGCCCAGCCTGTGCCACGTGTCTGTAGAGGCACACTCCTGAATCCTTTTTCAGCTGAAAACCATGTATAAAATAAGGCAAAGGGGAAAAAAAGGGAGAAGAAAAAAACCCTCACAGATTTTCTCATCTGTATTTAACCTCTGAGCTGTTCACTTACACATGTAATAGCTTGGGACCTGACTGTGCTGCAGTCATTGAACTTCATCTTAGGCACGAAATGAAAATTGTTTTCATGAAAAATTTCTTTGACCTATCTACAGGCAAAGTCCCTGCCGGCCTTTTTATCTTGTCTTCGCATCCTGCTGAGATAGCAGTGCTGAAGCCAGAAGTTGTTGAAATGAAAGGATTTGCTGTCTGTTTTGTCACAGTAAATGGGTTGTGCAAAGGAAACATTTGAGGATGTTGACTCCAAAAAGTCATCCCAGCATTAATTTCTGATGCTGGAGTGCCAGACATCTCTTAAAATCCCTTCTCGTAGCCCTCGGAGATGATGGTTATGGCAGACAGAGACTCCAACTTCTATGTGCTTTGCTAGCAATACAAATAATTATTTTCTGTAAACTTTTGTCTAACTTTTTGGAATAAGTTTGTAGGGAGCAACTAACTAACAAACTTTGAATATTATAAGACATGTTGAGCTGGATATAGCTGTTTGCTACTGGTTCTGCTCTTTCAGCTGCATGAGCCATGGGAATAAATCAAACCTTTTTTGAACAGGAACACACTCCTAGCCCTTAGATGTATAGAAAAGACTTTTAAATATGAAGTATACCTTGAGAATTACTTGAAAGCACAAGCAATACAGACCAGTGCTGTACCCAAGCAATGCAAGTGAAGCAACATCACTTAGCATTAGAATTGACTAATGCTCACAGCTGAAGCTAAAATAAAATTATCACCTACCACCTGAGTATCTGAGATCTTAAAACATGGTATGTGTTGACTTCTTTAGAATAGTCTCTATCTGTCAAGCATTTTAAAGAATAGAGCTTCTTCATAAAGAAGTGGGGGACATACCTATTGTTCCTCTGAAGCAGCTGTTGTGTGTCATCAATTACATGTTGAAGGCCAGTTTTACTATGAGTGCGAATGAATAATAACTCCTTTAATATTGGTGAGTATAGCAAGATCATTCAGATTTATACCAGAAGGCTTTTCTTTCGTCCATTTCTGCCAGACGAGCTAGTTAGTAGATGGGTGCAAGGACCTTAAAGATGTGCATGGCATGAGCCATGAAGGCAACCCAGTTAGTGCTGCCAGGGGGGCAGCTTAGCCTGGGCAGCGAGCTGTACTCTTATGAGTACCCCGCCACTGTACCTCAGCCACACAAACCGCATTGTGCCATGGAAACACTCTCAACAGCAGAAATAGCATGTTCCAGGCACCAGTGATTTACCAGGTTGTAAATACAGACCTACCACGGTCCCATGTTAATAGCAGCAGGCAGCTGAGTTCCTCTCAGATGCTTGAGGAGAGTAAGCCAAACCAGCCGCGTAGGTAAGGATGCAAAACCAGGAAGAAGTTGGTCCTGGTGAATACCAGATTGGTCAAACTCTCCCCCCAAACTAACTCCATTGATGATGTGAAAGATGAATTTCCTAAAATAAGAAAGGAATGACTCTTTCTACCATCATGAATGACTGAAGGCAAATACTCATGAACTGAATTAGCAAAACTACTACCTTTATAATGCTGTGGTTGAAGGCTCTCCAGGGAAGGCACTGACTCATAAGACTACTGTTGCTCATCCGTTTCAGCCCAAGCAGGAGAACAACGTGCGCAGAGATATGACACATGCTGCGTTTGAATCGCAAGCAAGTGGGGGAGGTACCATTGTTTTAGACACTGACCTCAGTGTCAGCAACAAATTGATATGCTGATCAATTCCAGGATTTTGAATGTGAATGTTTGCATTAGTCAAATAGGCAGCCTTATTTTCCATGGATTTTCAATTTCCTCATCTTTTTTCCCCTTTTGCTAAAAAACAAAAGGTCACCAGATGAGCTGAGCAAGGAATTTGGAGAGTGGGATTGATAGCTGAATCAAAGATATTGAGGGGAAAAAAAAAAATTCTGTCGCAGATTCTTTTTTTTTTTTAGTTTAAAATTAAGGGAGAAAACCCAGTTTGAATCCAAAGAAGGCATTCTGTATGAAACCTGCTCTGTGAAGTTTTGGGGTTATTACACTATTTTGTGGACACATCTTCACAATTTATGTTTAAAATTGCTGTATATAGGTGAAAATATGAAAGGACTAAACCAAAATGTTTCATTGAGAGTCAAGCAAATCTGGCTTAAGTCTTTAAAATCCTTTCCCCAACCCTCTCATTTTTTGGGAAAAGGCATTCCATTGATTTTCTTTGAATTCCTGCATTGTTTTAGTGGAGATTTGTATTTCTGGCAATTTTATTATACGTCCACATCAATGCGGCCATTGCCTAGTAATAAAAAAGAGAAAAATAAGGATCTACTTTCATAACTCTCAGAAGAATTTTCTAGAAACTTGTCCTTCTGCTTTCCATTTAATTGAAATTTCCTTCCCTTGACTCACTATTTTCAAGGGCAAAACCAAAGGGCATCTTCTGGGCTCGGTTCCCACATGGGAATGTACACGGTAGTCGCTGCCTGGGAATGTATGTCCTAAAGATCTCTCCTGGCTTTTTTCAAAGCATAGTTGTGATTTTTTTGTTTCATTTAATCAACTATTTTCTCATTGGCTTGATTCACATAATTTAAAATAGACACAAACAGAGGTATGTAATCTATAACCATGAATTACCACATAGTCAAATTTTCCCTAATACTGAAGTACATCATTTCTGCTTCTGTTAAAGCCAAAAAAAAAAAATCCAACACCAAAACAAAACAAACAAAAGATTGAACAAAACCCTCCAGCAAAACCAACAAAGTCTCATCAACCTTTAGGGAAAAAAAAAAAAGAGTATGTTTGGTAATGCACATTAGAAAATTGAAGCTCCTCCTATTCTTTTCCAGTTCCAAAGTTCCACACCTTGTCCTTTCCGTGGTGGTATCCTACAGAAAGAAAGGTATTTCCTCAGACAACCAGGTCAGACAGAGGACTTTGGTTAAAGCCTGCTTATCATTATCGTTTGGAAATGTGCTGAAATTGCGGTAACACCACCTGTGATAAATTTTCGAACAGTTGTGCCATTGCTTCTCACTGTGTATCTACACGGACCCTTGACGAACAAAAATAGATAAACCATAGGTAAAGAAATTGAAGTTTTTGCTGTCTGGTAATACATGGTTTAGAAAAAGATGAGGCATGAAATAGTGTCTGTGTGCATGGGAAATATTTATCCACAGGTGTTATTTTAATTATTGACACACATGGATTTGTTAGAAGAGGTTTTCGCCCCAGGGCATGTGCAGAAGGCCCAAATACAGAGGTACCTGCATACTTTCCTACTAGATGGAATATTCCACTAGATGGAATAAGGATTGTGTCCCTTGGCCTTAGACAAAATCTAGGAAAACAACCTCTGGACATACATCACAGAAATGTGATGGATCATAGGGACAAGTGAAAGATAGGAACAGGACAATACAGCTTAGGGGGTGTTTCACAACACCATGCCTTAGCACTAAACCTTACGAGACAGAACTCCTTACTCACTGCATTACACCCACTTTGAAGGGTCTCAGTCCAGGGCAGTCTACTGCATTGTGCCCTTCTTAGCCATTTGCTGACATTTGGCTACTGGAAATAAAATGTGTGTCTTGTTGTATTTTTGTATATCCATATTCTCTGAACTAAAATGTATTACCTTGAAAATGCTGCTGTTAGACTGTTATCTCTCCTTTGCATTTGATTCTGGAAAATGTTCCTGAGTTTGTTCAAGTCCACTATAAATCAGATGTCATCTTAAAACTAACAGAAAATATTCTTATTCAGAAGGAAATGTTTAGGTGAAGACACAGTGGATGTAGCATTGCCCTCTATTTCCCTCACATTTTCAATTAATGCCTCCCAATGATGACAAATGCAGTATTACATACATTGCTTGCTGGGATTCTCAGTTTCTGGGTGTCATTTTTGGGCTAAGTGCTCCTTCGGTAATCCATGTTTAGCTGTATTTTTATCATGAACCCAATGTCAAGAGAACGCAAGTCCCCAGCTGATGAAAACCTCTTGCTTTCACCTCTGCTTGCTAGAGAAACTGAAAGCAGCACCATACAAATAATGCACTTTCTTTACTGTTTAACATAGAAGCTGTGTCATAATTCACGAGGTTTTTCTTTGAAGCTTATCCTAAAACTAAAAATAATTTTGCAGTCAGAGCAGATGTTACCATTTTTACTCCTGTGTACATCTCTCCATAGTGTGATGAGATGCTGACTACTTCCATACGAAAACCCAGGTCATCGTCTGGCCCAGGTGCTCATACTTATCTGACTTATGCCAACACGGACATCAAACCTCGTAATGAAAATACGCAGGTTGTTTGCACTGCCGCAAGAACGTCCCGGCAGGGAACTGAAAGGAAACTGTAAAGCTCAGCTAATCTAACCTGCTCTGCTTAATAAGGGGCTCTGCTGCTTGGGAGCAATGACAGCTGTGTGCTGCAGGGTCGCTTCTATTCCCAGCCAGATCTTTAATAGCCGGAACAACACACATGTCTGCGTGGCATTGCAGCCAGCCTAGGAAGTACTTCTGAATTTGACCTGGTTCTGCATCCCACCGTGCTAGACGCTCAGAGGCACGTTCCCAATTTGCTTGGTCGCTTTTGGCCAGTACACCCGAGGAGCCAGCACACAGTGCTGCGGGGGCCCAACCCCACCCGCAGGCTGCTGGGCAGCCGGCCCGGAGCTGGGCGAAAACCGTGGACGAACACCACGCTCTCGCCTGGCCCTCTGCAACTCCGGAGGTGGAGGCTCCAAAGCCCCCTTGCTCCCAGCAGCTTACGCATTCACAAGTCTTAGTGCTGGGGGCTTGCTTTTAACACTTGGCTCCAAACAGCTGCTTGCACTTTTGGTGTTTTGGTTTTTTGGGGGTTTTTTGGGGTTTGTGTTGTGTTGTTTTGTTTTGTTTTGTTTTGTTTTTAACAATAGTAGGAAAAAAACCCCAGGAAATATTTTCTTTATGTTTCACATTTTATGACAACATTTGCAACATTTTCTGTTGCAAATTTGTGTTGAGAAGGTTCTGCAACTGAGTATTGCTTTAATGTGAACCCCTGACTTTTTCCCTGGGTGGAAAGAATATGTTTTTCCTTCTCTTAATACTTTTCTCTAATGAAATCCAATATNGCTTGCACTTTTGGTGTTTTGGTTTTTTGGGGTTTTTTTGGGTTTTTTGGGGTTTGTTTTGGTTTGGTTTGGGGTTTTTTTGGTTTTTTTTAACAATAGTAGGAAAAAAACCCCAGGAAATATTTTCTTGATGTTTCACATTTTATGACAACATTTGCAACATTTTCTGTTGCAAATTTGTGTTGAGAAGGTTCTGCAACTGAGTATTGCTTTAATGTGAACCCCTGACTTTTTCCCTGGGTGGAAAGAATATGTTTTTCCTTCTCTTAATACTTTTCTCTAATGAAATCCAATATAACTGGTCTTTATTTTCTGGATTGCCACTTCTCTGCTGCTATCCTCTTTGGACAGAAAAAAACAAGAAACAGACTGAGGTAGGGGTGAGGAGAAAGAAAATAGAAAAGTCTCTCTCAGGGATAAGTTGTGCGTTTTGAAATTGGTACACTTGGGAACCTTCAAAAAGGGAATGTTAAAGCATGTGATTTCCCACATCTCTTCTTCTGATGCTCTCTCATGATGTGTTTTCAATAGCATTTTAAATTCAATAGCATTTTAAACCTATGGTGTATCGCAAAAAGATAATTATCATTCTGAGGTTTTAAATTGCTTCCCAGAAAGATCCAGGAGGGAATTCCAGGCAGATCATGTTTGCCTTTTTTAGGGGTGAGTGGAGGACAGCACCTAGATTTTGCGGCAGGTCTTACAGTTTTCAGCTGGTTTTACATTAGTCTGTGTTTCTGAAAAACTGAGCTATAGCAGGGAAGCTGTTCCTCTTCAAGCGTACCGTGGGTCAAAGCAAGTTTAGACACCTGAGCCCAGGTACTTCCTTTTAGCTTTCCTTTAAGAATTCGGCGTCGTGATGGCAGACTGAATGTCAGCAGCTTTGGCCAGTGCCTTGTGCTATGGGGACGAGTCTTAAAGATTTCCTAACTCCAGCTGGATTTATTTCAGTGCGTGTATTAAAGAGCTGCAATAGGATTGTATTCACAAAGATCTTATGTGGACACAGAGAAGGCAAGATGAGCAACGTTCGCTTCTGTACTATATTTTTGTGTGTCTGTAAAACAAGGGTAGGAATACTGGCAATTCTCTGTGTTCACTCATAGATGGCACTGTAAATTCTTGGAATTCCTTCCTTTAGAAAGCAAGTAAAATAGTTTTTACTTTTCTACCAATAGGTGGAACCAGCAATGTCTTCGTTATTTATGGCCTGGCAAACAGAGAAATGCTTTCCTCTTCCTAGCTTAATTTAATTAAAAAGCAAAATGCAAACAAATGATTCCCCACATCCCAATTTTCCCACCAACACTTCTCAAAGAGCAGCCCTCTCCCTTAAAATGGCAAACAGTATCGAGTTTGTTTCAATACACAGCCAGTGCAGGCTAGCCAAGGCAGATGGAGGAATCATTGTGATTTAGAAGACAGGATGCTGGTATTCTCCCTTTCCCACCTAAGCAAGCTGGAGAGCCAGATTTTATTTTTATAAATCTAGGTTTCCGTTTGAAACTAAACTTTGTATGTGGTGCATCACAGTGACCATGCTGCCTGCCAGCTGCTCTCAAGTGTTCGCTCTATCCTTACAGGTATTCTTGAGATAATGCTAAATGCATGAAAATTAGGGCAAACAGTCTAATTTCATCACATTTAAATTAGGTTACGTTCACCTCTGATGATAGCTAAACTTAGATATTGGCCTCCTTAGCCTTCCAGCATTTTTACTTCCCATACAATACAGATGCTGCTGTTTTAATTGGAAATGATCAAGCATGCAGGGCCGATGGCCCCCTAGATTGATGTTGCTGGAACGATGCACTTCAGGAGCAGGTGAATGAAGCAGTGTCCAAAATGAAAGGATGTATTGAGAGCCCGTGAAAGGGTGAATACATCTCCTATTAACGTACAGCAAGGACACCAGGATGAATGGGGCTGTGTGTGTATCTCTTAGCCTTTTGATGGCCTGAATGAATTAGGCAGGCTCAAAGGTTGATCAGTTCCCTTTCTTGGCTGAGTTTTTCATTTGACAGAATAAGGGAAAAGACCCAAAAGTCACGAGCCGTGTTTTTCTCACCTCGCGCTCCTCAGTTGCTTTTCACTGACGATATGTACATCTGTGTGTCCACGAGGGAAAAAAGAAACCAAACCTGAAATCTGAACAAGTGGGAAAATAATTCCTATTTGTAAGAACTAGCAGAGCAACTCAGCAAGCCAGCACGCTCTCAGATACTCTGCAGCACCGAAGACAAACTCCTGTCCAGCTGTGTTCCCACCATGTAGCTTAGAGGTGCTTAAACACCAAGCACAGGGGCCCTACACACAGGACAAATCGTAGGTTGCCCACTGGCCCGTGCCACATGGCCTTTGCTGTCTCCCAATGGTCACGAATAGTACCAACGACAAGGTGTTTTTGCATCTGCCTGCCTCGCTGTGCAGGCAGGGCACGTAGGGATTTCCCAAGTTGCCCTCCGGTTAGGAAAACATAGCAAACCCTGAAACCGCTCCCTTGCATCTGCCTTGGCAAGCTCTGCTGTAGGGCCATACCTGGGGAAGTGCCTTCTAGCAGCGGGAACGTTTCATTCCAAGCCAAAACGGGCCAGGCGAGTCTTCTCATGACACTAGTAGTCCATTTTCAGCTGGGCCCCAAACAAGTGTATCTAGGGGGAGAAGAAAGTGACAAAAAAAAAAAAAAAGCTTTTTTCAATGTAACTTTAGTGCAGAGGAGTGTTTCCATTTTATTTTTAAATACTCTTCCTCCCTTTCCAAAGAATGATTATTCTTTTTTTTTTAAAAAAATACATTCTCTGTATTACCTTGACTTTTAGCACTATCCCTGCACCTGACACCTGTAACACTCAATGGTCCATTTCAATTGCCTATAGCAAAAAGAAGAAAAGGAACGAAAAGAAGAGTGAATCATATTGAGAAATAACTAGAAGTTTGCTTGTTTCTGAGGACAGTAAAGCTGGTAGGCCAANGCAAAAAGAAGAAAAGGAATGAAAAGAAGAGTGAATCATATTGAGAAATAACTAGAAGTTTGCTTGTTTCTGAGGACAGTAAAGCTGGTAGGCCAAAACCTGTCAATATACCCAACAAAAGGACCGACTCTATGTACTAAGGACTAGAGTTTGTTAACCTGATGATGCTCAATAGCCTAATATCAGTTTGTCTGTGGAGAGGTTTTTTTGTTTGTTTTTTTTTGCTTCATTTGTCTTCAGTCTGGACTTCTCTGCAGAGCTGCTCCAGAACTTTACGTTTTTGATTGTTAGAAACCTTTAATTTCCATCATGCTCATTTATGGCTACTTTACTTTTATTTTAACAGTATTTTTAGCTGGCTTTCTCCTCTTGAAGTCTGTTTACAGTGTAGAGCATTGGGCTGCTGATGTCCATTTGCACTCTGAAGATGCATACGATTATAAAGCAGTGCCTACCATACTACGTGAAAAAAAGGGCTATAATTTTCACTTAGAGAAAAAAAAAAAAAAGCAGCTTGTTCAGAGAACAGTTAGGAGTTACACAGTGAGAAGGCGCATCCTCAGGCAGCACATCGGTGCATCTCAGCACGAGTCTGTCCGGTCTGCTGGACACCCTAATGTTTGTGCCTCTCAGAGGACCAGTGCTCCTAAGCTAGTATACCACTCTTGTACTATCTTCATCACAGTTGTATTAGCAATGCAGTATGTTTCCTTACAGGCATCACCTGAGAAGCAGTTTTCTGCTGTAGAGATTGGATGGAAAAAGGCTACCTCATCCCATGAAAAAAACTTATATTAATTTCCTATTCTACCCATCTAGAAACCTGCAAATTTAGCTCTAAAAGGTGAGAATATTTCTCAGCCCAACACAGCCAACTACCTAGTGGTTAGCAAACTCATCTAAAGGGAAAATATCCAGGTTCAAGTCTCTACTCCGCCCTGCTACACTGTCACATTTAAACCCATTTATTGTCATTCAGTGAATAGCTACTTAGCGGTTCAAGTAGCATCCATTAGCCGCGTTGTTTGTGCTCAGAAATCTCACTCTGAGCATGAATAACTTTGCTGTAAAATGTTTCCATTTGGAGGAATCATAACGAATAACTATGTTGTCAAAACAATCTCTGCTGGCATCTGATGAGCGACCAAGGAGCTCTTAGAAAAATGCGTGCAGGAGCGTGCACAGGGTAGGGACATTCACCGTCAGGTGTCGATAGACAATTTATCTTGTAAGTAAGTCATGAAGAAAATTGATTAAATGCCTGAACCTACAGTGCGTGGAGTGCCCTCAGCTCCCTCTGAAGTCGCGGATAAGTGAGCATGGCCTCGTGCTTCCCTGGTGGGGGGCTTACCAGCCCATGAAAGCTTATTGTTTCTTTTTGTACATGCAAAAAAAGCTGCAGAACAGCAGCTGCAGGAAAACCACCTGGAGGTCAAGGAGGGCCTATGGTCACACAGGCCTTTGGCCAGACCCATGTTCACCCATTACGCATGAATCCACCTGAAATCAGTAAGAGAACAAGATCGTGTCCCAGCTACCCAATATCACTGTCTTCACACAGACAGTTATTTCTTTTTCCTGTTGAAATGCCACAGCAAATAGTAATGCCAAGGAAACAAACACTTCTGAATGAGACAAGGGGAGAATGACTGGACTTTTTAGGTTTTGTCTTTCGTTCATCAACCTTGATTTCAAAAGCTAAACGATTCTGGGGCAGAGAGCGTTTGTATTGTTAGCTGTTGTGTGAAGTGTGTTTTGACATCGATTCATTAGTACTTATACGAAGGTCTAAGTTTCTGCATGCGATGTTTTAGTGACATATGGCTTAAAATCACAGGTCTACTAGACTTTTTTATAAAAAACAATTATTACTGCAAATAATGTTTAACTGGAAGACATTAAAGGCAAAAAGAGCACACGCGGTTTTTCAGATTCAGTACTTCACTGTATTTTGTACAAAATTTCCTATTTGTATCTCCCTGCGGTAGAGGAGAAAAACGTATTTTGAAGAATGGCAAAGCCCGGCTGGCACCGTGACGGACAAAGAGAATAGGCAGACGCTTCCCAAACTCGTTCGTCAGATTTTCATTTTAAGTGAACTATACCCTTAAGAGAAACAAGAGTTCATTTGTTCCTGCACTAACACTGCTCAACAGCTATAATGCAGCTAGAACAAATATGTAACCTGACCCGCTATCTCGTATGCATAAAAGAAACCCTGAAGGTTTACAGTCCAAAGTCAAGCTGAGACATTGTCCTGAGCATGGCTGTTGCTGCCCAGGTAAACAGAAACTGAGACTTTTGATAACCAGGAATATTGCTAAAGTAATAAAAGTTCGTGGAAGTTGCAACCAGAGTGAATTTAGATACAGAATAATTAACCATGAAATTATGACCCCAGCCAAGAAAGAAGTGCCAAGATTCATTCGACTAATTTCAGAGGCTTTTTTCATGGTCATTAAAAAAAACGATAGGAGAAAAATGATCTTAACTTTCCTTTCTCCTCCCACTGTGCAAGAGAGTGATCGCCATTATTTTCTGAGCCGATTTGTCTGTAGTCACATTCATTGGTAAAAAGATAAGACAGTTTAGGGTATAAAAATGAAATACCAATCCTGATTTGTTGGACTTGGCTGGTTCCAGCGATATCACAGGAAATTTGTGCACAAAGATGAAAGACCAGAAAGCCCCGGCAGCTTATGCTAGGGACATAGGTGTAACATCACGTCCCTGTGACAGTACCCATCTTGTGGTCGAGCCTGACTCGGCTTCTGCAGAACCACCTGGAAATTTTCAGGACTTTGAATCGACTGTGATTTTAAATTTTTCTTTATTTTTTCCCATCTAGGTTGATCCGAAAATCGCTCTATGAAAAGGACTCTGTGATTAGACCTGTGGAAGTTGAACGTGTGTGTGGGTGCTCCAAACTATTCACAGTGGCCGTGGGCTGGAACACAAGAGTGGGTGAAGTTTTTACCGCAGAGGAAAAAGCATTTTAAAAATGGCAAATATCTTAAATAGAGACCATACCATCTTGGAACATTTTTTTGTTGTTGTTGTTTCCCAAGAAATGCACTTCAGCTTTTTATTTTGTGAAATGTCTGTTTTATAGACTATGCTGTGAGATGCTTTTTCATGGCTGAATCATATAAAGTTAAAATTAAATATGATAACACAGAAATTAAAAAGGTAAGCCAGATGGGAGAACTGAGGCGGCACAAAAGCGCTGTGCAGTTGACAAGAGTTGACCAAAAAAGGCTTCTTGACCCAGAATTGACACGTATAAGAGCAGAATAGCGGCAAGGTCTTGTCTGGAGGGCAAAAAAATAAGATAAAGCCTGAGGCTGATCTATAGCCACTCCGCGAAGAGGCTGTGGACAGTTTGGAGCTGGATCCTAGAATAAAGGTAAAAGTATTCAAGACTGAGGGTAATGTGAAAGTGCTTCTTATTGAGAGCAGAGGATACAAGTACGGATAAACTTTACATTTTTGGTGGAACGTACTGATTTAGAACTTGTTTTTTCTTATAAGATCATGACAACTCATGCTTAATAAACACTGTCTCGTTCACAGTTAAATTCTGCCTTCAGTTTGAAAGAAAAGACAGTGACTTTCCAGCTGTTAGTGATTTTTCTAAAAAGAAGAGGGAAGAGAACTGCTTGCAGCTTCTGAGCTCTGTATGCGTTTGTGAAACTCCAAGGCATTTGTATTTTAGTAAGTGACAACTGGAACATGAAAACCAAAATGTCTGTAAAGTATGATTTTACTGTGATCAGAGCGTTTTCCAACTGGTTTTGTAATTCAGGGAAAAAAGCAAAGCAAAACTGAAAAAATAAAAAGTAGTACCACGTGGAATCAGTAGCATGTTAGACACAAGTAGCAGTGGGTCATTTAGCTCCCCGGATGACATGCCTGGCCATCGCTGGAGGGCTGGTTCTTGGAAGAGCTCTTCCAATATACGGCTTGTGTTGGACAAGATTTGAGCTTGGTGCTCGGTGGACAAAGCCCAGTGCAACGATGGGGAGTCCCAAGCTGAGCCCCTCTGGATACAAAACTCCACCAGACTAATTTCTGTCATGCATTAGGGTGAAATGGGTTAGCCCAAAGCCTGTAAGATGCCTTGTGGGCTGGGGACTGGCACCCCTGTGTGATCCTCAGGGCAGGGAGCCCACGACCGACTGTCGTCCCTGGGCAAGACAACATCGGGACGAACATGTGCATGTCCTGCCACGGAGTTATAAAATGGATGTGGGTTCCTTTCCACAGGCCGCACGGCAGGCAGGAGCTCTGCCTTCACATGGCACTCTGCTCCTGCAGCCGGATGGGACGGTGCCTGCAGGACACTGCTGTTGCACGTGACGCCGGAGCGCGGCTACCTTCAGAAAGGAAAGGCCACAGAGAACAAAAGGAAATAAAATATTAATTTAAATTGTGTTTGATAAATTTTGAATATGGCGAGACCAATGAATTGGAGGCGAAAGCTACTTTCGTTAGAAAATGGAATTACAATATTTTGTGAAATGAAACCGAAGCAGGGATTTTGAAGAGCAGGGTTCTGTGCTCTACTCCAGCAGCAATACTGAGTCACTCTTTTCAGCAAATAATAGCCCTGTGTTCCACTCCTTGGTGCTTTCACGTAATTTACATTAATTTGTGAGCGCAGCTCTCTTGTACTGGATAAGCTGCTTATCAAGGTGACATACAGCCATTGTAGCTCCGCACAGAATCTGTGACAATTAGAAGATTTTCTATTTTACCCATTTTCATTCTGGGAATGCTAAATATGGCAAATTAAGATAAAATATTGACCCATCTGTGAAAATAAATGTGATTCATTTTGAAGAATAGGGCGTTCTTCACACATGAAGAACATCACACCCTTTTTTTAACCATTGTTTTTCAGGCCGAAGGTTAACATGCGGTCTGAATTTGTTCCTGCTGGGAAGGGGCTTATCAATGTACAATATTTTTTCCTTCAAAGCCAGGAGCAAATCGTATCTCTTCCTTCAAACTGTAAGGTATGCATTGAAATAAATAAGTGGTCTCACCTCCTCCACACTTTTTTAGGAAGAGGGAAAGCAGTAAGTTGGAAAGTCTGGTGTTCTAGTTGCCATTCTTTATTATTATTGTTTATTTTCTACTTGATTAGCTAGAGCCATGCAAGTTGGTCAAGCAGATTAAATCAGAATATGTAATTTGTATTGCATGCCACCTGCAAGAGAGAGAGAACTTTGTTATCCCAGTCTTACAGGTAACATTGTTTAAAACATCTATGCTAAAAAGTTTCTAAAAAGAACAAAAAAGCACGCTGAGGAATTTTTGTTTGGCTTACACATCTGTATTCCAAGACCAGGCAAAAATCTTCAATTACACAGCTGTTACAGAAACTATCAAGGCACATACGCTGACTTTGATAATGAGAGGAAAGAACACTTAGATCACAGTCTGAATTTTCCAATACACAAAGGCCTTTTTTCCAAACCCCAAAAGACAGCGTTTGGCCTTTTCTGTAATTTAACAACATTGGTAGGAACCTCATCCTCTAAAACGCCTCAGTTCTGTTAAAAGCTACAGAGAACAAATGGGGGCATCCTGAAATTAACTCAGCTGGGAGCTGCACAGTAGCGACGAAGGGATGTGGGTGCAAGCCTCCGCAAGTAACTCAGAGCAACAGTTCATGAAGTTTCCACAAACCTGTGGCTGTCAGGCGTGCTCGTTCACTCTTTGTCTTACTCTGCCCCGATGAACTTCCTACTTTATTTCATCTTTTAATCTGAACAAGAAATAATCATATGCAGAGTTATTTATGCATACGCCTGATGTCTTAGAGCCTGCCAAGCAAGTTGCTGCTGGCACATTCCCCGCGAACGGCAGGTCCCTGGGAGCCGTCGCCTCCCCCACCCTGTCCTCTTTTCCCTGCCCATTGAGGCAGGGCACCCTCGGCCACCAGCTGCTGCTGAGCCTGAGGAGGTGACTGGAAAAGCTGGGCCATGGGTTGGGAGTGGGTTTCTTACATTATTTATACATTTTTTATACTATCCTTTTATGTCAGTGGGGGTGGGGAGGGGGGGCGGCATTCAAGACTAGCACCCAAACATACTTAAGCTTGTCCTGTGGTTTGTTATTTATGTTTTCCACTTTCTCAAGCTGCTGTTCCATCATGTTTCCCTTTCTCTAGTACTTCTTGATGGGCTTCACTCAGGCCCTTGGGCTGGCCGCCTCATTTCCTCATTTACCATGAAGCTGTTTGCTGCAGCGGAGACTTGCGGCTGCTGTGCCTCCACCAAGCTGCTGCAGTTCTGAGCAGCACTGACTGTGGCACTTGGCATTCAAGACAAATATGATTTTTCTAAAGGGAAGCTTTTGTTCTACATTTTTTTCCAGGTAAATAGTGTACTCTGTAGTTAAAACGCACGGCACATCCAAGAGGCACGGAGATCTTCGAAAATGGAAAAAAAAAAAAAATGCCCTATTTTCTTCTTAGACTACTGATTTATTTCAATTATAATTCAAACCTTGTCTCTGAAGCACTGCTAACATTCAGTTGGTTCTTGCTACCTTTTACCTTCCTTTTCCTATTGCTTTAGAGCTCTGTTGCAGCCAGCAGCAGGATCAGACCTAAACTACGGGGCAGCTGCTGACTAGAGTTACAGACCCTCAGGGCTGTCATCTGCCAAAGCCTCTGGGGTACGGATACCAAACCAGGCACTCAGTCACTTTACAGCAGGAGTTGAAAGTCTTGCCGATTCACTCTTGCAGACCTCAGCAAATGGTTCATTATGAATCTCTCGTGGGCACAGTCTCTGCTTCTTTCCCCAGCGCCTGCCTCCGAGGCAGGGCTTGAGAGCTGCCTAAAGACAAGACTTAACCTCTCTCCAGGGCAGGGTGGTATTTGTGTTGCTGACTGCTCAGAGGACCAGATAACCTCTGTCTCTCTGAGGCGCTCCCTGCCACCAGCAAGTCCCCAGTGCATGCGATGCTCTATGCCTGTGTGGGTAGTGGGTACCTGACACCAGGGAACCCCAAAAAACATTGTGTTTCAACTGCCCATGCAGTCGGCTACCAGGGTATTAAGGATCTCCACTTAAATTTTTCACAAATGTATAAGTAGATTTTCCATGTTTATTCCCTACCTTGATTTCTTTTTGCCTTCAGGCAGTCAGTGTGGGTTTTAGCTTTTTATGTCCCAGCTGGCAGGGGTTTTGTTTGATGTCGCTGTTAATTCTGCTGCATTGGAAAGTGTTTCTGTGAAGGTCGCTGTCTGAATGAGCAGTGTTGTTATTTATTAGCGTGCACACATTTGCACACTGATCATGAAGGACAAGATGATTTCTGTCGAAGCTGGGAAAAGATGGCATGGGTATCATTTGTTCAGGCAGAGAGTAACCTTGAAAGTGCCAAGAGAGAATGAAGTTGCCTCGCTGGATGGGGGATGGTTGGGAAATATGCTGTAATGAGCAAGAGTGAGCAGTGTTTAGTGAATTTTGAGAGAGCAGGATAAATCTCTATTTTAAGGCCATATTCTGGTTGTGTAATACCTCTGCTTTCAAGGCATCATCGTTTGCTACAAATAGTTAGCATATATATATACTCCTTTTATATAAACACATTCAGTATGACGGATGTAAGGGGTTTGTATCTGGGCATATATTTGTACAACTGTTATAAATATGTGTGCTCAGTATTTATAGTATTCTATGTGTGTACGCATATTACTGTACCTATGTGTACACTACATCATTACTAGTTCGCAAATTATTTGTAGTATAAACCCATAACAGAATAATGTTGTAGTAGTTTACATATTAATGGGCAAACTCTCAATATTAGGAGAAGAATAAATCTCCTGCCCATTTAACAGTAAGGCATACTTAGAGTGCAGCTGCAGATGCAGGACATTTCATTATTTTGCATCTCTTTGTAGTTTGTCAAAACTTTTCTGAAGGCATGGGCTTTTTTCTCAAAAGGTGCCGATTCAGCTAAGCTGAAAACTCTTGGTTTAATTGAAACAATTTGTTTTCATGCAGTTGAAGGATTTTTTTGTGTGTGTGTCTGGTGGAAATATTGGGAGTTTGATGAAATTGGAATGGATTATGTCAGCTTTAAATTTCCTATGAATGATAGAATCATGTCACTTTTGGGTTCCATCCCATTTACTTCATCAGAATGAAACATGATTTTTAATCGGTCCCATAGGCAATACCAGCGTGTCTACTTTTTTGTCCTGGTTCTAAGCAAGCAAACAGAACCTGGAGAAATCAGAATTTTCTAATGTGTGAGAATTGAGTTTCACTGACCCTAATTCTCATATGCTGAGGATTGACTTGAAGAAAATCCGATTAATGTTTCCCTTAATTTCTGTGGGTTTTGCATCCAGCGCAGCGAGTGCTGCACCCCTATCAATGTCCTTTGACACCAAATGAGTGCAGAATGAGACTGACTCAGAAGGGCAGAATATGGATGTGAGCAACTCTTCAGGGTAGAGGAGAAACAGGCCTGAAGAAATACGCCCAGAATCACAAATTAATTGTCCGTACTGGATCAAAATACCAGAATTCAGAAGTGCCTGCTTCTTCCTCTCTTCTCAGCCTGAGCGAGGTATTTTCACAGCCATCCATACAGGTAGGGCAAAGAGACGCAATTGCTGGCAGCTGGCTGCAGAGGATCACTTGTTAAACAGAAATACAGAAGAGCTTGCCTGAAGTTTTTTTTCTCCTCCTAATTAGGTGATCTGTGACTATATTCTTACCAGTGACCTTGTTAATGCATCTCTAACCATTCTCATTAACTTCTGAGTTATCCTTGGGATTTGTCTAATGAGAGTACACGCTATCAGGACGTCAGATGCATCGCACACTAGCCCTCACTGGCAATATGCTTTCCAGAGATAACATGGTCTACATGGGACTGACTGGGAGAGGAGAAATGGGCTACATGAAATACACACGTTTGTTGATCCCCATAACGTATTTTCTGATACTCTAATTCATCAATAAACTTGAATGGCAACAAGTCAGGGTGTTTTGGTGCCTTCTATGCTGAAAAGAAGGTGGTCCTCACACTGGCCAGAGTAACTGTACAGGCAAGGTGGAGAGATGGGCTGGCTATAGCTGGAAGGTGTTTGCTGCACACTGCAAATGCTATTATGGCAGTAATTATTTTAAGGCTTATGTTTTGGTCTATGTATTATTTAGAACCGTCAGCTTTCAACAATTACCAAAAAAAAAAGACACTGATTTCATTACAATGAGCCACGGAGTATCATGAGCCATGAAGTATTTATTTTGATTTCTTAAAGCGGAACAGAAATTAGAATTCTAAAAGCTATTTGATGAGAACGAGAAAGACCTGAGGGAAATTGAATCACATATGAGAGAGAAGTGATTCTTCTTTGACTTGATCTCTGCCGTAGCCCTCAGTAGTCATGCAGATTGATGGGTAAAATGCTGCCAGATCAAAAAGGGTTCGTTTTATGTAAGTGCAAAAGATGCCACAAAGCATGGACTTGCAGAGAATCTCGCTGCATTAACCATGCACAGCAATTTCCATGTTTGCAGCCCAAGCTGGGATTGAAATTTGCAATAAACTGATCTAGCATGGGTCTAAATAGTACCTTGTAGTCATAAGGCCCTCTTACGACANCTCATGCAGATTGATGGGTAAAATGCTGCCAGATCAGAAAGGGTTCGTTTTATGTAAGTGCAAAAGATGCCACAAAGCATGGACTTGCAGAGAATCTCGCTGCATTAACCATGCACAGCAATTTCCATGTTTGCAGCCCAAGCTGGGATTGAAATTTGCAATAAACTGATCTAGCATGGGTCTAAATAGTACCTTGTAGTCATAAGGCCCTCTTACGACATGCAAAGGCTTTTAGCCTGAGTTTGGTGACACTTTAATTTGATGGCACTGCATCAAGGTGAGCTCTTTCTCATGTGCTTACAGAGTACCACAGCAACATACCCTTAGCTACATAATGTGTTGTGCTTGGCTGCCAAGCTCATCTTGGATGTGTCTCACCAGCAGTGTGTTACCCTGGTCCTCAACGATCTTCTCTCAACCTTTCTTGTGGCCTCGCCTTGGGAAAGTGGGGAGCAGTAATGCCGGTTCCACAGCAGGAAGCCCACAGGCACTGACAACATCACCGCTGGGTGCCAGACACATTGTCTTCTCCCGGGCACCATTCTCGAAATGCTAAACTGTTTGACTTGTCACATCACTCGCTATGGAGACAGCAGGATGACCTTTTCAGTAACGACGGCTTCTGCTGTTTGCTTCAAAGTTAATAAAAATGCTGTTTTCCATGAGTCCTATATTGGCAGTCTTACTAGGCCACTTCTGCTCCAATGCGTTTATTGAATGTGGACTCTAATTGTATGAATTCTCCCCGGTGCCAAGCAGGAGGTCTTTGTGCCACCAGGGCATGTGGGGAGTTGGGAGATCTTCTGGGTCAGGGGACAAGGTTAAAAGCGATGGCAAGGCAGCTCAGCCCTGACTTAATGAAAGTGCGTTTGATTGCTTGATCTTCTGCCAGGTTACCCCCAGCCTGGAGCAAAAGCAAGGCCTGGAACAGGCACATTTCGTTGAAGGAAACTCATTTGCAAGCTGAGGACTATAAAGGGGGAAGAAAAAAACCCACCCAGTTCTCCCTGGATATATCTCTCATTTCCCCCCTTTTTCTGTCTTTCCTCCTGCAAGCAACTTCAAACCGGCAACCACCAGTGGAAACGACACACCACACTTCACCCAGAGCCCTGACAGTGGATGAAACACCACTGTATGCTTAGGTCTTCCCATTCGTACTATGCAAATTGGCTTTTCTTCTGCTTTGGGTAGCTTCATGTTCAGTTTGTCCCAGGAGACAGTGTTAAGGCTTGCATTATGAATACATTAGCTGTATCCTTCTCCCTCTTTGTGTCAGTTTTGTCTCTTCGTCATCAGATTCCCCCACTCTTTCCAGAACTGAACTCTAAATATATTCTCATTTAGTAGTCAAAAAATTCATTCTGTAAATGCTGAGGCTATTCTTCCTCTGTCTATAGTTCCTGAAGAGACTTGCTCCAAGGGTTGAATTATTTTCCAAGCAATACATCCCCATTCTGGGACTGAGGGTTGCAGGAAGAAGCACTTTTACCCTGCCTTGTGGAAATGGCTTGTCTTTAGACCTTGCGTTTGGGCCTTGGAGGGCAAGAAGGCAAACACTCCCAGCTGCTTTTCCCCCAAGCTGGAGCACGGGGAGCAGGCAGAAAAGCAAATTACATCAGGTATGAACAAACAGAGAGCAGGACCACCCCACGCATCCCAGAGGTACAGTCAGTTCCTTATATACAGTCTGCTTGCTCAGGGGTTATGGCCAAGTCAGGGCGCAGCCAGCAAGTTTGGTGTCTAAATGTACTGTCAAGCTGTACTAAATGCTAGTTATTTGTGTTCAACCATGTGACCACAATTCATTGACCTTCTCTGTTGTCTTGGACGGGCGGTTTACAAGCTAAGCTCCCTGTGAGGCCAGTGGGAACTGGTTGACTGTTGAGACTTCATATGCAGACAAGACAGGAGACCCCAAAGTGCTCCAGGATCCATATTCTGTGTCATGCTTAAATTGCTTGTTGGTTGCTCTGTGTCTTTTACAACCCGGATTAGAGGCGTTTACACTTGTAGAGCTCCTCTGTTAGAGTCTCTATGCTCCTGTCTTCCATGTGCAGTAGGGAGAGGAGGAGGAGGAGGAGCAGCAAAACAGCAGCAGCGCTGAGGAGCACAGCAAAGTCAGTGCCAGCAGGCAGAGAGGGGCCGACATGCAGAGAGAGCAATTTAGCTGTGCGGAGTCAAGGGCTCGCTTCAGCTGAACAGAGCCAGGTATAAACTTTGCTTCCCAATAAGTGTCTTCATGTTATGCTTTCATAGCAGCTAAATAAGGGTACTCTGGCAGAACCATTAAAGCTAGGGAAGTTTATGACTTTCAACAGGATCGCACACAGCTTTGACTGAAAATATGTCCTTTGGCTGTGATCTTAAAAGCAGCTGAATACATGGAAAGAGATACATTACTTTTTTTTTTTTTTTAAATGTAACGTGGAATTGATAAACAGAGGCACTCAGCTAGCTTTGGGGCTAAATCTCATGATAAGAAGTGGAACATGGTACTCAGGTAAACGTCTTAAAGAACTGTGGTTATCTTGCCCATAAGGTGTTAATGAGGATTCTCTACACCATTTCAAACTGTAAGGCTTATGTAGAATGATATAACTCTACGGTGTCAGTACAATACTGAGTGCAGCCAAAAAAAGACCTGGAAATGAACATTGATTTAAAGTGAGCAAATACTGTAGTAGACATGCTTTTTAAAATAGGACTGCATTTGCTTAGCAGGTGCAGCCGTAATAAAGACGGAGGTGTTCTGCATTCTTGATTTGTTCTACACTGTTTATCTACTGGGAGGGAGTTTATAAGGGAGTTGGGACCTACAGTATTGTTGTGGTGTTTTTTAAAAATTATTGTTATTTGATAGATTAGCTCAGATAGATAGACATAATTCTGCTCACATGTCCTCTGTTCTTTGGGTAGAGCTGGGTATGCCAACCTACTGAAATTTTATGGCGGCTATGTGTGCGCATCTGTTTTCTCCATTACTCTCATCAAACCAGCTATGTTTGACCGATAGAAACAATATTCCTCACACTACGGCAAAGCAAAGCTATACTCCAAAGCAAGCAATATGCTCGTGATATTAAATCTGAGGTTCTTTCCACCAAATATTTAAAACTGGCATGTAATTTGCAAAGATTATTGCATCTTTACCAAAAATACAGAACTCTCAAACCATACTTTCAAGTCCTATCAGGAATTATGAGAGCATAACATGCATGTGGAATTTTTTTGTAGCTCTTGTTGCTATTTTATTTCTAAGAAAAAAGGGATTCTGCTTTTTCTGGACACATTGTTTTTCTTATTTAAGGGGCAAAAGACCTATTAGTGGTACTTCATTCTTTCATCCCCCTATGTTCTAAAAAGACCCCACTAATAATTATCTCTCAGCATTTCCTCTAAAACAACTGAGTTATGGAGGGTTTAATAGCTTTATCTTCTTTAGTTAATTCCCCATGATTTAGACAATTCTCAGTCTAACACTGCCTTGGACTTTTTACAGCATTCCGCATCGGAAGATCCCAGAGCTCTTTACCAGCAATTCTAAATACAACTTCACGTTAACTTGAGTAAAGAGAGGGAAAGTAAGAATAATTGTATCTCACCAAGATCAGGAATTCAAAGGGCCCATTCAGTTCTGTCCTGCAGGCTTCAGCCATTCTACTGTACACACTTGGTGACATTCTCTTCTCATGAGTACTTTCTCTTCTTTCATGATTCCCACTAATAATGTTTTTTGATCTAGTCTGTCCATCTTTTGCACATTGAGACAAAGCATGTTCTGGGGAGACACTAACATACACCTGTTCCTGCAGTCTGATGAATCAGACTTTGAGATTTTTGAGTAAGTTATGCAGTCCAAGACACTGCATGGAGCTGCTAATCAGGTTTTATAACTCCTGCAATATCTACCACAGGTAGGAGTCACAGCAGTTTGTGTTTTTCTTTCCAAAGTTTACTAGTTTAGTAAATTAGCTGGATACAGAAAGTGGTAAACCAACAAATCTTAAGGAGATGCATTCATAATGGTTAGCCAAATGAAGGAATCAGATCTGAAACAGGTGTGAATTCGCTGCATCTATTCAATATAAATGCAAGAACCAAGAGTACTTGGACACCATGCTATATGTGCACCTTGAACCCGAGTCTCAGACCTGAGCTTGGACCTCCTGTCTGGTGTGATACTAGCCTTCCGACCAGTGCAGATCTGGAAACATCCCTTACGGACATACAAGTTACAGGCTGGGGAAATGTCTTTCTTCTGAAGCATGGAGTCCTGTAGGCCACCAGCAGTTCTGTCTGGTCCTGCCAGACACTGAGGCACATCCTCAATGGAAAAGTAAAAGGCATATTTGGCAATGCAAGCTCACTGCAGCCTGGTTGTGGCAGTAGTGGTTCGTCTCACAAATTCATTGAGAAAGCATTTGTAAATGAAAATGGACTCTTAAGCACTAACGCACCCTAAAACTGAAAGTAACTTTTGAGTTGAAGACTATTGTACGGGAATGCAACATAACACAGAAGTCAAATCCAAGATCAGCCCATCTGCAGTTGATAATGGTGTAATCCAGAGCCCAAACAAGGTAAGTGGAAAGCGTTCCCTGGCCCCCCGATTCCATATGAAACCATTATTAGAAAGAGTGAAATTAGAGTATATAATGACATTCAGGAGCCCGTATTTATTGGGGCAAACCAGAAATAATTCTGAGGATGCCAAGCTATGTGTGGCAAGCCACTATATGTTGGCAAGTCAAAGCAGGTAGTCCTTTCAGCTCAGTATCAAAAAAGTAATAAAAGCTCATTTATTTGTCAGGCAACAGAAAACTCTGCTGGATATGGGACTGTAATCTCTGCCTAGTTTCGTAGCTGTGCCCTCTTATAGCAGTGTGTGGTGGATTAACATTTTAGGAACACACAGAGGAATAATTAATATGCAAATGTTGTTGATAACAATCTACATAAAAGCTTTATAACAAATTTGGTAGTTTACTCTGGCCAGAACAATTAAAAAGCCTCAAATAATCAGTTCCTTCTCTTCAGGAAAAGATACCTCTAATATCAGTGCCACAACAAATGGCTCGTTATGAGCACCAGCAATAAAACAAGGAAGGACAGCAAATTAGTAAAATTTCAGTCAAAGAGCAGCTGAGTTTTGTTTTATAGCTATCTTCATTGGACAGCATGTGCAAGAAGAGGAGAGGTTACACAGCAAGAATGGTAGACAGTTTACAAATCCTGCAGGCAGCAGATAGTCTTCTCCTACTTTTGCAAGGCCCATGGCCTGAAGGCCACAGGGTGAGTATCTGCAGTCAGGCCTGGAGGTGATGCTTCCTCTGCATTGCCTACACAGGATGGATTTAGACTGAATAGGGAGGAACTACCTCTGGAAGCAAGATCCTTTCTCCCGTGTTGCACCCTATAATGAACATCTGGAGACTTTCTTTACACAGATGTTGGATTGCTCGTTTCAGTGGGAATGAAGACTTTCTAGAGTCCTGTTATTTGAAGCCCAGATAAAGGTAGACGCAAGCTACCCCTGGTCAAACGATGGAATTTGCAAGTGTCCAGAGGAAACAGAAGGCACAGCTATTCCAAAGGACGGAGGAAACTCAAAGGACATAGAGTTTTACTTCTAAAGTCTACGCACAAGGAGGAAAATAAGTGTGCTTGTGAACATGAGATGGAGACAGGGATGTAGCTGAAGGTAAAAAAAATTCACTAGAATCAAGTAATATTGTCCCAAGAGCTCACCTAAGAGTACAGAGATGTACAAGTTACAAAGAAACAAAATGTATTTCTGCACTATGAGAACTACTCGCCTTGCGACGTCCAACGCAATGTATGTATACCCTATCCAGAAAGAGGAATGTTAAAAGCAGTGGCAAGCTGCTGTTGAACAGTTGCTGTTCACTCCTGTGAAGGCAGATTAATACTTCCGACCCAGTTTTGTAAATCGAAATCACTCAGGCACAGTCCTGACTACATTTGCCCATGTGCCCCAATGCTAATCCAGTCAAGCCTCTGACCTCCGTCAGGTTTATAGAGGGTGGAGGTCCCTAGGCATAAGTTGTAGTACTTGCAAATGAGACATACTTGAAATCCTTAGAAGGAAAACTTTGCATGCATGCAAACCTCCCTATAATGATAGGTCTTGGTTTCCTGTACAGGTTTGTGCTAAAAGTTTACATAGCCAGATGATGTAAATATAAATCAGTACATGAGTGCTCATTTAAGAAAAAATCAACCATTGCAGATGGTTTATTGGTTGCACTGGGAAAGCTAGAGTATATTTTTCAAGATCCCTAAAGCCAAGAGATTATCATCTGCTTCATTTAAGAGGTAATATATATTTGGTTTTGCTCTAGGAGACAGAGGCGCTAAATCAGAAGGGAGTTAGGAGGACTCCATCTTGCAGGACTCAAGGGGATTCTGCATATGTTGCACACAATAAACTCAAATTCAGCACTTTGTAGTGTTGTTTTCTGTTGTTTTCTGGCTGCACCCTGCCTTGATTGAGACATAGCTACCTCTGCAAATGGCACTTTGGGTTCTGTGCCAGGGAACGGTAATGATAATGACAGGTCTCATTGCAAAGACACAGTAAGGTTAATCAAAAAGCAGATGACGAGATTCTAAACTCTTTTTAGGCTAAGTTGTGTAAATAGTGGTATAAGGCTGCTGAAAAGGTGTTTTGCATTATGGCTATTAACGACAACGAAGGTCAGTGGGGAGAAATAAGCTGATGCTCTCCACACAGTGTGTTCTAGAGATCGCTGCTCTATTACAGAAATGCAATACAAAATGTTCTACCTCTTTTCCCCTTACTGCTTTGTTAAACTGAGCTTTAGTGGTTGAAAACATTAAGGAAAACCAATTGCAGTGTGTATTTGGTGTAGGTGGCAAGATGCTGCCAGCGCGAGGGGGTTTTATCTGATGGAATTTGTCTTAAAAACACAGAAGAGGCCAGGGGCTGCCCTGCCCTGGACACAACCAGTTCCAGCCATCTGTGTAACAGACCCACTGCAGAGCACAGCTGAGCCCACCAGCCATGGATGGATACATAGCAGAACTGTATGGGGAGGAAGAATAATCTGGTCTGCAGGTGACAAGGCTGGGATTTAGGAAAGACCTGCTGAAATCTGAAACGTGGAACATAATGGGGTGGAGAGAAAGTGATACAGTAGGAATACCAGCTAGGGAAGATATTTTCTGTGTGGCTGACACAAAAGCAAGTGCCTGCTATCAGGTGGCTTCAGGTCCACGTTCCTGTTTAGTGGTAGTGTAGTGGATGTACAGTCAAGTCTTATCGACACAGTGCTGTATTTTGTGTCTAAGTACTTATTATAGTAGGGAATCTTGCATGTGTTTAAAAAAATTTATGGGAAGGAGAATAACTTTGATGCAGCTGCTTATCTGCTTAGTATTACTATCAAAAACAATTGTATCATCAAAAATTATTTTTATAATTGAACCACTACTTTCATACAGACCTGTCCAGTTTTTATGTGTGGTATTCCTGGGTTCATTTATTCCACATGACAATGGGTTTGCACATGCTACAGCTATTTTTTTTTTTTCTGAAAGGTTTTCATTATTAGTAATAGCTTACTGTAAGGTATTACGTTTCTGTGTGTTAGTTTTTCAAGTGTACTTGCCCATAGAGCATTTATCAATATAGAGAATCAAGAAATGCTTTGAGATAATTATATTAAGAAAATGACAGACCCATTTTCCTGAGAGGACCTTTTTGGAAAGAGTTTATTGTTGGAAAATCGGAAATAGGTTTTCACGTATAAGCTGTTAGCTGCTTCGCATCTCTTCCCATTTATCTGCTTTGACAAACACTACAGAATTCCCGCTGCAGAGAAAACTGGGAACCAGTTTATATGGCTTGGGAGTTTATTGCGAATGTTTGTAGTTGAGTGGATAGTTGCTCTTTGAATGGAAATTACTTGCCAGAATCAGCTACTGACCATCAGCATTTATTTTTATGGTGTATTTTTAAGAAGACTTTTATCAGAGACCAATGACTGTAACAGGCAAGTTTTTGACATGCTGAGGGTAATATCAGGATGTACTCATCCAGGAAGCAAGGCGGGAGTAGGACAAAGCTTAGATCAATATTTACCTCAAGTGATGATTAAGTTTGTGATTAGACAGAGAGGGGAGTTTATATATTGAGTTTCTACCTACTAAATCCAAAAAGGGGTGAGGCACATCTGTCAGTGTGTTATTTCCTCTCTTTCTTTGCTTCTGAGCATAAACAATTTATGACTAAAAGTTAGTGGCAAATAAATTGTAAAGCTGACCAGATGGTTAGGCTAGGCAGGTACCTAAAAGTTAATTGAGCCATGTTCGGTGGTGTATCCTACCAAATTCACTTGGCAGATACTGTCAAGTGCCTTTTCTTACAAATAATCTGGCACAGAGAAGTGCTTCCACCTCTGTTTCAGTTATAAATTTTTGCTTCTCTACCTACATCTGCGGAGCTACTGAACCTTCACTGCAGTGGATGGTGTCTCACAAAGCACGGAGTCTTTCCCACTCCTGTTTGGGAATATGTTTTTTAGCGTTAGACCTCCACGCTCTGTAGCTAAGAGCCTCTGCTATGGAGCTGGAGTCTACAGAAGTACAGCGTAAGAGGGTTGCTGGCTTTTTGCATAGGTAAAATCACAGGCAGGTGAATGTCTGTTAGTTACACATGCTGCCTTCCATCCTACCACCTTCCACAATTGCAAGTGTCTGGATCACTCAGCAGACTCATTTGAGGGGGAAAAAAAAAAAAAAAAAAAAGAGGAGAGTGGGGAGTAAATTAAAATGTGCTTATTGAGGTCATCCAAAACCTTGATGAAGCTGATGGGCCAAAGCAATTTGGTGTGGGTGGTTCTTATAATACACTGTATAGATGTGAGTTCTAGCCATTGTATGAGATGGAACAAAACACTTCTATTCTTTGTTTTCAAAACTGATGTACTATGAATAGCCATGTCATCTTGATTTCTATTCCTATTTTAGCAATGATTGTTTGGGATGATCACTTAGGATATTTGTATTTACTGACTTTCTCTGAGAATCATCTAGCAGGAAGACATGTAACAGCAGCGCTCTGTGATCTTTCCTCAGAGCTTAAATATGGGCTAAAAGACTTTTTGAGGTTCCTACGAGATCTGCAGTGCTGCAGCAGGTTCATAACTCTATGACAGAAGATTAGAGTTCCTTGTATGCCACACCTATTCACAAGCGTAAAACATAAATCCCCGTTCAATTAAAATGCCTAAACAATTGATGGTAGACTTTGGTATCTCACCACCCTGGAATGCCGGGCCCCACTTTTAGAGCTAATGAGGAGTCCAGTGGATTTGCACAGCTTCTCACGATCCAGGGAGGCTGAGACTTCACATACGTGTTCAGGTGGCACCTGTGTGTCAGCCAAGTCACCATGCCCTGCTGGACACGTCTGCCCGGCCTGTGCCAAACAGCAGCAAAACTTACTAAATCATCATGGTGTAAGGGTGAATCTGAGACCTGCATATCTTTTCAAAACAGCCCATGGATTCCTATGTTGTTCAGGAGCTTCTGAGGATTTCGCTCTCTATGCTGTTAAATGAAGAAAAACATGGAAGCTTGAAAGCTGCTCAACACTTCATGTATCTTATTCTAATAGTCTGGAAAATCTTATAATCACAACAAGAATGCCAGAATGACCACTTTAAATAAACAGGCATTAATGTTGCTCACTAAAAGTAATTTCCATCTCAATAAATAGGAAGTAGGTGTTCATTTCATAGATTAGTTTTTTTAAATTAAGCTCTTCATACCATTCCAGGAATCCAAGACCCAATTTTCTCTTCCTCATTCAAGCTCCATTCAACACCTGCAGAGACAGCATTGTGTTATTTGTGTTCATAGAGATGTAAGTGCACCTCCCTTAACTAATGGGCTGGAAGGTTTTATACTGATATATCTAAATTTGCTTTTAGTGGTTATAATGAAGTTAGCAAGACAATGGATTAAAGAACCGTGGACTTTCCCGAAGTATAAGCAGAGGGCTTGCATTGCCTTTGAAGAGTGAGACTTCTGTTGCAACTTGTAGAAACACTAGGGCTAAGTATAAAATCAGAGCACAGAAGGTTTTATTTGTAATCTTTGCCTGACTCAAAATGGGGGATACTAATTTAATTTTAAACTTCTTGAAGCGGCAGTCTGTTCTAAGCAAATTCTGTGGGTTTCTCCTGCAGTTAGTGAAGAGTGGCAGGTAGTTTCTGATAACAGTTCTTCCTTCCTATCTTAAGCAGCTGAGAGTGCCTGTCTTTGTTCGTGGAGCATGGATAGGCTACATGGGCTATGGGGATCAGGGCAAGTAACTTAGAGTTAGGTGCTTATTTTTCAAACATCTGTAAATCAAAAGTCGATTAATCCTAGTCCAAAATGAAAAGCTTCTGAAATAAAATTACTGGAGACAAACACACTTTGGAGTAACACAGACAGCATTGCCTACTGCAGTTGGAAACGAGTTCTAGAAAGAAAGAAAAAAAATCAAAGTAGCTGTGCATAGTGCAGACTACAAGGCTCATCCCTATTCTCCACACACAGACATCCTGCATTGTTTTTGGTATTAGAAACTACCTAAACTCAGCCATTCCCCCAGAAGTGTGGGGATCTCCTGTGAGTCTTGATTTATGTCCTCCTACTACTGTCCCTGCTAGGCGGATAGTCCTGTCCCTATCCAAGATGCTCTGTAACATCTCTAAAGGCAACAGAAGCCCATGTTTAAGTAATTGAATCCCCTCCACAATACGCTCCACGGCAAACTACCCCTCCTCCAATAGCCTCAGCTCCGGGAGTCTTTGCAAGCATGAAATAGAAGGAGATATACCAACAGTATTCGAAACATAGACCCAGAGGAGGCTTACAAATGACAGAGAATGGAGTATTTTGAAAGCTTCTATTATGCCGGCTCTTCAAGTAAGCTGCAAACCTTTTTCTTCCCAGCACAGAGAGTTTCTCTTTAGTTTCTGTGTCAATAGGAGGTTTCTCTACAGTAGTGTTTGAAACCTCAGATACAGCTGCAGTTTGTATTCATGTCTAGGAAAGGATTTAGGCTGAAAAGTGAAACTGTGCATAACAGTGTCTCTATCATCTGTCAGAACAAGCCACGTTGCAGCAGGATGCTGAAAAATGGGATGTACTGAACGAAAGGCTATGGAAAACTAAAATCCCTCCACCATCCTCCTTAATACCCTCTCCTTCTCCTTGATGAGTGATGGGCAATCCTCAGACATTTTTGACACACGCAAGAGCATGAAAGAAGCAACACGTGGTATCTTCCTTTGAAGAAGGTGAAAAATGGCCCTATTTTCCTCTCCCACTTTAGAAAAAAAAAGTGGTGTTTTATTTTTTCAGGTTATGCCTTTTGTAGCTTGTCTTTTTCCCAGGCCAAACTAGCTTGGATTACTTCAAACAAGTTCACACTGAGTCACTAGGGGAACTTACAGAAGGATAAAAGGAAAATAAAAGTTATTAGAAAGCTAAACTTTGGGGAAAGGAGCAGCTTTGGAAGTTCACCCTGTGCTTGAAGGCACTTGGGTTACATCGGTACAGACTCAGACAAAAACAGATGTTCCTGATCTATTGAGATGAGATGTCAGCAGCAGAAACTAACAAGAAACTTCAGAGAGATTTGCTATCAAAAACACCAGCATTGGAAAAAACGTCACTGGAACACTCATGAAAAAAAATCAAAACAAACCCAGACACGCTCCTTAAAACATTTATNGATGTTCCTGATCTGTTGAGATGAGATGTCAGCAGCAGAAACTAACAAGAAACTTCAGAGAGATTTGCTATCAAAAACACCAGCATTGGAAAAAACGTCACTGGAACACTCATGAAAAAAAATCAAAACAAACCCAGACACGCTCCTTAAAACATTTATAGGAAAGAGCAGGGCCAGGCAGGTTTGTCTTATAAAGATTGCCCCAAAATTAGAAAAGTTTTCGAAATGTGAATGGCGTGCTAGGTGGCAGCTACTGGTCCATCATCTATGCAAGTAGGAGCTTTGTGCTTTTCCTGAACCACAGACTTTGCAAAGGCTGCTTCCCCAGAGCCTCCACCTGCTTTCACCCTGCATTTCTTGTACAACCACCAGTGATGGAGAGACACAGACAACACTGCAGGGCCACCTGTGGCTCCCTTGATCACTCCCAGTAACTACCATCAGCAAGACCAGTGAATGCCAGTTGCCCGTGAAGAGCAAACCGCAGTTCTCCTGCCCTGCAACTGAGGAGATCTTCTTCGGGGGTGGGCAGCAAGTTGTTGCAGTCCCTGGCACCAGTCACGCGGGAGGTCACACTCACCCGTGCTAAGTCACTTGGGTTGCAGGTGGTCGCAGTGTCTGTTAGCTGGATACCTTGAGCATGGGAAGGAAGCTGAATTTTGCGTTCCTGCAAGGAGCAAACCAGCCAGCAGGTCTTCTCATCCCAGAGCTACAGAGGATCTGGGGTCTAGGCCCAGATCGGTGCTCGACGACTCACCAGTTTCTAACCACTTGCCAATTTCTTCTCACTCTCTCTTTTCCATTTGTTTTCCTTTAACCATGTGTCAAAGTACTGAAGCAGCTTGTTGCTCTGCTACGATTGCCAGCTGCTCGAGTATACATGGCACAAAAGCAGTTTTGGTGCTTGGATGGGAAAATATTGTTGGCTGTACTGGATACTGGCAGATGGCAATTTCCCTCTTTCTGTCATCACATAGCACATTTTCAGTGAGGTGTTTCAGCCAAAAAATGAAAACAGACCGTGTACTTTAAGTAACCTGAGTTTGTTTTGACCAAACTTGAGTCTCTTTCCCTGTCCTCCTCATCCATCTTTATGGCATTTCAGTTCCCCAGGAACTGGACATGGCTTCGGCCCCAGCAAGCACATGTTATCCGGGGACAATATCGACAGCCGCCTGGCAAGACCCTCGTCACGTGTAGGTACACTACGAATTTACACCGTGTCTCTGTGCTTGTTTCCGTTTCGATTTCGCTTTGGTGAAAAACTTCTTCTTGCAGTATTTATTCCTTCAGGGAGCCATATTGTTCGCATGTCCTGTGCAGAGTCAGGAAATGGCAATATATAGGGCAATCGTATGCAACAGGCAGTGCTAAAGGGTCATGATACCCACCAAGTAAAGAACTACAGGGGTAGAAAGTGGGGGGCTGTCGTTCCCCTGTGCAGATGACATCAACCTTATGTTGTGTGACCGCACAGTTTATTCCCGCAAAGCCCTGGGTGGCACACAAAGAGGATGGCACCCGGTTAAGAGCAGGCCCTCAATTTTTGTTGTTCTTCTATTTCTTAATGGGCTGTTTACCAAACATTGTACAACCTCCATTCTGAAAAATGAGTTAATCTTTGCTTTGCGGACCTTTACGCGTCATTTATGACTACAGTTCTAGGCACCTGACAAACACTATTTTTACCGTGCTCTTTCGGGTCAGAGAGGGACCATCCTCATCCCTCTCAGGACAAGCGTGGCAGAGAGAGATGGAAGCTGAACCCTGCACAAATACTGCTGTCCCGCTGACTTATGACAGCGGCACCTCTCTGCTCAAGGCCCTGGCGCAGCAGGAGCAAGGCTGCCTATCGGCCTCTTCTGCTGCACACCAGACATCGGGGCTCCAGCTCAGCACCCTGGCAGTAGTGACTCCACGGTTCACTGCCATTGCAGAAGAGCTTGGCTTGCCTTCTTCAGCAGAGGCAGGGAGAGAAACCAGCCCGTGAAGACTTTCATGCAGCAGAAAAGCAAAAAAGGCCATGAGACAGACCAGAGCAGAAAGGAAATTAGCATTTCACCTTGAAAGTTTATTTTTTTAATGTATTATCAGGTGCATTTTAGATTAGAATACGGATTAGTTCTACCCTTTTATTTAGCACCTAATTCTAGGTGATACCGTGTCTAGGTTTTTAAAATATGAATGGAAAAATGCAAGACCCTTTCTCTTCCCCTTCATCGCTGCTCAGGGATAAAACAAGGTCCTACTCACATATATGACTCACTCAAATCCATGTACTACAGTGCTGGGCCTTAAACACAACATCTTTGCTCTGAGCATCTTTGCCCGAACTCAAGGAAATGCCTGTCTAGGAAGGTATAGGGTCATTACAGCTTCTCATGTGAGTCGTCTTGCACTAGGCCAGCAATAGGGTAGGACACCCAGCAGCACTGTGGCAGCGCCTGATCTGCAGCTAGATACCTTCGAAACTGGCCACACGGGACCTGCCCATGCTGGCCGCAGTGCAAAATCCCTGCAGACTAGGAGCTGTGAGATCTGAATAGTGGCCCAGCTCATAAATCGCTCAAAATTATCATTATCTGGTTTTTTTCCCCTTTTCCTTCATTCAAGGCATTTCTTTTTCTCCCTCATTTAAAACTGACTGGAATAAAGAAAAACATCTTGTAAATATTTTGTCATGTCAGACTTCATCTTTGCCCTAAATTTGGTATTCTTTCATGGCCAGATGAAACCAAACACATCATTTTATTTCCAGTAGCTGCAGTAATTTTTGGCATGATTGGTATGACTCAAAACCAGTGTTTTGTTTCTGTAAAATTTACTTATTTCCATTAAAATTTTTATCTTTTTTTTTTTTTTCTGTTTTATCCCAGTCTATGTGCCATTCTTTTCCAGTCACCCTGACAACGACAAGGCTAAATGCTGAGCTCTAAAGGCTGCTTCTTTCATACGGCGTTATGAAAAGTCCCCTCAGCTAGCTGGAGTGATTACTGTCAGGCTGATTATTGCCTGATGACCAGATTGTTCTGCATCTAGAAAGAGGGTTCAAGTATTCTTCTATGGGCATTCTCCTTAATGAGTTGACTCAGGACACAGTTGTCATTGATGATGATGTGTTATCATTGAAAGGATCTGACTTGCCAAGTTTTCTACTTTGAAATATTTGGATTTTTCTGAGGTTTTAGCTAGTTTAATATTTTTTCGCGTTCCAGTGTGCACTTTCTGCCCATCCCTTTCAGTTTTCTTTATTCCATATGCTGCAGATACATACAGCCACTTAGGGCAAGAAAACTTTTGTTAATGATCCATGTTATATTTCCTATATGTAATAAATGTTAGTGCAGACCTAGGAGAACTGGATCCGGCTGCTTAAGGTACAGTCAGGTCAGTTTTTTTAATCTGCCGGAACATCCGCTCAAATATGGGTAAAATAGAAATTAAGCAGTTTGACTCCTCTGAATGAAACCAGCTACAGAAATGGTAACTATTCATTATCACTATCTTGCTATTTTATGTCTATATATGCTTAAAATAACAAAGCCCTAAACAAGGCTCTCAAAATTGTAAACATAACACAACACCAGCAACAAACATGGGACATTTGAAAGCCTCCTTGCTGCGTGTGAGAAGTAATAGAAGAAAAAGTGAGCTGTAGTGAAATAAATTCCTATTTTATTTTATTTAATTTTTTTATTTAACCCAGCTGTTTATTGTAACGAACAATAGATGCTATCAATGCATAGGAATGCAGCCAAACATGCATTTCATTGCCGAAGCAGAAAAGCTCGCCTGCTTCTAACCAGGGAACATTATAGCTGTTTATATGAGATCAAATCCTGGGGTTTGAGCATCTGTTTTACATTATTAGTGTATGTGTGCAAACATACACCCTGCTCTATTGCATTTCACAGCCTTTCTAAAAGGGAGCTGTATTATTCACCAGAATAATACGGGTATTCCTAGGGAAATGCCATTTCTGTGGAAAGTTAAGTCTCAGCAGATTTCCAGAGATTCGGGTGTGCACCTCCCTAGTATTGTCTCCAAAGCATCAGCTTGCTTCTCCTCGGTACCAGAGGTGCAAGGCTGTGAGCTGTCAGGGTGGCGGGCGCGGATGCTCTGCCCTGCCGGGACGGAGGTGTGCCCTGGCGTGCCAGCCAGCACCACACAAAGCCATGAAGCTCCTGGGACCTCGGCCCATTCCCGGACACGAGATGCCGCTTTTGGTTTGTGTCGCCGACGGCTGGTGTGGGGCCAGATGCCGGGGCACCCCGTGACGCAGGCAGGACGGTGGCAATTAGGAGCGAGTAGGCTATGTGGAGCTGTGGACCATCATCTAAGTAGGTCACCCGGGGCTCCTAGATCCTCCTGAGGGCCTGGGCGCACTTCCACCGCAGCACCACTCTGTATTCAGGGCCACAGCCTGTTTAATGACAGCATCTGGGGAGGGACAGCCTTCTCCCTGGGTCTCTGACTAACTCCAGGCAGCTGATGTAGTTTGGCAGTGGCAGGAGGAGCGGTGGCTGACTCCCTGTGACGCCAGGAGTGTCGGGGGAAACGTGCCAGGGACACCTCAGGGTGATGGATTTTGGTCCAGGCAGCTTCTCCCTGTACCTCCAACAGCCAACCTCAGCAGCACGTCCCAGCTGGCCAGGCTGTTTTTATTACTGATATTCTTATTTTTAGAGTTTGATCTACGATAAAGCACCAAGTCCTAACCCCCCCCCAAACAATGCGTGATTAATGCCCCAAGCAGGGCAGACTGCTATAAAGTTACAGACTGAATTTTCTGTTCGAAGATCCTAATTCAGTGAGTGCAGTACCTGCCACCAAGATCCCTGTTACTCCCATCCGGACTGAGGCAGGGTAAGGAGAAGAGAGTAATAAACTCTTGAGGGAGAAAATGAAAGGTGGGGGACGTTGGGAACAATTAAGTGACTAAATAGAAAAAAGGAAGGAAAGGAGGGGTTTTTTTATGGTGTAACACTCTCGCACACTGAGTTTTCTCATTACTGTCTTAAGGATCCCGATGGAGTTGCTGTCGCAGCTATGCACAAAATTGAGCAAGACCAGGTTTTCGTACATATACTAGAACAGAGATCTGATAAAGAGTTAGGTTTCTTTTCTATTCCAAACACAACCCTTTTTTTAGCCCTTTCCTCAGCATTTCATTCTCTTAAACAAAACACTTTGCTGTTGTATAATTTACAGAACCTAAGCGGTTTCCTCTGTGTTTTCTTGCTCACTGTGGTACGAGCGTAGGGGTTACAGCACGACATTGGTACAGGGGTCTCCTGCTGTGTTGGGGAATGGGGTTAGGTGCGTTTGCCCTGGGGCTCTGAAACACAAATGCCTCATAGGGAACCAATTCAGATTATTTTAAAGTGTTCTTTACAGCTGAGCAAAAGTACAAGAAGTGTGGTTGCTCACAGACCTAGAACTCTTCATGTCCCTCCAAAATCTTAAACCCAAACCTCATTGGGGAAAATATGAGTGAAGGTGAGCCGTGTAATGTGACTTTCTCATTCCGCAAGGAAAACGCTACATGTATTATGCATTCCCCAAGCAGCAAAATGTGAGGGTTTGGCAGCTTTCTGTTGTGATTTTAGCTGAGTTCTTGTGCTTTGCCTCATAATCGCGAGGATATCTTAATTTGTTTATATAAATACCCACTGAAAGAGGTGCCAAGCAGACAAGTAAGTGCATTTACATTCATGTTCTGTTGTATCAATTCTTTCTGGCTTTTTGGTGAAAACTGTAACCAAAAGCTGACACAGCACTAATAAGCTACTGTCAGCGTAATTAATACGAAGAGACATGTTTCCCAAAGGAACGCCTGATCTTTTTCATTTCTGTTTATTGTAGCAGGTTACTAGTAAACAAATATGTGTTTATTTTGCTTTGTGTAACTTGTGCACTGTTATTTCCAAAACAGGGCTCGCTGCCATAGCTACCAGGCTACCTATACTTGCAGCAAGAACTGTGTTCTCATTTACTTCTGTAGGGGGAAGATAACTGGTGTGGCCATAAAGGAGTAAAGTCTCAATACCTTACATGACTGAAAGAAGAAACATTGTTTTAATACAGCACATCATTTTAAGAAATGAGAATAATGTCAAGATACTTTATGGTATCATTAGTAACAGCGTATAGGTTTGATACACGGGAATGCCTAACCTCAGTACTCGGTATGATTATACCTGCACCTTGCTGTCTTGGTGTAGGCCACTGCTTTTGGTACGCTTAAATAACAATTGTGCCACTGGGAAAATGTGTTTTTACAGCCTTCTGTGGACTTTCACACTGGTGCAAGAATTCTGCCATCAGTAACACTTGTCAGTCAAACCCAGCTTTTGCCTCTGTGGAGATAAGCAAGCTTAAGCAGCAAGGCTGCGAGGAGCCCTTCGGGCACCCCGTGAGCGCAAGGGTGGGTAATCAGTGCTCGTGCAACTTGGTCCTCCGCCGCAGCCTCTGCTAGCGACCACTGAAGGAGCTGCACCTGCCAATTTCCTCAATTCAAGGGGTTAAGGATGAGAAAATGCAATCGAAAATGAACGATGTTTATCTGAACATAGAATAATGGTGTTGCTTATAAACACTGAAGCAGACACAGAAAGTTTAACAGCAATATATTGAAGGAAAATTTAAATGCAGACTGCTTAGACAGATTTTTTTTAATATTGAAAATTCATTTTTATCAAAAAAAATGATCGGTCTGTCAGTCACTCTAGAGATATTCAAAATGCAATTGTAAATATATTATATTGAGATAGCTTCTGGTATTTCTAAAAAGCAATGCAGGGCACAGAGCCAGTGTGTTGCAGGGTTTCTGTGAGGATGCAGCGCCTGTAACTAATGGATGTTGATGGTCAAAGCTTTTCAAGTGCTGTCCTACCCAGAAGAGAATCACTCTCGGTTTGACTGGGGAGGTAACTGTTTCACCCCAAGTTATTTCATAGCACAAAATCATCCAAGTGATCTGCTTGAAAAGCATATGGTCTTCATTCAGGTCTTTCATTAAGGCTCTGCTATGCTGATATTACTGATATTAAAATTATACTTATTAATTACTAATACTACCCTATGTCCCTTTTCAGAGGTCTGAAAGTGACTGTGATTTGGTGGTTACTCGCAGGCTTAATCCTGCGTCTGCTAAAATCACCAGGAATCCCTAAGTCAGTCCCCTGGCAGTACCGGTACTGTACAAGGAAAAGCGATGCATGAGGCACCATGAGCAAGCACTGCGTATCTTCTTATCACCGCACACTGCAATCTCAGTTTACATCACGGCTATTGATCTGCCAGGAAAACAGTCAAAAGCCGGAAGACTACAAACGGTTTGTGTAAGATGACTGAATTCTTATCTTACCAGCCTGTCACACACTGTCCAACTATATTTCTAATACTTATTCCATCCACGTCCCAAACGTGATTCATTAAGGTTAACGATTGCTCTGTCTGCATACATTAGTCATTCTAAGCTGCATTAGTTCAGCTCCAGTGTATTTAAGGACTTACCATTAATTAAATACAGTTCATGGCAAAATTTGTAAATGTAAAGTGTGATCTAAAGACTAACTATTAATAATTGTCAGATCGTTGCAAAAATTATTGAAGTACATCCATATTTCGCCCCCATCAGCCATCCTTCGGGGAGGAACACAATTTCTCCATCAAAATTTATCTGGAGAGAGATGGATGTGAGTCCTCCAGAGCAATGTGTTTCACACCCANCAGCCTCTGCTAGCGACCACTGAAGGATCTGCACCTGCCAATTTCCTCAATTCAAAGGGTTAAGGGTGAGAAAATGCAATTGAAAATGAACGATGTTTATCTGAACATAGAATAATGGTGTTGCTTATAAACACTGAAGCAGACACAGAAAGTTTAACAGCAATATATTGAAGGAAAATTTAAATGCAGACTGCTTAGACAGATTTTTTTTAATATTGAAAATTCATTTTTATCAAAAAAAATGATCGGTCTGTCAGTCACTCTAGAGATATTCAAAATGCAATTGTAAATATATTATATTGAGATAGCTTCTGGTATTTCTAAAAAGCAATGCAGGGCACAGAGCCAGTGTGTTGCAGGGTTTCTGTGAGGATGCAGCGCCTGTAACTAATGGATGTTGATGGTCAAAGCTTTTCAAGTGCTGTCCTACCCAGAAGAGAATCACTCTCGGTTTGACTGGGGAGGTAACTGTTTCACCCCAAGTTATTTCATAGCACAAAATCATCCAAGTGATCTGCTTGAAAAGCATATGGTCTTCATTCAGGTCTTTCATTAAGGCTCTGCTATGCTGATATTACTGATATTAAAATTATACTTATTAATTACTAATACTACCCTATGTCCCTTTTCAGAGGTCTGAAAGTGACTGTGATTTGGTGGTTACTCGCAGGCTTAATCCTGCGTCTGCTAAAATCACCAGGAATCCCTAAGTCAGTCCCCTGGCAGTACCGGTACTGTACAAGGAAAAGCGATGCATGAGGCACCATGAGCAAGCACTGCGTATCTTCTTATCACCGCACACTGCAATCTCAGTTTACATCACGGCTATTGATCTGCCAGGAAAACAGTCAAAAGCCGGAAGACTACAAACGGTTTGTGTAAGATGACTGAATTCTTATCTTACCAGCCTGTCACACACTGTCCAACTATATTTCTAATACTTATTCCATCCACGTCCCAAACGTGATTCATTAAGGTTAACGATTGCTCTGTCTGCATACATTAGTCATTCTAAGCTGCATTAGTTCAGCTCCAGTGTATTTAAGGACTTACCATTAATTAAATACAGTTCATGGCAAAATTTGTAAATGTAAAGTGTGATCTAAAGACTAACTATTAATAATTGTCAGATCGTTGCAAAAATTATTGAAGTACATCCATATTTCGCCCCCATCAGCCATCCTTCGGGGAGGAACACAATTTCTCCATCAAAATTTATCTGGAGAGAGATGGATGTGAGTCCTCCAGAGCAATGTGTTTCACACCCACGTTCGGTGCACGCTGCAGCTTGCGCCACAGGGGCCTGTCACATAATCGCCTTCCGTGTCTCATGTCTCAATTCCTCGTGTATGCTCAGCAATAACGCGCGTGATATTGGGAGCTGGGGTTTTCTCCCCAACTTTCTGCGGACATTGAGTACTCTTAGTCATGGGCTTTGTGTTTTCTGTGCTGTCATTGTGGCGTCGGATGCGATTTTGCCACATCTTGTGCACAAAGAGGTAGTGCGCGACAATTCTCCTGATTTTCCTGCAGTCCATCTGCAAGTAACCAGTCAGTCTGAGCATCACATCTCGCTCAAACTGGGCATTGCATCCACTTGCCAGCTAGAGAAACATAACCAAAGGTAACTGTGAGACACATAACTTCTTCCTCAGTAAGAAGCAGCGGTGGAGAGGAGATCAAACCGAGAGTTTACTGTTAGACCGTTGCCACACTTCGGACCCAAATTTTGCTCTTTCGGATTTGCTGAGATGGGATGCATGGATCGTTGGCATTACTGATATTTGTGGAGGAGCATAGCCCTGTATTCCAAAGCCATTATGTTTTCTGTGGAGATTTTGTCTCGGGATATTACTGCAAGGTTGAACAAGTCAGTGTTTGGCAAGTCAGAGCTGCAGAACTCCACAAGTTACTGATTTTGGCAGAAGAGAAGTAGATTGTGTTTTCCTTTAAAAAAATGCAACACTTTCAGAGAATTTTTTGCTCTTGGAAGTATATTAAAAAGAGTACTTAATCTAAGGAGCTCTTGATCTTGCTGTGGGCTGGAAGGACACTCCTTTTCCTGGCCATGTTTTCCACTGGAGAGGGGAACAGGGGAACACTTCCAGCAGACTTACTCTAGGGAAGACTCTTCCACATATAAGGACTTGATGGAAGATACGTTTGCAAATGAATAACCAGCAGCAAAACCTAGGAAAATAAGATGCTCTCATGTTTGGTTTGCTTTTATTCCTTTCCCATCATATTGTGTCACATGTAGATGATTTGCTCCGACAGTGGACAAGCAAATGAGAGTGTTAAAATTTCCTGTCCACTTGAGGCAAGTTTGGTGGAGTTTTGCTTCTACTTTCAGTATCACTATCTCTCCTGCACCACACAGTTCATCTTTATTGGCCATGAAAGTTTTACCCAAACAAATATATACAGTAGACTGGTAGACATCATCATCAATTAGTAAGTTAAAAAAATAGTATATAAAACAATAATGAATGATAATTAATGCCATTTACAGGACATATAAAAACATTTTTATCACAGGTTCATTAAATATTAAACTGTGGCATTTGCCACTGCTGCACATATGAGGTATGTGTGTATATTGGGATAAGGAACTAGCATATCGCCTTTTTAAGTAAGCAAAATTTTGCCTTCCTTTGCTGTGTATGCTATAATAAAGTGTAAAATTTCTTTGCTTACGTTTCCTGCACTACTTCAACTTGAACAAGAACTTTTGATTTGTTGTTCAACATGAGAATCGGTATCTTGTTTGTTTATAGAAATACTACTCTCTAGTTAATTCAATAAAAGACATAGTCTTGTAAATCTAAGCATCCTCACACTATTAAAAAGAAGGCAAATAAATAGCTATTTTGAGTAGCCCAATACAAATCAATTCTTAATGAGCAAAATATTGTTAGCAGACCTTTTACAATTTTTGTATGTGTGAATCTTACACTCACACTGTTGAAACAGTACATCTATTCAACAGAATAAATAAACCTTTAGTGAAATTCTAAAGCTCCCATAGATCTTGTGAAACAATCTTCAAGCACATTTGGCTTTATATTGTCTCAGGTAAAACCTATACCTGAAAGGGAGCAGATGATGAGACAACAGAGAAATACAGTTGCTCCCACTGAGAAAGTGTTTAAGCTAGAAAGACTGTGAGTGAAATAGATTTGACAGAAAGGAAAAATGAAATGTAGATCTAGCATCAGGAAAGAAGAAATATGCAGTAAACAACTTCCTGAGGATACTAAAATGTAATAAGCAAGCTATAATATGGACTATTTGTACATTTTTCATCTTTTTTATTACAGTTTTTGTTATGATTTAGCTTCCAGGCCATTCCCCTCTAAAATCCAGACCACTTAATAGTGTATTTTATAATAAATCTGACTGGGAAAAGTCTTCAGTGAACAAGTTGGTTTAAAAATATTCTTCAGTGGATGGTATTTGTTTTGGTGGTTGTTACCATTTCTCAAAGCTCTGAGGAATTCATTAACACTTTTTAAGCTAGTACTTTTTGTTTTTCAGCAGTTCATTTCTTTGTGCCATAGGTATGTGTGTTTGGGGGAGTGTGCAGAGAATAAATGCTATGCACCAAAACATTTTTAAAAAAGAAAGAAAAGAAAAAAATAATTCAAGCGCTCAACAGAAATGGCAAACTAGTCCCACCCTTCCTAAATACATGTTGTGATGCTAAAAATTTTTTAAATGTATAAATAAATTTACACTTAGAGATATGATTTATCTCTTTTTTGCTTCCCCACCACGATCGCCTTGTAACACATCTTCTTCTTGTGGGACTTATAAAAATCTTTTCAGGTCTTGCCATTTGCTTTTGATCCACATGTTTGCTNATCCCACCCTTCCTAAATACGTGTTGTGATGCTAAAATTTTTTTAAATGTATAAATAAATTTACACTTAGAGATATGATTTATCTCTTTTTTGCTTCCCCACCACGATCGCCTTGTAACACATCTTCTTCTTGTGGGACTTATAAAAATCTTTTCAGGTCTTGCCATTTGCTTTTGATCCACATGTTTGCTTGGTGAATCCCATCCATTCTTCATCTGACCTCCATACTCTAACTGCCACCAAGGACGATCTGTCTTTATCTCCTGTCTACCTCCTGATGCTCCTGTTCAGCAGTAATGTCTCTCATCTCCATGTCACTGTTTCTGTCCTGGGGTTTTGTTCCTCCAGATCATTTCTCCCTCCATCCCTCTTTCTCATCAAAATCTTTCCTCTCCCCTCCTCCCAGTGGCTCCTGGTCTTCCTGCCCCACCAGTTTCAGCCTCATCTCCCATCCTTGTGGCTTAGGCAGGCCAGGCATCCCCACAGTCATTGTGTCTTGCTTGACTTCTTCCAGCCCTTGTTCCATCTTCACTTAAATCAGAAATTTCTTTGGCCAAGGGTGCCTAGGATGCATGGAGAGTCTAAAGGTTGTCCGGAGCAGGCATATGGGAAATTATGGAAAGTACGGTTCTATAATGGAACTTGTGGAACAGCCTTTGTAACAGGCAATGGACCAGCGCTTACATGTTTATAAACTCTTTTCTATAAATATTTTACCACGATTTTGGGGTTACCTGAATTTTTTTGCTGCTTGGAATAGCATCACACAACTGTATGTGTGACCACTGGTTCAAACAGAAGTGGATGTTTTTGAAGGCATTAGAAATGCGGGTTGAACACATAGGTACATACATAAAAATATGTGCACGTGCTTAGGTTAGTCCTGATTTGTTCTTTTAAAGAAGAATTCTGTTCTTTAGATGTAAGTTTTTATGATTCTTTCACCGGCTTTCTGGTTTATTCATGTAGTTTCACTCTGCACCCTTAAGCTATCACAGATATTTTATACGATCATACTTAATTGTGTTCATCTACCAGAAATGCTGATTGAAAATTAAAATGTTCCTGTTCATTTATTTCTAGAGACATGCAGGTTGAAGATTAATAGATTCATTTTTATCATGTACATGAAAAAAACAGACCTTGGTAGCATGGCAAAAAGCTTAAATTAATAGTTCTGTAACTAGAAATCCTACCTGAAGCGGTTAGTTTGTTTTTTAATGGGCATTCCACTTTAGCCATGACCAGCTCCCTAACACTCCTAGTACTTGAGCTTTATCTTCATTACCAGTTCAATGAACTGAAAAAAAAAAGATCAAGCTAAACACATGTAAACCATCTGTGAAGATGTGCTGAAACTCATTAAAGGTGAGGTAAATCCATTAAACAAGGGGTAAACTGCATTACAAGGCCTTCATGTTGGTGAAGCCTATTCATGCATTTTCCTGGGAACAGAAGAGCGGAGGCAGAATGAAGGACCCCACAACACAATGCACTAGAAGAGTAGAAGAAGGGTGTTCACACATCCCTCTGCAATATGTTGGTGCCTGTTGAGTGAGCTGAACAGGTAGCAAGCCTGGTATGCTGTCCTTGGTCCTCTCTCTCCCATCTTCAAACCTGGCTTCAAAGAGCAACGGGAGCAGTCTCTTATTGTCTCTCCCTTCTGCCTCCTCTCTGGAAAAGTGAAGTTTTTATCCGCTCCCCTTACAGAAGTGGACCAAAGTGTTTAAGGGGCAGACCGAGTGCCAAAGCCTCCCAAGAAGAAAAGACCCCACAAGGCGTGAGCACCCTACGGTTGCCCTGGGCAACCTGACAGCAAGTATTTCCCTGCTGGCCATCATTCTCCCTGATATAAAGAAGGGAAGACAAAAATTGAGGCTGAGGTTCACAGACTTGCCTGCTCTTTCGTGGCTGAGGAAAGGTGCATCCCAATTTCACAGTCTCGACAGGCAGGATTCGTTCACTTTTCCTTCTCTGCTGAGGCTCATGGGAAGAAGCTGTGATTGGGAGGCAGTACTAGAGAGGCATTGCCTGTAAGGCAAGTATCGGAGAAATATGACCTAAATTCAGAACCTACTGAAAATTTGGGACTCTCCTGAGCACCTAGATGTGGCATTGCCACTTTGGGCTTTAAACCATCCTGCTCTCCATAGTCCTACCAGGTTGGGTTGGGGGAAAGGAACATTTGGTATAGCCATACATTTAACCCAAGGGATGTCATGCATTTGACCTTGGACAACAGTCAATGGCAGATGGTTTGGTTTTGAATTTAATGGGCCTGTCCTCACTGGGAATTGCATATTGGATGTCTTCAGCTGCCATTCATTTATGCCTGAATTAAAATGAAAAGGAGTTAACATGGCAGGTTCTCCCAGGCAGATGCCAGCCCAAAGGCTAGGCTTGGTATGCTGGGTATGCAACAATTGGCTCTGAAACCCTTAACCTGGAAAAAAAATTAGTCCGAGACATTGTGTGTTTCCAGGTATTTCACTGTTTGAATACCTCACATTCTGTGACACAGTCATATACTGTCTTTTTGTGCCAAATCAGGAATATTGGTGGACAAATGGAAACTGTTTTGTTCTTTGGATTTCTCTAGCTCAGTTGCATAAGATTACTCATTAAGGTCTTACCGTAACAGAGTTTTTACCAGAAATATAATTCTTATGCTTGAAATTAGGTCACTGTGTGAAATGTCTTCTTTTGCTGCAGTAGGTGTGCCTGCTGGTCACAGGCAAAGAAAACTAGAAAGAGGAAATCCCCTTCCGCGTTCCAAAATAAATTGAATACGTTTCCAGATTTTCATGGTTTGCCCTCAGCTCTAGCATTGGGACTGGCAGTCATGCACCATGTGGAAGCAAAGGCAGGTAAAATATCCTGAGTACAAGACAGAAATGGGTTTGGTAGCTTCATTTGGAATTACACCAAAACACGCAGAGGGAACATGATACATATTTGCCAATGTTAAATATTTTAGAATTCAGCTCATCTTTCTTCTCTAGATGCACATGTACCACAGCTGCGAAAAAGTGACTTTAGTCATAAGTTCAAGACTCATGCTCAACATTCCCTGACTGGCAGGTTTTTAATGACATTAACATTCACGTTTTCTTGCTTCCATGTTCCTAAAATGAAGATTAATATTCATCATGCCAATGTTCTGAATGTCACAGGATTTCTGTAGTCGGCATTCATAATACTTACCTGAAAGTAATAGCGAAAGCAATTCCAGTTGTTGGTATGGAAGTCTGGAGGTTGATGAAGAATAATTGCATGATCTTTTGAGAAGAACTATGCAGTGCTAACACACGGTCTTGATATGTATAACTTTACAAACCCTTTACTTAAATTTTTGAAGTAGCAATTTGATTTCCAAAAACCATAATGCACGTTTAGATCCTAATTAGTGTCTTCAGTCAGTAGAATAGCTGTAGGTAGAGAAGATACATTGCTATAAATTGAAAAAATAACAATTGAAAGTTCTGAGTTCTGAGTAAGAATGGTGCTCAGTGGTATAATTTGGGCAGAGAGGATTCATGATTTACACTAACAATAAAGAAAACAACTTAAAATATTGTAGCTGCTTTATTAATGTAGTTATTAATTTATTTTGTATTATGCATATGAAGAAAGATGGATTATCCCATAAACAGCCTTTCCTAAAGGCTGTGCAGTAATTGAATGATGCATGAGGCAGTGGTTGCAGCAGCAGGTAGGAATAGGAAAAATGTTGTTGTGCAGAACAAGATAATGAATGCCTTGGGTTGAGCAACAACATCAGAGACTGCATTGCTCTTGTGGCTTTCAACTTTTCTATGCAACTGCAGCTGCTTTCACGTGTCTCCTTGTTTCTTGTTGAAGATGTATTACAGGCAAGCTTAGCAAGCTCTTGAAGTCCCAGCAACAGCAAAGCAGGCCAGGCAACAGAAAACTTAACAATTACTACAATAGCTCCATGTGTTGATGTACGATGAGCATCTGAGCCGCTGTTTCAGCCACTGTGAGGTCTTTCTAGAATATGGATATTTGCTGTCATTTTATTTTTTGTCAAGGAGAAAGTCTAAATGCATGTGGTGGTGTCTCAAAGACCAAATATTTTCATGATGAAGAGACGGCTGAAGAGGCTGTGTTCTGCTGCCAGTGAAAACTGCAAACTTAGCGCCAGTGGCACTGAGGCCTTTAAGCTGTTGCTATGAGGGGACTTCCTTGTCCCAAAGCCAGTCTTAGGCAGACATGGGCTGTCCCTGTGGTTGAATGAAACGGCACGTAGCCCAAGCAGCCTTCACCCCACTGAGTTACATCATCCCGTGAAACTGCCCTGCATCAGCTTCTGTTCAGAGCTGAGAGGGAGGTAGTTCTGCTCATAAATGACCTTGCCCAGATAAGCCCCAGGTGAAGAGAAAGGTGCTGCAGGCAATTCTCCTGCGGCCACTTGCATGTGTTAACTCAGTCCCTCGTGAGGCAGTAGCTCATGGGTCCCGTGCTCGCTCTGCATGACCCTTTGCCAAGACTAGCCTCCCGCAAGTGCTTCACCCTGGGGTGTGTGTGCTAGGCAGAGACACAACACGAGGAATTCAGAAAGCAGAGCACCGAGCAAGTGGAAAGGCATGGTGCGGGTCTGAAGTTGTGCAGTAGAATGAGGGCAGAAATTGGACGTGTTCCTGGATCAGCACTTGGGAAGGAGACAGCTTAACTTCCTTTTTATAGAATAATTTAGGATCACACTCCCTAAGTGTAGCTCGGGATTTACCTGTTGTTCTTTCCCATGGTGAAACTTTCACAGGCAAAACCACAACAAGATGGTTGAGTTTCAGACATCAAGATTAACTGGCTCTCCTTTATTGACAGCAGTCAAGTTCAGTGCCTACCTACCTGGTGCTGTTGCATCTCTGCTACTTTGCTAAGATGACTGCTGCCTATTCAGCATCCTCTAGAAAACGCAGTACTGCTCACTGCTCAAAGCAGATTCACTCTGCTCCTGCAGTGAGTCCCCTAATTTGTGCTATTACCAATTGGAAAGCTTTCAGTAAGATTCTTCTCTGTGTATTTGATCTTCTTTGGCTCACAGACAGCAGAGGACTTCTGTCCTTCCAGGCTGAGCCCTCCGCAGGCAGTTTGGCTATTGCTCTGCACCAAGCAAGCCCGTCAGAAGGCACACTCCCCTGCTTGGTGTGTTCCTGACCTTTTCCTTGCTTTACTGCAAGGCAGGCACAAGCACCTGAAACCACAAGTCAGAAGAGGGAATAAGACTTCATTTTCAGCAGAAATACAGTGTTAGCTCAGCTTAAACTAACAGAAATGACACCCTCCGTATCAACACAAGGTTATTCCAGGATACTTAGCAGAACTGGTCCATTCGAGCTATGAACTTGTTTGTGGGGGGAAGGTCACATTCTAACAATATGAAGTTCAGTTTTTGATCTGTCCATTACTGATAACATGCTGGTTTATGACAATTTCACCAGTTATGTCCATCAGGTATGTCCTGTTCATGCCTAATCAAAATATCAATATTTCCTTGCTGTCACAGCACTGCAGTCCTTGTTACTGTCCGGCGCTGCTGAGCATGTTGACACTAACAGAATTCATCACAGCCCCATTTGAAATTCAGCAATTCCCATGCACAGAGAGATTGCTAGGACTGCCTGGATCAAAGCTGACTATCAAAGCCCACTGCTGGATCAAGATTACTCTGTGCTGGAAGCAATCATCTCAGCTGCTGACTGAAAATCATTTTGTGCTGTTGCAAGGAGGAGGAGGATTTATAGGAAAGCTGCATATTTTGAGAATTTGGACAGAGCAGAGAGAGAGAGAGACTGTAAAACACACATCATAAAATCATATCTTTATTAAGCAATTTAGGAGTAATTGATTACTTACAAGAAGAGCAGTGAATGTTTTAGGAGCCTCTGTTTTCAACTCGCTTGTACCTGGCAATGAAAAGGTATACTAAATCTGTGTGGAGGCATGATTGACAGACTGACTTGAATTACAACTTGCTTGAATAGCATACATGTTTGATCTAGGCCTAGTTTACCTATGTTAAAAATTGTAAAACATATGCTGACTTTGTGGAATCAGTGGTAAGCGCTCCATACTGGTTGGACACCAAGTCCCTGTATCTGAGAAGACTCCCTGAGCCTGAAACCACAAACTGATATCATTTGCCCTTGTGAAAAGGCAACCAGTATGTTTTGTTTGATACAGATGTGCCCAGGATCTCTTATGGTTTCTCAGAAAAGCACTTATCTCATCCCTGGAGCTTGTTTGGGGGAAATAAATTTACATTGAAAGTATGCTCAGGATTTAAAAAATGAAGATAAATTATAAAATGCTCCATGGGAGCAGTGGTTGGAGTGTATTTTTCAGAACATTCGAGATTCAAATACATACCTGGTGAGGTCTGCAGGAGTATCACAGTGAGCCGAAACCCATAGAAACAGATTGCAATCTATTTAAGTACTTCAGAAAACCCTCCTAGTTGCATAATAAGCTTCGTTAGGAGCCCAGTGTTTCCAGAATTCTTGCCCGCTGCTCATACCTACAAATGCCTATACAATGCAGGAAACAGCTCCAAGGCAAAGGAAAGGAGTTTTCCATAAACCAATTCCTTCTCATAAGTGATTTGGATGAGCAGAGTGAGTTTTAGTATCTCATCCATTACTGGTAAATAGTTGAGCTTCAGCTTTCAGAATAAAAAACTCTAATGTACAAGTTCTGCCCCCAAAATAATGTCTAGTGGCAGATGATAACAGTGAGTAGTTAGCATTCCCTATAACTGTGGCTTGGAAAACTGACAGGTGAGCTAAGCTATGTGGCCTGAAGCTACAGAGACACAGATTTCTTTGCCTCCAACAGCTGGTGAGCACTGAGCAAGACAACTACAGAAAAGATCTTTTTTTCAAAAGCTTTCTTCCTTGTTATGTCGGGGGGATATCAGAAAGACCTGCAAAATCAGAACTGGTTTAGTAGCTTAACTAATTGTAAGAGGGAATCAAATCCTGGATTCCTGCTGACTTTGGTCTTCGGTGAGGATCTGTCATCTTGGATGGATTAAGGGTGGAAGGTGGCACTAAGGTGACCCTGTTAGTGAGTGTCAGTTCTAGCAGGATCCTGCCTGGTGCTGCAGAGAGTAGCAGAAGCGATGGGTTAATTCAGGTGAGGCCCTTTCTGCTCAGCTGCCAGCGAAAGCCCAAAATGGGGATGAACAGCAAAGCCAGAAGGTATTACCGGAGTTACAGGGACAGCTTTGGCCAGTGTACCTCTAACACTGGGACTAAACTGCTCCCAACTCAAACCACGAGTTGGCCTAAACACAGACGACACAGAAAAAAAATGGGGTATGAGACATTTCTGTGTTGAATGTTCATGCTAATTGCAAGGGAGAGAAGTGAATAGACCATTCTTGCTTGATAGACTTCTTATCAGTATTTGTCATCAAAGGCACATCCTACTGGTTAGGTTCTTGCTAGTGTTGATACAAAAAATTATCTTAGCCTTGTCAGACGGTAAATATGGGGATGAGATTTTTCCATGCTGCAAGGATGTTTCAGACTAACTTGTTTGATTTACTTGTTTGGAGACAGGAGGGACACAATCTTAGCTGACACAGACTAGCTATTAACAAAAGTGGGACAGAAATTCTAGAAACTTTTCTCTGAAAAGCTCTGTTGTGTTAGTACTCGTGAATCAGCTTAGTCCTGTTCGTTCTGTGTAAAAGGCTTTTTAATGCTTAACCTGCATAGGACTCAAGAAAAATCAGCTCTGATAGGACGGTGACGTGGAGAACCACCCCACTTGGATGGGACATACTAGCGATGGTGCTGTACGAGGCTTTGGTTGAGAAGGTGACCTTGTGCTGTTCATGATTTCACTTCTTGGCTAACTCTCCAGCTTCACTTCACTCTTTGAGTTATGCTAAGCTGTAATGACCAGTGTCTGGCTTTTTCCTCTCACAGTATTGCTCTTGCTGACTAAATGCCCAGAAGACAAGTTTCCTTCCTACTTTACCTTATTGCATTGCACTTAGCAAGGTTGCGTTTTAAAGCATGGGGTTGGTTCAACACCTTTCCTAGAAACTACAGGAGTGCCACCCAAGAGGGAATTGGTGGGAAAAGGTCTACCGATGTCCCGTGCAGAAGAGTTGTAGAGAGAGCATCTCACACTGAGATGCCTTTGTAGTCTTTGTGCAATGAGGGAGAAAAACATAACCACTTTGCCTCTCCAGGTAATGGCAGCTTTTAAGTAACAGAGTCCTTGGGGAGTAGGATGGGGTTGGGGTGGGGGGTGGGGCGTGTGCAGAGGTTTGTTTCTCTCATTTTAGTATGGAATTTCCAAGTATGCTTTTTTTGGTGTAAAGTTTAACTTTGACACATCTTCACACCGTCAAGGTTACCTCTGAATTTTGTGGTGCTGAGACTTTGTGCCACCAAAGTATATCATCAGATTGTTGAAGATCACAACATGCTGGAAAAGGCAGCCAGTAGTGTAGGGAAGGACAAGGACATGGAAAGGAGGATTTGGAAAGTCACCCAGTGAAGGAGTTTAATTCCAAAATCTTAGTTGTCTCAGAAAATGATACCATACCCCACTGATTAAAAACAGAATACACGGAACGGAGAAGATGGTTTGATGCAAAATCTATTGTCATTAAAGAGTTACCCTCAAAACTGTATTTTTAACTTGATTTCTGAGGCAACTGCAAAACTAAGAGTGTCTATTTTTAATATACTTCCTCCCACCAAAGAAATCCCTCAAGAATGGGAAGTAGCACCTGTTTATAGGTGAAATTAGTGCTGATTGCAGTAATGCTACACGCCAAACTGCTACATAAACTCGCTCGAGTCTCACAAATTGACAGCTACTTGTGACTCAGTGGCCTCTGAGGGTCTCTGAAGTGACACACAGCATTATGGCAGGAGTACCAAAGTATCTTCAGATTTCTTGGTGTGAGAGAGAGAAAAAGCAGTAAATTATTCTCCACTATCTATGACATAACATATCAGACAATACTACGTGATTTTTATTATGAAGAGTTGATTGTGGGCCAATCAAACTCTATTATGCTGTACTGGACACCAGCATGTATAAGAAACTGTGGAAAAAGATTCTGGATAAAGGAATGCAAATGGACATGCAAAGGCAAAACAGAAAGATGAGGCACATAGAAACACGATGAAAAAAGACAAAACAGGTACAGCAGTAATTTCTAGGAATCTGTCGGTCTTCCAGAGTTCAGAAGTCCTGCTACCTGTGTGGCCTGAGCCACTGCACCTTTGGGGGTCAAAATGAAAGCTTGAAGTCTAAAATCAGGCACTGGATGCATCTGGTCTTTGTATTGCGCATGCTACTCTTGTCAGTTTTTAACACAACAACTTCCATGATTTCAATGTGCATCTGCTGCTATCATGCAGCTAGGATTCATGCTGGAGGGGAGCTTAAGGTGGTGCCATGCCCAGCCATCTGCCAAGAGTTACTGCACGCCAGTAAAGGTAACAGAACGGGCAGCGCCTCTGCTCCTCACCCACTGCAGTTTGTTGCTCAAAATCTGCGACCGAGCTGAAATCAGCAGTGGTTTATGTCAGTTTGGGGTTTTGAACTGCTGGGGCTCTGGGAAAGATGCACTGCCTGGGCCACTGGGACAGTAATGTCTGCTACAGGCACAAGTATAGGTGCCAAGAAGCCCATAAATCACAGCTGTCAGAATCTCCTGAGACTGCGAGGCAGAGTCCTAATTCTCATGTGTTATACAGCACAGGCATTGGCCCAAGACCCACAGAGATCAGTAGGAGCGACTGTTGTACCAAGGTGGGGCACAAGGTATGAGAAGAACATCCCAAAGTATTGTAACTATGTTGGAAGCCAAAAGTCCCAGGGCAGGGACACACAGACACACACACACTTTGTCCTTGCAGGCTGAGTGGATGTGCCGGTGTTGCCAGTGAGCTCTGGCCAGCAAATCCATGCCCAGGAAAAGCAAGCAGACATGGCACAGGTCATCTGGCCAAGCAACAAGTGCTATGCTGCTCCAGGAAGGACCCTGCAGTCCTCCAGCAGCATATGTTCATCCTCAGTTTATTTTGCTCATTTGCTCTGTGTTGTGCTATAAAAGTAGTGCTGCTATCCGTAACTAGCAGTGTATTACCATACAGCTAACCTCTGACTGAAGCTGGCATAGCAACAGAGTGGGAGGCAGGATACTGCTACAGCTGCAACAAGAGAGAGAGGCAGAACAAAAAGGGACTGTGCTGAAGCCTGGCTTCTTCTCCGTTAAGTGCGAGGGAGGGTAATTTCTGCCAGGGACTGATGAGAGGGGACTCCTCTAGGTAGGCACGACCCTCCCAGCAAATCTGCCGGTGCTGCTCACCCTATATTTCTCCACATCCACAAGCTGATTTTAAAGGCAGCGTTTGGAAAACAGCTTGTGGTCACATGTGATTAAAAGAAACAGGAGGTCACGCATTCATGCACACCTGTGGCAGAGGAAAGGGTGCCTGGACACTCTGAACTGAGTGTTTCCTTTTCATACATGGGCACAGTAATGTGCATGAATAATTCCGTACTGGGGAAAATAAAGGAGCAAGCTCTCCCAGATTGCAAAGCGTGGCAGTTCTGCAAGGAAACTGTGTGCATAGACAGTCCTTGAACACCTCCAGGATACACGTGCCGCACAGAGGGAGGGAGTTCTTGCAGCATCTGAGAACAGGGTGGGAGATCTCACAAAAACGTGCACCACGTTCCCTTGATCTCAGGACATCGTGCTTCTCCAAAGCCGGGTTGCAGTGTGGCATTTGGATGTCTAGGTCACTCCGGTCACACTTTTGCTGATGAGCGAGGTCTCTGTGGGGTTTCAGACCAACCTGCCTTAGACCAGTGGGGTGGCCAAAAATGTTCTCAGTGTGAGGCTGCTTATCCTTGAGCTGTTCTTTCTGTCTCATAGTCAGCAGCGCTGAAATGCAGCTTCTGTTCTCAGAGAGGCTTCAGAGTGACGCTGACAATCTGAGATGTACGGTAGCAAGTTGCTTCAGCACAAACTCCTCTTTATTATCTTCTAAAGAGGAGAACTGATCAGAGTTAGTTTACAGCATGTTTTTCTGGACCAGTGACCTCCTTCAGCTCTGTCACTTTGACATCATGTCCTTCTCTTCCGTGAGACATTTGCCAGCAGCAAACAGCCTAGTGTTCCCTCTGCATGAAGCAGGCAGGTTCCTGTTCCTCCCAGCTACAAGCCCAAACGATGCTCACTCAACGATCCTGGGTAGATCTTAAAACACTAACAATTTTAGAGGGAAAAATCAGCCTGTAGTTGGCTGTTATGGAGACAGGTCGATCTGTAGCTTAATTATTTTCTCCTCTACAGAACATCTCGGTTTCTTACAGCACCATACCTCCATCTGAGATGTGGACTGAGGGCAGCTCAGATTAACTAGGCTATCTTTGCCGTGGAAGCAACTGAACAGTGGTAGTTCATCTCCAGCTGCTGTGGTGGAAACAAAGAATCCTTTCATTACTTGCAGAGCTTTAGCATATATGTCTTCTCCTTGTGCCCAGGTCTCTTTTAGGGTCAGACCTCTTCATGTTGCTGCAGCTACTCACGGGGAACTTAAATTTCACTTGCAACCACTTTTAAGGCAGTTTTGTGTTGCCAGAGGGACCCCAAAGGTTAGTAGCAACAGGACAAAAGGTAAACGCGACTTTTGCAGCGCCTAATTCACAAGAACCTCTCTGTCTTGGAGAAGAGACCTGTGTACCTACCCTTCCTACACTGATGAGTTAATAGCATCTATTCTAGCCTGACTGGGGAGCAGCAAGTCACCCGCAATCAGCCAGTTTTGCATCCTGCTGGGTCAGTAGAGTTGGCCAATGCCTTAGGCGCTGACCAGGGGCCACAGGGCAGAAGCTCCATCTGCCATCTAGAACATTGCCATAAGGGAAGGCACCTTATATCTGTACCTTATTAAAGAAAATCCCAGAGCAGAGCAGGAGTTGCTCACTGGTAGGGTTTTGTTTGGGTTTGTATGTTTGTTTAGTTTTGCAGTTACTGCCTAAAATACAGTAGTAGTCCTGAGAGTCCACATGAATCAAAGGCACCTTCTCAGCTGAACGCTCCATTGATACTACAGACTTATGCATCTTCCTCATTTTGGTTAATCCTAAACTCTTTTCCAGCAAGGTGGCAGACCTTCCACAGGGAGCTGCAGCCTCCTGATAAAGACACCGTTGCTGGAAACTAAATCCCCGGGGGCCAGATGCCCCACTCCTAAACAAACACTACAGAAGGTCTAGGGGCATGGAAAGGGACGGTGCAACAGCTGCCACCACTGCTCTCAGTGTCAGTCGCTGGTTTCCATGTTGCGCCGTGTCCCATCGGTGCATGTCCGGCAGGCTCAGGCAATGACTACTGGAGGGAGCTCGTCCCTCTGCTCCCAGGGCAGAAGCACCTTCAGCTCCCAGGTTTCACCAGGTTTCAGCAGAAACAAAGTGCACAATCACTTAGCCCGGCTGAGAGAGAAGTACCTTGTGGCACGGCACAATGCCCAGCGCTTGAGGGATTTGTTCGTGTCAGACAGGATAGACCCAGGCACCTTCAAGGCAGTGACAACGAGGGTGTCAGAGGTTTGGTTTTGGCTGGAGCTGGAGTCTAAGTGCTGAAGCCCATGTCTGTTTCCATTTGTTGGATAAAATGCAAACCCAGTCCCTGTTCCCTTTTGTGTAGGTGTGCATCAAAGTGCTCTCTTGCCAGTAGTTGGACTTTTGTGTGAAAATGTGTCAACAAAATACGAGTAAGTGTTAAACTGTGTGCCTAGGAACTAAAATGGTGAAAGTGCCCTATAGGCATAGCTTAAAATGAGCTGCTCTCCCTCACTTCTTGCTATACGCACCTAATCAGGTATTCTTCATTTTCTGTTACAAGATTTCCCTGGTTTAATTTTCTCTTTGCTGTTGAAACCTATTAAAAGAAAATGATGGAGCAAGCTACTAGAACTTATAGGTGTAATGTTCAGTTGTTTTCATAATCACGAGAAAATAAAGTCCAATGGATCATGTAATAAAGAAATGAAGAAGATCTGAGCGCTGTCTCAAGCAGTATTTGCTTAATGAATATAGGACAGCGTTGATGAAAATATTTCTTGTGGCTGGTACTTTATAATGTGATGGGGAGTGCATTATGAGCAATATAATTCTGGTATGTGTATTTTAATACACTTTTAATGAAGAAATATAGATCTCGTAGATTTAAATGAGGGCACTTTTCACTTGCAGATAGGAAAGCGAGGAAATGGCTTTGAAAAAAAGAAAAAGGGAGTGTCTTCTATCAGAATGGGAAGAGAATAAAGGGACCTTTTATGGAATGGGACATTTGGGCCTTCCATGTCCTTTTCCACCAGCCACACAGACCTCTGTGTAACCAACACAGTTTCAAAAGAAAAAACCTTATAGTTCCGAAATCTAGTTTCAAATACTTATTAGTGAGAACACATTCAGGTGCTGTTGCTTTTCGAAAGGTGCTCTTACAGATCCTTTCACAACCATGTTGTCCCTTAGTTATATGCCTGCAGACCTAGGGCTCTCATGTGAATGCGTATACCCATGGACATTTACATACATAAAGTAGTTGCTTCTAGTTTATTCCTTTCGGCTGATGTAAGTGGGAAACTGAAGCAAAAATGTTTGCTTCGATTTCTTAGTAAGGTTCAAAGGGATTTTAGTTATAAATTGTATTTTGAATGTAAAAAAATCCAGACGAAAAATTGTGCTTTTTTAGTAGCTTCTTTGTCGTTGCTACGAATTTTCCCACAGGGGGTATATATGCAGAAGTGGAAAATTCATAGTACATTGCCCTCTCTGTTGGAACTGTTGCCTTTCTTTACATAAATAACTGAAATGAACTGTTGAAAGATGGGGTGGGTAGAGAAGGCCATCTTTTTCTTTTAATGTAACCCTTTTTCCTCTAGTCCCTGTTACACATGAAAACTATATAGGTTAAAATCCTTTCTGAATCTTTTCGCAGAAATATCAATGAGAAGTTGCTCTTTCGTGTCTTGGTCATATAGCTGTGGAATAAAGCAGAAGTCTGCTGCAGTTCATATTCTGCAACATCTTATGCTAATTAATCCCAACCCCAAACAAAGCTAAGTAGAGAGAGAAAAGCAATGAGTTAAAATAACAAAACTAATACTTATGCAAATAGGAAAGACCATTCCCCGGCGGCTGCCAGGGTTAGCATACAGCTCATTTTTTCTCCTCCATATGTCCCCTTTTGCTTCGCTATTTTATTCATCTTCTCATTTCTTCCAGAAATCCTGGACTGAAGAGCAAAGCACAAATACAACTGTTCAAACACATAGGCTGTGCGCATGAGGTAAACCTCACGCTCGTATGGGGATGCTTCACTGTGTCATGGTGTATGATGATACGTGCCTATCTCAGTCAGGAAACTCCTAGCCAGAAGGATGTTTTCCTAGAAATTAATGTGTGTTATGATCAACCCCAACCATATCTGTGAGTCTTCCCTGGGAAATAAAAATGAAATGTCCGTATTTACTATGGTTTTTCCTCTTTTACAGACCCAAGTGGCTCTGCGGGCGAAATCACAATGGACCACAGCTGAGCAGACAGCACAAGCCTAGGAGACCAAGCTGGTGTTCCCAGACCTCAGGGAGACTCCTCAACAGCCTGTCTTCAGGATAATAGCATTCTGATCAACTCCTTCCTTCCTCCACCCTTTATATAGGGATTTAAGGGTGTTCAGGTAGCTAATGAACACTCAGGCAATAAAATATAACTTAAAAAAGATTTCTACACTGACATTGTTATGGATTTGCCATCACTCCATTTCTTCTTGTAAATATATCCAAGGCACTGCATCTGCAGCCTTGTGTAACACATCCGGCCTGGATAAAACGAGTGGTGACACTCTGTGTGGATGAAGGGGCACCTATTTTACGCATGGAGGAAACTTGGATACCAGAGTTTTAAATAGCTCAATTCATAGAAGTGCCTTATGATTTGAATTCTGAGTGCTTCCATTCTAATCAACCAATCCAAGAAAAAAAGATCTAGTAAGTCTTCCTTGACACTGTACAGCCAGGATACACCCCAATAGGAAAGTCCCTACCCCAAAGAATCGAATACAGAAACAGTGTCCTTGGCATGTATGCATGTGGTGCATAGTGCATGGGGTCCCGATCACAGCTGCTGACACTGCAGTACAGCAATTAAGAAATAATTGGAGTAGGTCTCTGTGGCATAGCTCTGCTCAGTCCTGATGTGCGACACCCGTTACAGCTGATGGAAGTGCAGAATAATGTGAAAGGAAGAAGCCTTGCAATTTTTGGGAACCCAGCACAGCCTGTTTCTCCCATCTTGCGAATGACAGACAAGACGTTTTCAAACATAATGGACTTAAAATGTCAGGTGTAATCAAGAGTGAGACTGTGAATGCAAACAAACTGTTTTGTAAGTGCAATCTAAATACCAAGGCCAAATTACAGCTTCCCTGTCACCACAGTTCTGCTGTGTGAGGTGAAAGCAGCAGAAAAATCCTGTGAGGTGAGCAGAGGAAGTGCATCTTCTTGCTGCAGTTGGGGCACAGGCATACCTTGAAACTTGGGAGGGCAAAGGGGTGCCAATAAGCATGGTTATCCAAGAAATGAGAGAAAGCTGTGCTAAAAGTTCACCGCAGCTGAACTGAAAAGAAAAAGTCAAACAACCTCCTGATGTTTTCTTTAACTACAAAATATTGTGCAGCAGGCCTTCACTGGATGGAAGAGACCTTCCATCTGAATGACAAATAGATCCTGCAAGAGGACGCCTGCTACAGAAGCAGGCTGTCCAGTCCTTCCATGTGACATGTCCCAGCTATTCCCCAGCACCTGCCTGTTTCTTTTCAGCATCGCTGAATTACTCAAGCTGTGCTCTGGAGACTGTCTTCTCCCCTACTACAACTTTGAAATTACTAATAATTTATTTTGCTTTAGAAAGACAGTCTTTCACAAAAGCAGAGATGGAGACTTTTAAATTATTCAACCACTCTATGCAAATGGTAGCTAATTTTTGCAATGCCCTGATGAGGTAGGTAATTGTATGTTAGTTTTTCTGACAGGCAGAGACATTAAGTTTGAGTCACTGTCTCCAGACCGGAGGAGAACTTTGAACTAAATTTTCCTGGGCTCAGGTGAAATTTTGGACAAAACTCTAGTTTGATCAGAATGCAATTTTTCATTTGCCATTTTTGTCTCATCAAGAAACAAAGCTCAGAAGAATATCCCTTGGCTGAGCTGCTAGAATATGTTCATAAATGATTCACTTGAACCTTTCGCAGTTAAAAATGACACTGACAGTACGATGGAAATAAGTTTTTGAGGGTAGATGAATCACCTGGGTCTCATTGCAAGGAACGACAAAAGCTGATTGTTACTCACCCAAATTTTATCCTCGCTGCCTAGAATGCTATCGCTACATCTCCTGTGAGTGATCTGGCTGGATTGGTCCATCTATCTTTCTGGTTTAGGGTCTTGTAGATGAGGCAGCGTGGTTTTGGTGCGTTAGAGCTGTGTAAACCTGGAGCAATCGACACCGATGTTAGGTGCGGGCCCTCGGTAATTCGAAATTGGCTTGTGGTCTGAAACAGGTTTTGTATCTCTTTCAAAACCAGCCACCTACGACCTCTCAATGATCTTGCGAATGACTCACTGAGTTCTTGTGGTAGTGAACTCCTGTCCTAACTAAGGGAACAACAACCTGAACTCTTTCCTTGCACAGCTTTCCTGTCCCCTTTCCACCTTCTCTCTGCCATTCCTGAACTTACTTCCCTTTGACCTCTCCCCACCTGTTTGAGGCGTGCTAACCTTCCACACCCATCACATTTGCATGCTCACCATCACTCTGAACCCCTTCTGCGTGATTTAAGGTGACCAGAAGGGTGCATGGTGCCCCAGGGCCAGTGACACAGTGGTTACACAGCAGTGCTATGAAAAAAGTACCGTTTCTTCTCCATCACGACAACGACACGTTGCTAAACTGCTGAACTTTAGACCATAGGTGGTCTCTCACTGGAGATGTCAAATTGTACTCACTGATGAAGGCCACCAGCCATGCTATTCGATCTCGGAGTACCCTGGGACAGTCACCTTCATCCCTGAGCACATCCTAACCTGGCACTTAATTACCACTACAGGCATCATCTTTAGCTTCAAAACAAAGCCAGAATTATAGTAATGAAGAAATAAGGGAACTGCTGTAACTTGTCCTGCGCTGCACGAAACCTTGGTCCTGAAAGGTAGTCCCAGCCACATCCTCACAAGAACTCCGGAGCTACAGAAGTCTTGAGTATTTCTGAAATAACTTTTTCAGTTTCTTGACAGGAACTTACAGTTTTTACATGCTTTGAATACTCATTTTTGAAAAAAACAGTATTTCCTAATACAGTAATGTACAGACTGACAGCAAATCTTTACCTCAAACATCCTATAAAAGATCTCTTTGTCCTGATTTTTTTAGAGATAGAGAATATGAGGTACAGGAAGATGCAGAAATTTGACGAAAGTAACTTGAAGTCTACTACGACAAATGAGAATCAAACTGAGAACTGTGATATCCTGCCTTTCTGATCTGCTGTTCACCAAGCCACTCAGTAGCTACGCTGTAATTCTGCTTGCTTATTTTAAATACAGTGTTTAGGAAGCAGAAATCAATTCTTCCAGTGATGTGTGCATGCATGTACAAGTGGGTATGACATGTATCTCCTTAGACCTTACTTCCATGTCAATACACATAGAAAACTGCCATCTGCTAACTGGTCAGGTATGGAACTGTGATTTTTGCTACAACGCAGGTACGGTTTATGCTCACAGCCAGCGTACAGCGAGACGTACTCCTGCTTTAGCATCCTTCATCCTAGATGTCTCAAATGGAGGCTGGAGGCTTCCCCTCCAGTACGGCAAGGCTGTTTCTCCTATTCTAAAAATACAAACACAAGCACCGTTCAAGGTAACAGGCTTATCAAATGGATATAAGCCACCCTTTTTTTGATTTCAGTTTCCATTGTTGAAATGGGATCAAGGATCTGCCTGTGATGTAACCACCACCAAGTCAGTAGAGTTAAATACTAATTTTTGAATTCAACAGATCGTGTGGGTCATTATAATATCAGGGCTTCAGGAGCACATCGAAGAGAGGACCTCAAAAGAAGCTCCACATAGGACAACTGAACTCATTTATCTGGTTTTGCTGGAACAACCTGAACACATTTGCCGATTTAATGAACACTTGTTGCTCCTGCCGGCTGGATTCAGGGTTCACCACAGGTGCTATTTACCTCTGAAATGCATGACGACTACCAATCGGACTCAGGGAGAGGCACATTTTTCGATAATAGGTCAGTGTCTGAACGTGTCAGCAAGTCATTTTGCCTCATTCCATACTTCAGTCTGGTAATGCTAACACTGAAAAGAAAGGTTCAGCTAATAGATTTAGAGGACTTAGCTAAGACAAGTGAGAGCACATCAACCAAGTGCAACGTTGCCACTCCAGCCAAGGACCCATTAGCTCTTGGAAGGTGTTTGTCCCCAATACTGCAATTTTTTTCCAGTAATGGTTTTACCCGTCTTGTTTCCAAATGCATTCTGTCACATGTGCTGCCAATATCTGGGCATGCCTGTGAGCGTGCACTCGCTGCAGGATCTCTCTCTGGATGTGTGTCCGAAGGCCACATGTGGAACTGGAAGCATCAGCTGTGAGAAAGGATCACAGAGTCCTCATTCTCATTATCAGCGACTTTCATCCTGGCCAGAGGATAAATAGAAAGGAGTACATAAAATTGCTGTGAGTAACGAGAAGCAGTAAAAAGTGAAATATCTTAAGTATTATGAAAAAGATAGAAATCCCATTTCAAGCACATTTGTAGAAAAGATAATTACACTATGCAGGTTTGATAGACTCGGCCTCGTGCAGCAGTATACCAGCAGAATGCAGTATTCTTGTGGCTTTAGCTGTTTACATAGACCTAACTTGGTTCACGCCAGAAAATTGAGAAGATATGCCTTGTTTAAAAAACTGGCAGTTTGAAACTTTACATTCTGAACAGAGTGCAAAGAAATCTGTTTTGCTTCGAAAAGAGAACGTAAGTAAGAGAGTACAAGCACCTCTACCTAAGTACAAGCAATAACCTGGAAATTACTCTGTGGACAGAAATCAGCTGAATGTGATGGTGACATGAATAAGTCTGGCTGTGCTCCCCTTGACTCAAGCAGCTTCTTGGACAAACAGATTTATGAAGAAATGTCTTTCTTTCCCCAAAAGAACTATCCTATTTTATATATTTAGCCAAATATTTACCAGTCTAAAAAGAGAGGTAAGAATTTCAGTTTGGGTCTTCTACATCTCAGGAGAATGCTTTAATCCTTGAGTACAGGTTGGTACGAATCTCAGTCTCTTTCGCCCGCCGGAATCTATTCTGGACTCAGTAAGCCTTCTGGATCAATATACTGAGTTAAACGAACCTTTCAATGGAAAGTTTCTGTTCCATCCAACTGACAGATTTTCTTGGGAAAGACTTACAAAATAACTCTATACCAGTATTACTTCATATATGCTGCGTGAGAATGCCATCTATTTTGATGGCCTGTTTTCATAGATGTGTTTGGGTAGACCACAAAAGAGCAAACGGTATTTTTTCCAATTGCCTTTTCTGATTCTGCTTAGACACTACACACAAGGGGTGGCAGAGGAATTCCCTGTGCTGTATGTTCACTCTGGAGAGATTTGTTTTTTCCAGCTCTGAGCTGCTCCTGAAAGGGGATGAGCAACCAAACCTCGACAACGCTGAAACGCTGCCCCTAAAAAAGAAAAATCTTCTACTGACATACAAAAGCTCTAAATATCAGAAAATCTCTCAAAAGAAGTATATACCGCCCTGACAAGCCCACCTGACTTAGCATGGAATTGGAAAAGGGTGACCAGAAAGCAGGGAGTCCCATCACTCCGTCATGAGAGGCCCCACTGTTTTGTGAGCTCTGATTTACAGAGGGTTTGTAGCATCTTCTAAAGGCTGCACGGGATGCCTTCTAACATGCAAACAAAAGTGAGACCTACATAAATGTGATGGTGATCATGAGGTGGCATTTGTCGATAAAACGTAGGATTCACAAAAACAGATGACTTCCAGATACCGTCACAAAAACATAGGTTTCCCTCCTATTGGTGTTCCTAATTGTTGTGCTCAAAAGAAAGTTCCAAGATCAGGTGGGTGGGGTTAACAGGGATAATAGCTGGTGGGTACAGAGAAGACGACATAGGAGAAAAGAGGGAGGAAAGTAACTGTGAAAAAGAGTAGAATTGTTTGAAAAATCGAGGTGCAAGTAGCCTAGGAAGAATAGTAAAAGTAGCAAAGAACTGCAGAAATACAGAAAGCGGGCTTTGCAGTAATCTCTAAAATCCTCTTTGTCTAAAGCAGACAAAGTGCTTGAAGAGGGTATTTCACGTATCTCTGCAAGTTCTTGGTCTCAAATCTCAGGAGCAGAAGGCAGGCACGTTCCTCACGTATAAAATGGATGTAGCTGAAGTGAATAAGGAACAGCCACTTCACCATGTGGAGGGGCTGCTGGTTAGGCACCAAAATAAATGAAAATACTTTCACCACCTATGCAAGAATAGACGGTAGGACTCTTTCTCATACAGAATTCAAGGCTCAGATGTTACAACTCCACAGCCGTGGCAAATGGTGCAGAATTAGAATGTCATTGTAGAAAAACTATTAACAATTACTAACTATTTCAAAGCCTTCTCTCTCCCCTTCTTTTGCATGAATGTTTCTTAATTAGACTACTTCTCAAATGCGGTTACTATTTAATGAGAACCTTCAAAAGAAACAGGGCTAAATTGACAAAGCTTGTAAAAAAAGCCTGATTTTTTTTTTTTAATCCTCTGTGCCAAACAAACTGATGCTTTCCCTACTTTCATAACTTACTTTAGAAAAGTTAGTTGTCTCAGAATAAGTAGCTGCAGACAAACAAGAAGACAGAGTTTGGTATAAACGTGCCCACACAGCCAAGTTTTCATTCTCAGCTGCTCAGCATGGGTATATTAGTGCAAGAAAATAAGCAAATCTTACTGTAGCCAGAGTTCATAATAGAGCTGTAAGTATTTATCACTTGCCTCTTTAAGTGCCCTTCCCCAATAATGCAAATGCAGAGCTACCTACTAACCTTGTATTCCCCGGTGCACATTTTTATGAAAAATTACGTGTACAGTGCTCTTGCTGCCCATATGTGAATTACTTAAGCTTCTTTAAGCAGGTGTAGATTGGAGCTTTACTGACTAAAGCACACACAGCAGTGAAGAGAAGCTTTTTCCCTCAGAGACATTTTGATTGAAGGAAGCCCAAGAGGTATAATGCTGAGCGGCACAGAAGAGACACAGTTTCTGTCACAGGAATACATCCTAAAGCAAGTGGATTTACAAGAGTTGGAGGAGGAGGAGAGGAAGAACAAGGTAAGGTACATGGCAGGAGTTAATGTCCAGGGAGAGCACTGCCAGTGCAAGGGGTGGCAGGGAAGAGCGGGGCATCAGTGAGAAGTTAGAAAAGCCTGGAACAAACGTGGAAAGGGAGAAGATAAGGACAAGAAACTTTACTGAATGCTTTGAAGTTACATTGAATGTTAGATAGAAAAAGGGGAATTAACTTGTGGGCCTAAAATGACCTGTGAAGTGAAATGGAAAAGTCAGCGACGGAAAAGGAAAGAAACCCTTGATGCAGATAAAATGTCTGAGTGATAAAGAAGGGAAGCCAGGAGAAAGAAACCGCAGGTTACAAAAACGCGGGTTCACCCATGTTTCTCTGGGTATATCCTTTTCTTTCTTCTTCCTCAAAAATATCTAGATGTGGAGGGCTGTTACAGCTTAACGGTTCAATGCTTCTGGACTCCACTTGGCTTGGCCAGAGGCGCCAGGATCCCTGAGGACCCTGACCCTGCAGAGAGCCCAGGTTGGTGGCACCACATGGGAAGTTGGTGCTGGCCCCTCTCACTTCCGAAACCTTGCTGCATGAACCCAACAGCAACTTGCATGGCTGCTGAGCACCCTGCGTGATGAATGCGACACTTCCAGAAAAACACAGCTGGAGGCAACGTGCCAGCATGCAGCAGCTCCACAGCGCGTGTGCCTTATTAGATAGGCCCTAACAGTAATCAAGGTGGAAACTGGGACTGCTTTGATCACAAGTTAAGCAGAAGAAAAGGAGGAGGCAGGTATTACCTCGTTTGTATTTGTAGGACTCTGACATTACTGCCATTACTATAATTGGGATAAAACCTGAAGAGCGTCACAGAGTGCAAGCGTCTTGCTGTCTGCCCTCAGTGGTGGGGCACAATGATTAGGATTCTTTGGGGAACTCCAAATTTTGGCTCGTTAGCTTGGCTTGCAGAGGCAGGCCATTGAGGGCAAGAGAAATTATGATGGCAAAATACAAGAAGGTAAAAATACAAACCATGTCGCTTTTCAGGGGGATTCTTAGTCAATAAGGTAAGACAGATATCATCTGTCGGCGCTTTTCTGTGTTTTCTTACATATATATATAAGTATGCATAGGTCTATAGGTAACCTTTCAAACGCTTAGTTATAATTCAACAATTTATTAGAAAGTTTCTTCCCTGGTACTTTGCATGTTTTATTCCCAAGACAAGAGAAAAGCGGTGGAAACAAAACTGTTCTCAATACAAATCAGATCAGCCCCTTCAGTTTCTTTGTTATGGTAATTGGTAATTACAGGAGAAAAAAAAAATCTTAATTTAAGATGAAGATTGTTCCAAGTACCTTCCCTACACATGATCTGTCAGCAGCCCACCTTTGGATGACATCTATACTGAAGGTTAGAGCAGGTCACACAAACTCTCTCAGCAGCCGTGAGCCACGGGTCTCTGCTTCCCCTTCCCTCAGCACCTGGGGAGCAACTTGCAGCATCTCTCGTATGAGGAAAGGCTGAGAGAGCTGGGTCTGTTCAGCCTGGACAAGAGAAGTCTGAGGGGCGATCTCATCAATGCTTACAAACATCTAAAGGGCGGGTGTCAAGAGGATGGGGCCAGGCCCTTTTCAGTGGTGCTCAGCGACAGGACAAGGGGCAATGGGCACAACCTGGAGCACAGGCAGTTCCACCTGAACATGAGGAGGAACTTCTTTACTGTGAGGGTGACAGAGCCCTGGCACAGGCTGCCCAGGGAGGCTGTGGAGTCTCCTTCTCTGGAGATATTCAAAGCCCGCCTGGACGCGTTCCTGTGCACCCTGCTCTAGGCTAACCTGCTTTAGCTGGGGGGTTGGACTGGATGGTCTCCAGAGGGCCCTTCCAACCCCTACTGTTCTGTGATTCTCTGATTCTGTGAACTATAGCAGCACTGAGACCTGAGACAGTTGAAACAGGACCCAACAGGAGGCATCTCGTTGACGTACTATGTTTTCCTCACTGTTCATCCCAGTGGACTTAAAACCTGCTGCCAGTGAAAACATCAGAAAAGCTTTGGAGAAAAATCAAAAGATTACAGATGGTTAAACCCTCTCAGGGAAGACTGGCTGCCTGGTCTTCCTCTGATGGAGCCAAACAGATCCTTGCCCCATGAGGATGACAGTGGTCGCATGCAGCTGGAGTAGGGTCACTGCACACCTGCCTCCATGAACAGGACCTTCAGAACACTCAAAAAATCCTACCCAGCTTCGTGCCTGCCCACCGCTCTTCAACAGGGTGCTCCCTGAGTGATGACATGTGATCCCTTCCTTCCACTGTTGGCTTCTGTAAATGTCCCTCAAAGGTACTGAATCTCTAACTAGAGACCTGACACGTTTCTGACCAGTGTTAGGTTATGTCACTTGCACTAACTACCAAATTCAGAGTTGGATTTCGTACGCAGTTTCTGTTTTCAGCCCGGTTCACTGCAGGCTTCACGTCATTGCTCTTGACACTCCCCCAGCCTGCGGTAAGCTTTGCTCCCAGCAGCGTGAGGGAACCGCTCTGAGGAGTACCCGGGGACTTCGATGGCAGTGGGGAGGGCAGGGGCAAAGGGCTAAGGTCTGATGGAGGGCTATTAGGACTGCTTCCCCAGATGCTTAATTATCCAGCTGCCTTCCTGGCCATGTACCCTTGCCTACATGTGTGCATGTGTGCATGTATGCCCACACACACATGCACGTGCGGAACAGGCATTTCAAGTTCAGATTGAAGGGCTGCTACTCAGAATTTAGATTTTTTGTTTTTGTGAAGCAAAGGGGTGATCCATAATGGAGAGATTACATTTGGATAAATCAGATGTAATCCTAATATCAGGCAGTTTTCAGAGCAGAAGCAAACATTTTAAAAATGGTCCTGGAAAAGCAGGAAGTATTCATACTTTGGAAAAGTATTTGCTAACACTGCTGAAAAGAGCCATAATTTGAGTCAAGGATAGCCTTGTCTCTTTGTTTCCTTCTGAATGCCTTTGGGAGCTTGCTCTCTAATCTTGGCAAGATACTTGTGCTTATGCATGCCCTTTTTATACTGTTATGCTCTTGTTTTTTTCGCTGAACTATTATAAAAAAAAAGCAAACAAAGAAATACCCACTGATAGGAAAGAAATTTCCAGCTGAATTTGCGTGCTTGACGGTGTGTATAGGTATGCTGAAATAAAAATGCGGCCTCTCAGAAAATATAAAACAAGCATTCCTGCACACTTTATGATACAGCATAAACAAACTTGCGACAGGTAATAAATGAATGACGTTGGCCACTACCGAACCCCAAACAAATATATTTCACTGTTAATCAGGGGATGTGCGAATTCAAATGCAGTCGCAGATTCTACAGTACCATGTTATACGACACGGTATTTGTCCATAAAACCTTTAAATGTAAAGGTAGAGGGAACTGACTGCATAGTCAGAGAATGATACATAGCAGTCACGCCACACCAAGGGCAGATATTACTGTCTGGAACAGAGCAAACTCAGAGTCAAACCTTACCTGCATTAAGAGGCTGAGCAGTATTCTGTGTAGTTAGCATGAGAAAAGCTAACAAAAATCTGACATTATCTGGTGTGTCGCAAATATTTCTTTGTCATTTACTAGTGATTTCTCAGTTCTAATGGAGTTAAACTGGAATTGCATTGGTATTATCACTAATGCTTTTCAATCTGGTTTTGCTTTATGAGATTTTTAAAGAGCTGTTTTGGTGTTTCTATTAATGCTTTCCTTTATCACAAACCCAGTTATAGGATTGCACTCTCGCTATAGATTTTGAATGCGTTATGTTTGTATATGTTGCGTCAGAACTAAAGTAACGATTTGTGGTAAGTGAACTCACACGGGAACTTCTCAGAGTGTACACTGCCCATGAAAAAACAGGCTCTACATTAAAAATCATGTTTATCCCACAGAACCACAGCAGTTTTAAAATCTGAGTCACACGTTCCCTATTTTTTCTGCTTTTGGCCATCTGAGCCCCAGATGAGAGCCGCCGCCACCACAGCACCCTGTATCCCCGAGGGCTGACTCCCTTGGCACAGAACTGCAAAGGCTTTCGCTGGAGCCAAGGCAGCCGCTGCGGATGGGGAGCTCCCGACAAGAACAGCAGTATTTTCCACATAAATAAACATCAGGTCTTTCAGCTGCTGTTAGGCAACAAAGAGGGGCCCGCGACAAAATCTCCAACCAAGAGCTTTCCTTGGGAGCCTGATTTTCACGTCCACGGGTCCTCCCTCCATCAGGGGTTGCACATGATGCCCCATCATTTCTGTATTGCTTCAAAATACCGACCGCTCAGCCTGCTCCGAAGGGGCAAGTACCAGCTTGTCTCTTAGGGGTCGTGTTGGGAAATGCCACTGCCTTCTAATAGCCACAGGCAAGTGCCTTCGCTCCAGCCCAGTAATGCAGAAGGGCAAGGGCTGGTGCCTTCACTGCCCTCTGCCAGCATTTTCTGGGTTCTTCTCTAGGTCCCCTGTTCTTCTACTGGCCAGGCCAAAACCTTAGTGGCCCCGTCAACTCCTTGACTGTATAAGGGCTCTGACCTCCATGCAGCAGCACATGAAAACTGAAGTCGTTTTTACCTCCCAGCCACCTCTCACGTCTCCTTGCTTTAGCAGGTCAGGTTGAAAACCCACAACCACTCAGTTTCTCCTTCAGGAGCTATTCCCTGTCCCTGCCGGGGCAGCACCCTGGCAGTAGCAGGGCAGCCAGCGCCAGGGCAGCCGTCTCACCCATCCCATTTTGCCTGCTGCTAATAGGATTGAAGCCGCTTCCCTCTGTCCAGGTGGCTTAAAAACTCACTGGTACAGGGTGGCAGAGCACAGCACTGACTCCTCACATGTTTGAAATGTGTCTCGTGTATCCCCATGGAAGTTTATGTTCTTTTTCTCGGTGCATTTACGCCCATCCTCCTCAGCATTTTCTGATGCGCTGCTGCTTCCCTATCCCATATGAAGCCAAGCGTAACCTGCTCCGGTCCGACAGCTTTCCCACACCATTAGAGAACAGAGCGGGGCCATCCATGCAGGATCCAGGACTGCAGCCGCAGCTGTGCCCACGTTAAGCATGACAGCAATCTAGCATGAGATTTCATATGTCACAACTCACTTCTCATTTCGTTTGCAGCTCTGCAGGGTTACCACTTGCCTGAACTGTCCCACAGGTGTCCAGTCACAAGCTCTGAGCAGCGTTTGGAGAATCTGGGCACACTGTCCAGCGATACTTGGCAAACGGATGGGAAAGGCAGCAGTTGCTGTGACCTGCCTGCAGAGGTCCAGAAACACTGGGCAGGGGTGCTCTGCCTGTGCTGATCAGCTTAGAGGGATGCTTGCAGCAGATCTGATGCTAGCAGGCAGATCAGATGCACAGCATGCACTCTGTGCTGCCTGCATCTGCGGCTGAGCTGCTGCGCTTGGAATGCGTTCAGGCCACAGCTCATGCGGCGCATCGCACGTGTCCTCGTGCTTCTGTCCAGGACTTCCCAGCCAGTCTTACAGCAACCCCATTTCTGCGCCCTTGCTCTCTAGAGTTGCCTGTGGGCTTCAGTCATGTTATCTGTGCAAAGTTTTATAATATTTTTAAGGTATGAACAAATGCTGAGCATTAGGTCACTACTTTTATAGACTCAAAATTTGGTGCAAAATCACATTCACACTTCGTTTACCACATCCCATAGCTCCAGAGAAATCAGGACCATTTGTTCCTAACCACGCGAATATAACTGAGAACAGCGACAGAGGGCAGCTGGGAAGTGTTATCTAGGTGTATTTCAAAGCCAGATTACATGTCACTAAATACAGATATATCCATTACAGCTCTATCCGGAGGCTGCATAGAGAGAAGTGAGTGTACGTTTGTGGACCATAAAGCTTTCTAACGTTATTCAAGAAGCATAACACTGAAATTACTTCCTCTACCCTTCATGAAGATGCGGTGTAATGAACGACAGAGGAAAGCCACCACCTTTGCTCTGAGACAACTTATGCTTTCTAGGTGGCTCCTGAACGGCTGAAGTTAACCCACTTGTGCCAATGAGCAGAGTCAATACAGATAATTGCAGTAGTTTTGCTCATGAGACTGAAAGTACAGGTGAGCAACAGAATAGCAGGGCTGGCTGGGAACTGGAATGTCTTTTCCAAGGACAGACATGTGAGGCAGGGAAAAATCCTTCTAAATTGGAAAGAAGAGAAAAAAATTTCAAATTTTACACTACCTAAAATTTCTAGAAAATATTGGCTTGGTAATTAATGTTTTTCTCACATAAGTCATGTTTGAGCATTTCATTTCAACGAGATAAAAACCTTTGTTTTTCTTTATCTTTGTGGTTAGTTTCATTTACAGACATGTCATATGAAACTTAATGTAAATTCCTGTTAAACATTCAGTGGGGATCTCTTCTGCCTAAACGTGTTGACCTGTTGCAAACAGTGTCTACTTCAGAAATAATCACGTTCCTGAAGAATGATGTCTTTTATGCGTGTATCAGAGTTACGCTTATGGCTGTCTCGGTATTTACAGTCAGACATGAATCTGCATTTGTTAGATTGCCATTTGGAGGGTCAGATTATTTCCCTGCTGGCGCACATCCTGGGAGGAATAGGAAAGACGTATTGCAATATTTTAATCGGTAATAATTTGCAGCTTCTTTGGTCGTTCTTGCTTCCAATTTTTCTTTAGTGAGCACTGGGAAAATTGGTCTTTCGGGAAATAACAGCAAGATACAGAAGGGCAACATCAATAGCAATACGAATCGGTTTCAGTAAGAGAGCAAGAAAGGCTCAAGTTCTACTTCCACTCTTTCCATACCTTAAAACCCTAAGAAACTTCAAAACTTCACAGCACTGTCATCAGGACTGAAATGTGTCTTTATTGTCCTAAGACGAATGAGGCCAGGCTGTACATGGGGCTGTCAGATCGCAATACGTGAGAAACGGCCAGAAGAGACCATCAAAAGCATCCCTGCCACAGAGCTTGCCAAATTTGGGTGTCTCCTGGAAGGCCAGCGCTCGTTAGGTGCATCAGAAAACACCTCGGCAAAGGTGTTTGCTATGCAGAATTTGCTGTATTTCACATTTGATCGATTTAAAGTGTTATTTCTCACAACACATACTAATACATTATTTTTACTTTATAAAAATACATTTTATTTTTATTTGCATTTCTTTATACTAACATGTGTGTCCTTCTGTGTACAAACATGTTGTATGCGTGTGCTTATACAAACTCAGTTTAGAGCAGTGTTGACAATAATTTGTTGGATTTTACCTTTCATTCCTTTAATTCTAGATTGGGGCACGTGGTGGGATTTCCTCCAGTTTACCCTGACTTAGTTGCCTAACATGGGGGTGTGATGCCTTTTGAGACTTCCTCTCCTCTCCCACCTGGTCTCCAGTGAAACAGAGCCTCCGGGGACCTGCCAGTGCTGCGCAGACCTCTCTGCGACCTGAGGGTGCCTAAAACGGCACTAGACACCTAAGCGGCCGAATCTCAATTTGCAACCCCTTCGCCAAGGGAAATAACGGAGGGGGAGAAGCATGAGACGTTGACATGGAAATCCGGGTTTCTAGCTGTTGCTGCCCACATTACTGCTTTTGCAGCCTTGCAGTTGCTTCCCAAGTGCTTGTGCAGGATGGCTTTGCTTTCTTCTCTGATTATACTGCTGTTAGAGCTGCCTGTCAGGAGCTGCGGCACTTCTGTTTCGTGACTGAGCGTGTTTGTGTGGGGTTGGATTTAGTGAGGTTCCCCATGGGAATGGTGTCTAGGTGTTCTTGGTTCCCTTCCCAGCCTGGTTTCTCTCTCTGCTGCAGACACCGAGATCCAGGTGCTTGGGGGTGGGATTACGCGCAGCGCGCATCCCTGCAATCCACACAGAGCAGGATTCAGGATGCTTAACAGAGGCAAAGCGCCTCTTTTCTCCAGCTCACCAGCTGCAGCATGTCTCCTGGGCTGGAAACAGTGCTCTGGTTGCTCAGGGCCCACCGCTCAGGATGACTCCCCAACCCTAGCCCATCTCCTGCACCTTGCTCTTGACTTTTCTCTCTCTTCACAGTTGCTACTCAGGAAAAAGCTGTATTTATTCTCTTAATTTGAGAAAGCCTAATGCTTTGAAAATACTTTTGTGCCACAACGTATCCCCATTTTGGTTTATTCACAGGAGGTAAGTAAACACAGCCTCACACAGAAAGGACCTCTCGAACATTTTGGGGACAGAAATGACGATGCGTGAATCACAGGACTTGGTTTTAACCAATGCTCCTTCTTGTCCCATTTCCTGCGTGCAGCGAATAGGCATCCCAGCGAAGCTGGTGCTCCTTTCCAAATGGGAAAATGCACCTTAGCCTCCTTGGGTGGGGGTTGTTCTGTGCCCTAAAACACGAAACCTTAAATTCCTCCTATAACCACACTTCACTTCTTTGAAGAGCTGAGCCCTCTTCCACGTTTTTTGAACCAGTAAAAAAGGAGAATTATTAGAAGTAAAATATGTTATTAAATGGGAGCTGGCATGTGTCAGGCTTATTGATGGGAACTTGCATAAAATGTGATATTACTTCATTCCTAGCTTAATTGAAGATATTTTCAGCCTAAGTGATGTGTAACTGCTCAGTGATTTAGCTCTCTTTTATGAATAATTATATTGCATGTATTCTCTCTGGATATTTCCATTGATACATAGGATAAGTCTCTCCGAGAATAGCCTGTAAAGGGGTCAGGCAGTTCTCACTTTATCGAATCCCTTTGAAACAGCATATTTTGCCTTCTTAAAGTCAATGGTTAAATTAATAAACACAATGAGAAACCTTTCAAATGAGAGGAACATTCCCTCTGCTTATGATCTAATTCCCTGGACACCCACTTACTAAAGATTTGACAGGAGTAACACGAAGCTACAGCATTCACTATGTGGTTCATTTTTTATCAAACAAGACAGGAAGAATGAAGCCTTGTCTGTGTTTGAAAGCTGTATCATGTTTCTGCCATTTCTTTAGGCATTCTTACAGAAACCTTTCAGTTCTCCCTTTCTCATCTTCTGCAGGCTAATGTATTAGCACTAGCTTTCCAGTGATTAACAAAATGATGTTGGTTTCTGCATGAAGCATAGGAAGAGACTCATTCTTACCTGTGTACTCATGAAATAACCAATTTCAAACTGTGATGAAAACAGAAATAATTATAAACACTTCAGCAAATAAAGAAAGCTTCAAGAGCTGTATTTAATATTAAACACCACACGGAAAAATTCCCAGGCAACAGGCCAAGCTGAGATTAACTGGATCTTTTCAAAGAGATGTTTGCGATGTAAATTTAAAACCAAACAGTAAAAAACGCTTTGACAAGCCTTTGCATTATTGCCACAATCTGCATCTAGACCCAATAAAATAATAGACAGGAAGGCTGCCAGCATCCAGGCCAGGGGTATGTAAATGTTCTATTCTGCAGCTCGCTGATAGCAGCAGGAGAGCTGAATTTAAAAGCACCACTTCAAAGCTTTTCTAGGAAATCATTGAACACTTAGTGATTTTAAAGTTCCGTGATAGCTCTAATGCCAAATTGTTGTTTAAATTAATTTATTTAACTAATGATCAACACATGTGTCTGGAAAATGCTTCTCCGTGTGCGCGTGTTTGTGGCTCTGCTACAGTGATGACAGAAACGAGAAACGCGGTGAGGCACGGGGCTTGTCCCGGGGCACCAGGGCAAGCTGGGTAGGCGATTGGCTCTGGATGAGGTGAAAAGGCCCCCGTTCAGACTGCAGAGTTATGTTGATATCGCTTATTTGGTACCAACAGGGTCTGCTGCCAGAGCGATCTAGGAGGGCATCTTTCTTCAAAAGGCAACAAAAGACCCAGACTTGCCTACAACAAAGAAGAAATGGTTTTTGCTTAAAGCATCGCCGGGTGACTCGAGTGTTTCAGTGCCAGCTAAGTCGACTCCTGACAGTTTTGGGCAGGGAAGACCCACAATCCTAGGATGAGGCAAGTACAAGGACTTCCATCTCTGTGCCTGAGGTGTGGCGCAGAAGGAGCTCCCTGCAGAGCCGGCACTGGTGGCGGGGGTCGCAGGGGGAGGCATCGCAGCAGGGAACCCTGCTCGGGCAAGGAGGGTGAGTGTGAGCGCGGGGTGGGCTATCTGCAACTTCCACAGCTCGCTCTAGTGAATTGCCTCTCACAGGTTTGAGGTCATTTCCCCTCCCAGAGCAGTTATGCTGTTACTTCCCTTTTCCCACCCTCTGTCTCTGGTTGTTTAGATGAAACAGTCTGCATCACACGAGCTGTGCCGCTGTATGTGAACCCAACGGGGGCTTAACGTGGCTTTGCTCTGAAGTCAGCTAGCTCCTGTTTGAAGTGGGAAATAGCAATTTGAGGAAGGAGCTAAGGTGGATAAGAGAAAGCAATCAGTCTCAAACTCTAGTCTCATACTGCAGAAACCCCCATTAAAACCGCAGTTGTGTTTTCTCAGTGTACTGATGCTGTCGGTGAGGACATACAAAATTTATGAGGATTCTTGATGGAGAAGTGACGGACATGAGACAGAAGCCTTCACACTCAGAAAAGGTGGGAGAAAAATGCACAGCAAATGGTAATTCACAGTTTCTCAGAGTGCTGAGGAGCACCCATGGAAATGATGGGGCAGCACATTTAAAACAAAAAGCAAAGCTGTTTCACACCACCTGTAATTGAAGTGTGGCCTTCATCGCCACGGTATGTGTGCCTCCATTACATGAGGTGAAGGTCACCATGTGCTACCCTTGTTTCTGCTCACTTCCCATGTCCTAAGGGAATTCCATTTGCACCACCTCTAGGTATCCACACTACATTTGGCATGACTTGGCTCCTTCGCTTGTCATCTCTTTTGGTCCCAGGGCTCACTGTGACTCTGCTTGCCATTCTACGGGTCAAGTTCAAGATATGCTGAAGGATTACTGCAAAGATGTTCATAATGCCAAGGGGAAAGAAGCACTTGCTTTGTGGAGAAAGAGGAATTTTCAGCCACTGTGTCTCCGAATTAAAACACGTGGCCTCAAAAGGCTGTAAGTCACGTCATGTTGGTGGAAAATTCTCCACAGAAGTGCAGTGTAGAAAAATGTTTGAGAGCCTTGCAGCATGAAAAGAGGAAAGAGAAATTCCAACCAGCCTGGTCTTCTAGAGGCATTAATACTTCTTTACAAATTAGCCTGTCTGTACCTATGAAACACGTTTTATTAGATTCCAAATCATGTGCCAAGTGGGAGGCTGAAGAGTGGAGGAATGTCTTATATTTAAACATTTTACCCGCCTTTCATCTGGGTTAATATTTTATTAACAGCCAATATGCCTCCCTGCTAAGGAGTCTACAACTACTGCTCACTGTGGTGAGACACGAGTAGCCTTGCACAAAGGTAGTGTAAAGACAAGACTTGAGAGAAACTTTGATGCCACTCATTTCTTCTTTCCTAAGGATGCGTTGAACACATCCACACTGATGGGTGTTTGCGTTCTCTGTGCCTTGATTTGCAAGTCTGAGCCATGCAATTCAGTTTTTTCCCCATTCACATTGCTTTCTGCAGTCCATACCGCTCTCTGCATAGCTTCATCATTCTAACCATACCAGACTGTTAGGTCTGTGCTTGATCAGGATGGTGCTGGCAAGGCAGCTGGCAGGTCAGTAGGATGGAGATGTTTGCAACGCTATTTATAAAAGTAGTTCAAGCCTAGATCTGACAAAGCTGGTGGGACAGGCATGCCCAGGGTTTGTTCTCCTGTATTCACCAGCAAATGTTTCATTGCAAAGGGTTATTGGTCTCTCCTTTTGTAGGGAATACAAGTGCAGTGAGCCCTGGTAAGAGGCACACCACCAGATCTCTGACAAGATTGGGCACGGATACGGTAGGGCAACCAGCAAGTCCTTTGACCACAGCAGGTATAGGTATGCATTGTTATTTTAGGAGATTCTGCTTTTTTCTGTGGCTTAAGGCTGTGAAGCTGGAGCGAAACTTTCAGTTAGTTTCTTGGATGAGCTATGCATCCAGAGGGGTGAAACAGAGTGGTGGTGCTGCCTCTACAGTCACCCACATACCAGCAAAGCAGATGTTGTATATGTGACTTCAGGGTCTGTGCCCTGGACAGTCTGGCATATCTCCACTTCTTGAAAAGCAGGATGTTCTTGGTTCACCAGTAACTCTTAACAGGTTTTCTTCTTGGGGTGTCTCATCTCTTCTCTTTGCTCTCCTTTCTTTCTTCCGTTTAAACGGAAACAATTCCTCGAGCAAAGAATAGGATCTTGGAAGATGGTTAGCTCGGTGCTCAGAGTGCAATGGCCAGAGCAGGATGCAGGATGGAAGAGGAGACCGTTCTGTGCTGCAACCTGATCCAGCCATGAGCAACCATCTTCAGTATAGAAATGAAGCCTTGTCTGTGTTTGAAAGCTGTATCATGTTTCTGCCATTTCTTTAGGCATTCTTACAGAAACCTTTCAGTTCTCCCTTTCTCATCTTCTGCAGGCTAATGTATTAGCACTAGCTTTCCAGTGATTAACAAAATGATGTTGGTTTCTGCATGAAGCATAGGAAGAGACTCATTCTTNTGGACAGCAGCCTCTGAGGAGCACATCAGTCAAACAGCAGTATAGGAGTGAGTTGGTAGGCTGGGAGTATGGGGGGCTGCAATGATAATGTAAACCATTCACATGAAAAACTGATATATTAAAGTAAATGGCTGATATGTTACAGTAAAATTTGTGGGGAATTTGCCTGGTTGTGTGATGTTACTAAGTCCTGAAACTTTAATTTTCTTGTGTATTTATGCATATCTAACTAGTCAGTTACACCCAGTCTTGCTGGCTGGCCAGCTCGTAGTGGAATATTTATTCTACTAGAAATACTGAAATTACTTTGTTCTAGTGTTTTGGTTGAGGAACACATAGAAGAATACCTGGAATTTGCTTGAGATTTAGTATTTGTAGAGTTCGTGGTAGTGACTAGGACTGCTCTGCTTTAACTCCTTCCTCCAATCTTTCATTCTGTATGTCTACCAAATTAATTAAAAAATTGGAGAGCCCTCCAGTGGCTAAAATTATAGAGCCTAAATTACCAATGTGTTAAAGAGGTATCCAAACATCTGATGGTGTCTTCAGACTTCGCAAAAATCCATACAATTTTAATACAGAATTTTACAAAATGTTACGTTTTAATGAAGAGATAATTTTTAAAAGGTCAATCCAGTTAAGTACATGTGGATGTACTTGGGAAAAAAATTCCCTAAACGTTCTTTTTAGAAAACACCCCCAAATGCAACATACAAAATATCAACCTCAAGTTCTTAGACATTTCCTTTTAAATGTAAGTTCCAAGAATATGATAAAGTTCTACATTTGATGATAGTAAAATTGTTCTCCTGTTCCTCGGACTGGTACTTGGTATTCTGTTTCTCATTCCCAAAAGGGGGGTTGGACTAGATGATCTCTAGAGGTCCCTTCCAACCCCTACCATTCTATGATTCTATGAAAAACCCACTACCTCTACATGTGGGGGAAATCAGGCTCTTGACTCTTTGACAATCTCTATATTGATTATTTAAAAACTTGTATATTGCAGATTTATCCAGAAATGATGCCAACAAAGGTTTCCATTAAAAGGAGAAAAGGATGCAAACCTAAACCCCAGAGTTGTAGCTTATTGAGGTGAACAAAAAGCGTTGAGGGCCTCTGCACTGGATCCTCCTTGACCTCACTTCTCAAATGCTCATTGATTTCCATGAGAGGAGATTTGGACTAAAAATTTGTGGGAAGGTCTTGCAAAGAAACATACAAATTTTTGTCCTTACGATTGTGAGTATGTCCTACTACATGCTTCATATTTCTGGAATTAAACACAGAGGTAAAATAAGTAAAGATTTTATAAACAAGGACATCTGGGACCATTTCATCTGTGCCTCATTCCAACAAACTGGGAACCCAATGCAAAGCCCGTTTAAGTCAATAGCTTTTGACTTGGGCTCTTGGAGAGGGATGAGGGGATCGAACTAAGAAAAATACTAGATCTCCCTTCGAGCCAGGAGACCACCTTTGCATGGGAAGAGACTGCCAGGCTGCTGCCTAGATTTGTCGTCGCGCAAGGTGGAGATGCCCAGCCCAGTGCTTGAGCTCCCAGTCACCTATGGCTTGTTGTTGGCTGTAGAGCAGCCGTGAAGCAGAGCCAGTCAGTTCACTAACCTGGGAAGCGCCTCCTGCCCTCTAATTAGCCGTGAACTGACATCCGCACCTTGAAAAAACTCCTGGGAATTTTATTTTCCCCTCCTCTCAAACATTGCAACAAGTTTCTGTTGCCTTGCGTACCGCTCCACAGCTTACAGGTGATCACAGCGCTTTGTAGGCAGCCTAAGACAACATCCCATCTCCCAGAGCCCACAGAGGGGGATGCGCATCGTACTCCTACCGTATCAACAGGAGGGCTGCCCCATCACACTGGCTTATCTCAAGATGTTCGTCACCAACTATGGCAGTGCTTGGCTGCAGGGAACGACAGCCACAATAAGAAATTCAGAGCATCAGCTTCAACCTCATGGAAACGTTCTCCTTCCTGACTGTGAGGACACCCAACTTCTCCTACATTGTACTGCCACCACCAGCTGCTGCTGCTGCTGGGGAAGAGCAGCCTCAAAGGCCCTCTCCTGACTGCCATCGCTGCACAAGTCCAGCAGCTCTTCCCTAAAGACAAGGAGGTGCAAAGCGCAGCCTTCAATCATCTGCAAAAGCACAAAAATAGCATTGGGTGACTACAAGTTGAAAGCGGTCCGTGTCAAGAGCTGTCAAAAGCTGTGGTTGCCACAGGGATAATTGGTTTGTGCCAGCTGCAGTTGATGGGTACCAAGCTGATGAAAGGAGACAGGATAATATGCCTTCTGTTGTTTAATTAAGGATTTTCTAAATCTGCGTAAAGTGAAGCTCAGGATGCCGAAAACCACCTGAGCGCACCCCGATACTTGTAACAAGGAGAGAATGCAGGGGAAACAGGGTTCCTCCCAAAATGTGGGTACACCTACATAAAGCACCCCCTGTCTAAGAAAAGGCCGTTTGGCGATGCTCTTGCCCTTTATTTCCCACCAAACTGCTCCCTGCAGATTAATGCTTGTCAGAATCTTCCCTTATCACAGGGGCTGCAATCTTTACTTAATACCCTGAGGGAGGTACATCTTGGATTATTTTGCACAGCACAAGTGATTGAAATACAACAGCAAACCGTTAACGTGATCCCAAAAGTACTGGCTCACAGCCCAACATCTTTTCTGCGGTCGTTTCAAAGAAGGTGATTAATAGCATGTCAGAGAGCTGCTCTGTATACCGAACACTACTTGAAGGACTGTAAATAGATAAAACCGAACGATCAACAACTATATACCGAAATAAGGACAGGTACCCGAAGGGTGCTGAGAACCTCAGTTGTTGAATTCTACTGTTATTGTTGTTAATGGTAGATATCAACAGGGGATGAATAGCTCCCAAATTAAATTTGGAGCTAATCTCATAGTAGGAGGCAAAGACTCTATCACGCAGTCCGTAGCCTTATCTGGAGGATGTAGTAATAAAATCCAACCTGGGCAACACAAGATAATATGCCCAGAAGAAATGAAAAAACCTGTGTAGCTGTTTAGCCGGGCTGGAAGTGTTTGGAAAGAAGCAATGTTGGAAAAGTGCTGGGGGAAACGATGTGGGGCAGAGCCAGAAAATCAGCTGTAAGCTCGCAGTGTGGCAGAGCAATAAGGCTGGGCAGTTTGCAAGAGAAAGGATTACTGCTGTGATTCTGGGCAACGCGAGAAGGGTGACGTTCATCTCACAGGACTGACATGCTGGGGAATAAAAAGACCGCTGCTATGCTATCAAACACTAAACTTGTGAAAACGGTGCTGGTGATCGCAGGGCGAAGGTTTTCTCTCACACACCTCCCTCTCTGAGTTCTCCCACTCCCCAGCTTGCTCAATTTTGCAGGGAAGAGACCCGCCCCTGGAGCAATCCTCTCCCAGGAGGAGCTATGGTGGCACAACCTTGCACCCCGGCCGTGGTTCCCTGGGGCACTCACTCCTGCTGGGGAGCTGGTGAGTGCCCTGCAGCCCGGCTATGCTCTGGTCCTCAGCTGCAGAGGCGATGGGCAACATCGGAAGAGGTGACAGAAAGGGGCATATGGGTGCAGCATCCCCTGCCTAGCCCCGGGGTAAAGCACAGCAGCTGGGGGAGAGGAGGAGGAGAAGGACTGGGCAGAGGAAGCAGGGCAGGCCTGTGCTGACTAGTGCTGGGTGCAAGGCTGGTCTCGCAGCTCCAGAGATAGTGCTGGCACCTCATAACTGCAGTGTCACTCAGCAGAGAGCACATCTGTCCTCACTACAAATATGAGAGGGTGGGAAAAGATTCAGAGATGGATAACCAGGATCTTCAAAAGTGTGGAATGGCTTTTACACCAAGAGCAACCACAGAGACCAGGACTCTCGAGCCCAGGAAAGGATGTTTCCAAGGATGGATGTGCTAGAAGTCCACCAAGTGGCATGGAAGCATGGGTAGGGAATGACTGTTCGTTGTCCTGTGTGAGCTTGGCGTCCCACAGGGACCCGGTGACAACGGAGGGTGGCCAGATCAAAACCGGCACAGGGAAACGGTTCTTCGTAGAGGCAGGGCAAAACATTCACACTGGATCAAAAGCAACTGGGTGAATTCACAAATGTCCACTGCAGGCTTTTAAATGCCAGAATAACCCTTCTGAATCAGGAGCTGCAAATTTTCAAAGGCTAGAATAATATTCTGGGAGAACACGCCTGACCTGTTCTTGTACTCCTGCTTACATGTCCGCTATGACTGTGGTCAGAGGCTCGATACTGGGCCAAGCTGACAAATCGTCTGACTCACTACGGCCGCTCTGACATCTCTGATGGTGTATATGTGCCAGAGGTTTCCCTGTACACTTCCTCTTGCACAGTGCACCTTGCCACAGCACGAGGGCCACACCAGGCCACACCTGGCACCTCGCTCCTCTCTGCTTTTATTGAGACAGCTGGTCATGACCAAGCTATGCGTTTCTGTGCCTCCAGTGACCGTTTCTTCCAGTAGTCACTATCTTCTCGAAAGTAGGGCAGACAGAAACCGAGAGGAACCTGGGTACTCAGATTCTAGTAAAAAAAGAGAGTTTGTCTAAAGATTTTGGCACTTATGTCTTCCTTCTGGTTGGAAGTCTTCCTGATAAGCGATTTTTACTTTCCTCCACTGAAGTCACTCACTCTGAAAATCACTTTTGGGTCTGGCTGGTGGCAACTTTGGCTGTAGTTCCCACAGCCCCAGCCTTGGCCAGGGCAAAGCAAGCCACAGCTGGACTGTTTTTCAGGGCTGTCTCTACAACTTCCCAGTGATGAGTTGCTTCAGGTCCTAGACACTCCTCCAGCTAAAAGCAATGGCTTTTGCGGAAGCCTATCTTGTACCAACCCAAAAAACCCCCAGCCCCAAAACAAACATACGCTCTTTGAGCGCACACTGCCACTGAATCAGCGTATCACGTTATGAGCGTTCTCCTCTCCCTGGTGCGCTGGGCTTGGATCAACCCCTTGTTACTTCGCATGTGGAATTGGCATTGGCAGCTCCCCAGGGTATGCGCTGCACGTTCAGCTTCTCCATTTCTGCCCCGAGATACACTCCGGCTGCTTTAGAAGATTGTAAAAACAATCAATAATAGATTAAACTGCACGTTTCCTTCAGACACCGGATCTGCTTACATGTACTGAGTGTTTCTGAACTGAAGAAGACATCTCAAAATTACAGAAATGCTTTGATATACCTGAACGTAGATTTTTTTTTTTTTTTGGTATCCGCAAGCTCTGTGATGCCAATTTTTATTGGGCTTAGGGGATAAATTGAAATCACTAGCACAGTTTTGTGATCGCTATCACAATTGGAAACAGGGGGCTAGTCCCCCACTTACACTACTGTTTCTTGATGATGTGCTTTTGTCAGTGAAAACGAGTTGGTAAAGACATGAGGACTACGTTTAAATTCAGCCGTATTCGTAGTTTTAAGCATGTGGCAAATGAGACGAGGGGAGGAAGAGCTTATGCTAACCCAAACAAATGGGAGAACTCATAACGTTTTCAAATGGTTTATTTGAAATCACATTAAATTCTGTTTGTAACCTGATGCATCTGTGAAACTGAGGCTGCCAAAACACGTTCACTTGTTGTAATACAACTGCTCCTGGGCTTTTACCGAACGTGCACAGCCACAGGGATGTTTAAATCGTGTGCTGTATATGCAAAGCACCATAGAATTTATTAAATAACTAATCCACAAAGCCTATCTTTTAACTCATTCAAGTAGGCAAATGAAGGCAGAAAGACAGAAGTGACCACATTGTGGCTCCACAGCAAACCTGCCAGGGCTGGGACGACAGTGCGGGAACCTGGCATTATGTTCCCAAGCCCTAATTGTCCTCCCAGGGCTGCGGTGAGCCTGTACCTTGGCGTCCTGAATGAGTGATTAAGCACCGTCAGCAGTGTGTCTCCCAAATCCAAAGGCGAGATTACTTTGCAGAGGAAAACAACACTGCCTGGGCGGCTAATTAATCACCTGTCTCCTCTTTGAAAGGCGGTGTCAGCAATGCTTCACACCAGTCAAAACCTACTCATGTGCCGCTTTGGCTTGGCTGGTTCTGGGAGGTGACGCTGGATCCCTATGCCAAGTGCTCCATCAGCCCTAGTCCATACCCGACCCCAGCTGAGCAGGACGGTTGGTCTTGAAGCCATCAAGGAGATGAAAGCCACACAGCCCCTCCACGCCTAAGCCAAAGATTTGAGTTTTCTAGTTGCAGGGCTGGCTGGAGTAGTGTTTCTGCAAGTGGAATTGTCTGGTTTGTGCTAATTTCATCCTCTGTGCACAAGGTAAAAGAAAACGAATGAAATAGGGGTACTAGAAGACATCATCTTGCCAGGGATTTGTGGGGTATCCCTCTTTGAAAGGGGGAGCTGCTCCCATTCAGACTCTGCAGCTGCTGTCCAGACCTACAGAAAGAGGACACTACCCTACATGGATTAACCTACCCAGTTGGCCTAATGAGCATTTCTGGGAGGAATCAGGGGGTGGCTCACCAGCTTGCTCACAGGTGGCTTCCACTGCTTCTTTGCAAACTACCCCAACACAAGACACCGAAATGACGCTATGCATGCGTCTCTCAAGCAGCCGTTCAAAACTGCGCATGCAAAGTCCTTTTTCTGAACAGAAAGTGGTGAGGTTTTTTCTAGAAAATCATGTTCTCCATCAACATGTGTGTTGAACTGATTTTTTGCCGAAGAAATAAATATACATTTGGGATTTTTTGGAAGCTTTTTATCCACTTTCATTTCTATTCCTCCCCGTTACTCCTTTAAAACAGGCCTGCTGGCCTACATTTGCAATGCTGAAAAAGGTGTAATCACATCTCCAATATTCAATAGTTTTATTGAAAGCATCTTGAGAAAATAATTTTTAATGAAACACATTTACTATTTCTCAGCTCTGATTTCCTAACCCCTCAAAATGACAAAAACCATTTGTCTGTTCAGAGGTGCTGGCCCAAAGCCCATCACACCTACAGGCTGTAGTTTTATGAAAGGAATGTTTGCCTAATTCTCCATACCATGGAATTATAACCTTAGTTTAATGAAGAAAAAAAATCCAGTACATAAGCAATCCCGCCAGAACACGGAGTTAAAGGACAAATCCAATCTAGGCAACTCAGAGGAGTGGACATGTATTTCCTCTCTGAGGCCACCTCTTAGCAAGGGCTAAGATACCACAGGGAGAGGTGTTGTTATAAAAAGAAAACACAGACTGTTGGAGCTGGAGCTGAACTGCTCCAGAGAATACCAGCTTCTGCTTTCCGGCACTTGCTCTCATGCAAGAGTAGGAGGAACCCTGTGCAGCACGGGTAAGGAAAAGAAAAAAAAAAGGCCGTAGTACCTAATTTTGCAAGACGTAAAACAGTTCAGGTAAATGTTAAATGATCTCAACTCTTGATTTCAGTGAAAGCTTTGCTACACTACTGGGCTAGGCAGAAGAAGGAGGAAGATGAGCTCAGTGCTTTCAGCAAGAACCTCTGCACATGCCAGCTTTCTTCTGCTATGGATGGGATGAGACACAGGCAGTGTTTCCTGGTGAGTTGTGGATATTTCTGTGAACTGCTTTCATGACGTTGCAGCAATTCCAACGGACAATGTGACATTTTTATGCCCTTTTGTTTATAAATCACTCATTTGTGTCTTGTAGGCTTCGGAATATAATCATCGCCCAGTTGCGTGGCTCAGTACGACGTTATGCTTCTTTTTCACTTTCTCTGGTAACCTAATCTAACAATGCGCAAATACTTCTTGGTTTCACTGTATCTGCTTTGTACTTCCTGATACCACAAACTGCTGAACTGTTTCTGTAGCTTTCATTTCCCCAAAAATTCACGTAGCAGCTTCATTTTGAATACGCCAGTGTTTCCCAAACTCGCATTTTCCAGGGTCTTCACGTTCTGCTTCTCAGCAAGCCCTGAGATGCTCCTGCCTTGACAACGCTGAGCAGCACGGGGTTGGTCTCTTATCTCACACCTCACATCCCCGAGGAGCTGTGGGCCAGGTGCTCCTCTGCCTGTTCTGCCAGCAGAGTCCGATTCGAGGGCAACGTCAAACTCCTGCCCAGGAATGTGCCGTGATGGCTGGGCATGTGTGACTGCCTTTCTCCAGGAAGGCACGGTCCCCTGTTCATGCTGCTCCCCTTCGCATTGGATAAATAAATGTTTATTGAGGGCAAGAAAGAGCACAAGAATGAACTTGGCTCTGTAAAGCCATGGTTACCGCTGCTGAGCTTGTGCATGGGGAGGCGGGATCTGAGATGTGCTCCAGGGGCACGGCTTGGAGCACAGCTTGTCCCCTGTCCCCAGAGGAACGCCGTAACTGCACTGCCCCTAGGTCCCCCGTGGTCTCTTTCTCTCTTCCACTTGGTGTTTAGCAATGCCGTCAAAAGACGGACAGCTTCTCCAGGAGAAGCATGAGTGCCCCAAGTCCCATCTCTCCGTGTGTTACTGCCTGGGGTGGTGGGAGATGCTGCCCTAAGGTGTCTTGAGCAGGCAACAGCCTTTTGCCACCTGGCTGCATGAGCTGGCTACTGACATATTCATAACACCAAAATACTTCAAACATACAAAAGAGAGGAAAATACAAGGATTTTAGGCATCCACCTCCAGAAGAGAGGAAAGACTTGCAAATTTTTAAGACAGCAGTGGCTCCTGGTGCCGTGCCCTGAGATGGGCACAGCTTAAGGCACACCCTATGCTGAAAGTTTTCTTTGGGCTACTGCGCAAGCCTTCCTGTTGGCACGCTGACTCCTCCAGCACCCTGCAGCTCCTGCACAGGTCACCAAGTCAACCTGGGTGCTGCCTGCCTTGGGCCTTCCTAAATGTGAATTAGCATAGCTGCCACTCACAGAGGATCCTTAAATAGAGAAGAGCAGCTGAGCACATAGCGAAGCCTGAAACAAGCCCCCGAGAAGGCTAGTGCTGGTCATACGGGCAGCCTTGTGTCAATGGGGGTTGCGGCCAATGCGGAGGGGATGCTGCCCAGTTTTGGCCTACCCATGCTGTTTTCCAGCCTGTGGTGAGCACAGCTGCGAGTAGGTGGCCGTGACAGAAGCATCAGCATTAGGCAGACAGAGCCCGTGAGCCATGCTATAGGATGTACCCTGCTCAAGAGGGAGTTAGATATCACTGTCTCGGGACTTCTGGCCCCTGGACAGCTGGCCACCTGTGGCCGCTTGGCCACTAAGATGCCAGTGGGATGCTGCTTGACAGAAGATCACGAAGCGCAGCCAGGCCGGGGTGAAGATAGGCCCTTGGCAAGGGCGGCAGGATAATGAGAGACACAGATCCAATTTAGTAGATCTTGCATGCGCCACTGAGCATGCAAACACTGCAAGGGTAGACACCTCCATTCAACGCGAGCCTCACGCAGCAGCCAGCCCAAGGGCTCATCTCTCTGCTGAGGCACTGCTGGTGCTTTGCTCATGAGCGGCTTCCCCCAAAAACACCTACTAAGAATACACACAGCACATGTAGTAGGTAACCAGCTAACTCCTAAGGACATGTGAATCAGCTTCTAGAAATGGCAACAACTTCTTTCACCTGTTTCTTTAATCTGTTAGAGCAGATGAAACAAATTAGGTACGCTGCTGCCTTAAATCACTGATCAGCTTCAACAGGGTCCGTATTTCTGTCACCTTAGGTTTGCCGGCAAAAGTATTACTCTTAGTTACATCAACCCACATAGTTTGAAAAGTAGCCAAGGTTTGGGACACAGAGTTTCTTTTTTAGATCCGGAGTGGAAGGAGTACAACTAATAAATTTCTTTTGCAATGCAAGAGAATCAAAGTGATTTCTTCTCTTGTTTTGACAAAACTTGGTAATTTTTTGCACCTGATTTTATCATCAGGTAAATATCAGAAAAAACCTCACAATGTTTTCAGTTTTCATTAGTAATGGAATAAACATAGTCAAAAGAAGTGTTTACAACCAAAAGTCATTTTGCCGTGAAGATTATGTATTTATGACAAAAAATGCATGTTCCGGATGGAAATCAGTTAAGGAAAACTCCTTATTCAAAGAACATACACTTGTAGCCATACTCAAAAGCTATTGAAATCAGCAGCTATATCTCAGTAAGATCCAAATGACCTTTGAACGTGTTCCGTTTTCAAAACAAAAGACCACCACAGGGCTCTTACTGATGAAGTTCCCCCTTCTTAGCTTGATTAACAATAATGATTGCAAACACTTAACTCCTTTTCAGGCTCTTCTTGATTGGCTCTTGCAAGGAACAAAGTAAAAGTGATCGTGAATACTTACTCTATGCCCTAAAAGTTCAAAAGAGACATTTTACCAGATGCTCCGGGTTGCAGAGTAAGGGCTCCAGCAGCTCTGGAAGAGGGATCAGAAATGCAATTGATTCTCACCCGCTGCTGTAAATTCATTGTTTCTCTCCTGTCAGTCACTGTCAGGAATAGTGTAGGAGAATGTCTGAGAAGCAGATGGCTCCATCTAATAAATTTTGCAGGCTCATTTTTTAAACAAGTGGAGCAGTCAGCACTGACGGCACTACAAAAAAACCCTGCTGCCCGTCCCAATGTCAGTAGCAGCACTGAAAACGCGCTGGATGTCCCCACTGGTTGGTAGGCTGGTCAGGTAGGCAACGCCGATTCCTGCCGGGACTGGCGATAGCCCGTTTCTCAATTCCCGCAAAGGCTGCGGCACAAGTTTCTCGCTCGCTAGCAAATGTCCCCTGGGGCGCGGGGAGCTGAGGAGAAACCTGGTGGACGGGAAGAAATACAAAGCATAAGGAATATATTTTTCTTCAAACCATCAGCTTGGACCTGCTTTGATGCTGACTGATAGAACCATGTGTAGGCTTGCCAAGTCCCCTTTACTATGCATAAGCAACAAGAGCTAATTGGTAGATGGTGCCGCGGGTGGTTTTGCTGTTCTCGGTGGAACTCTTTCCTTTCCACTTCCCGACATCTCCAGCAGCTATTCGCAGCGCTAGGTCGGGTAGGCCCAAGCGAAATGCCGAACGTGCCCCCAGTAGCTTTTCCAAGCAATGGTACTTTATTGTATGTATATACGCACGTATGCATTATCTATGTATGCATTATTATTAGGCAGACCGGCTTTGCAACTGTACCAAGCACTTGTTCTCCGAAGACAGAGCAGTGAATCTATTTCTGTTGTAGGTAGAATCCAAGGGTGGGGAAATGTATCTGTCTTCATGGATTGCTGTAAGTGAAACATCAAATGTATTCTGAAGACATAAGTCAGTTTTCTCACGTTTCTTCCATTTTGCGAATAGAGTAGTAGTGCGTGCATATTCGTGAGTACATGAAATTGATGGGGAATAATTACGCTATTCTGGGTAGCAGTAAAAAGGGTTACATTTTACTCACTTTTAGCCTGAGAACCACTGCAGAAATAGTCACTCGAATGTTTAGAAAATAGATTCCTGATGGATACAGGATTCCTGAAGTTTCTGTGCGTCAGAAGATTCTCCCCTTTTAGAAGGTCTGCAGACAGTGGGCTCAATTGTCCATATATTTTTTTATCTTTTATTTTGAATACACTATAGATAGTATATATAACTATGGAATGTGGTTTATATATATATAATATTTCATTTTTTAAAAATAAAACATACATTAAAGCAGGTAAATGATTGTTAACACTTGTTTTGCCTCAGGACAGAGAGTCCCAAGCAGTTCTGCGTTGCAGGCTAGCGCAGACAGTGTTGCAGGACACTCACCAGTATGACAAGGCAGCTGTCTTGCAGGGCTTGACAGTTATCCATGGGGAGAAGGGAAAAATTGGTAGAACCGCTAACAAAGCTTCAGAAAAAATCACGTTGAGATTTTTTTATTCATCTCTCATTGCAGGTATGTGAAAATTTTGAATTATTTTTAAGCAATAATTTTCCAACGAAATGTGAACTTTTGTCAGTTTGGTGTCTGTCTACATTTTAGTATAAAAGAAAACTATTTGGCTGAACATCCTTGAAAATCTATTTTTGATATGTATAACTAACCAGAACTTGCAAATCTTCCGTATCAAAATGCAACTCAGCATTTCAAATGTCATTTAAATACCTTCAAACGTATAATCACTTCCAGGTTGCAGAATGTTCTCCTCACAACGCTCGAAATTTTAAACAGAGTGCCTTTTGCTGTGAAATCGGCCTTGAGAAAAATGTCTATTGAACACCTGATAAAAGGGCACTCTGATCAAAGACAGAAAGCCCAATTCGCTGACAGGCAAACAAAACTCTTGATACAACTGTGGATCTCCCGTTTGCTTAGAGAAGCCCAGGCTAGTGCCAGATGTTATGTCTATAGACACAATGAATGCAAATTATGCAGCGCTGCAGGAAGATGGAGGCCTGCATTCATTGCTGGCCTCTGCTTCTCCAGGCTGCACCTATTTCAGAAAATATTAACTATCTGTTAAACGTGTCCTGTATATCTTGTCATTTGCTTCTGAGATTTCCTGTTAAAGATCAAAGGCAGCTGATACCTTCCACCTTGGAATAGTTAGGAAACAGGTGCCAATTTTGGGACAGGGAAAGGGAAGAAAAGGAAATCACTCTTCTCAAACTCCATGTTTGGAACTACTAATATATTAGAGATGTCGTTTTGTGATAGATACTTTCACAGATAACTCTCCACACACACACCTTCCTCACACTGAGGAAAAGAATCCATAACCTCGATGACCAAAAGTGCCCAGCATATCCTATATGGTCAGCACTATAGAGTTACGGGTATAAGCAGTTCTTCACATAAATCTTCTTTCCTAACTAAAAATCTTTCACCACGGATGTGAAAATAACGTAGAGTCCAAATAATACTTGTAATAAAGTAGCAGCAGGATTTAAACCCTGCTGTGTTCGCTTGCTGCAAAAAATTACTTTATTTATGTGGAGAGACAAATAAGACATGCTACATGTATAATTTACTTGCTTTCAATATACATGTTATAGATTGAGAGTGCACTTAATTATTGATTATGGAACAAATCTTTGGAAACTGGAACATTTCCAGCAGTACCCAAAGCAGAAGGTACGGAGTTTTGCTGTTTCTTTTGCATATTTTTCCTTCAGCAGGTATTTGGCCTATGAAAATAGGGCAGGGCAAGAAAGCAGGCTTACGAGCTTTCTTCCAGATTCAAGAGAATGGATCTATTATTGTGATTTCAGCACAGGCAGAATATCCAGTGATGCTCACAAAATACAGACGTACAGTCCTTGCCCCAGGAGAAGCGTGCTTCAAGGCCCTGATCTTACTTAGGGATGTGGGCAATTCTATCCGTGCAGGTGACACTACTGAAATCAGGGAAACTTCTCTCCTGATGCAGTTTCTAGCAGCTGGAGATGTGCTTTTTGGATCTGGGCCCTTGAATATTATTATTTGAAACACATCGTGATGCATTTACTTGTGGTGGGTAATACATTAGTCTGCATGGACTCTCACTGACTTCAGGGAGTCTGCTAGCAGTGCAAGGACCCGTTCAGCAGCCAAAACCTGGCCACAGGCACAATGTATATTATCACGGCAAAAATTCATTTTGAGCTGTGTTTGGGGAAAGCCCTGTGCATCTCTGTGGGTGACAGCACCAGCATGTTTGGTGCTGCTTCCTAGCTATTCTCAATGCAAGAGGGAGGAAAATCAGCATCAGTTCTTCTTTGGAGGCTACAGGAATTATCAGGAGCACCGGCAGCACATTCTCCCAAGCTGCTCCCATCTCGTAAGTTTGCAGACTTTTGAGTTCTGATGAGTGAGGTGCCCTGCCCTATTTATGAGCTTCAGTAAAGTTATTCCTGTGCTTTGAGTGCATTTTGGCATCCAGAGTGAGATGCCAGGGACAGCGGGCTGAAGCTTCTAGCCCAAATAAGATCCTCCCAGATAAATTTAGGGGGAAACTCCACAATATTTTCTTAATATTTTTGTTTTCTCAGCACTTAATTCAATTTCACTTCACTCTAGAAGAATAACAAAGTGATAGGACTGTGTGTCCCGTTTACCAGGATGTCATTCCAAGACAGTGACTGCCTGAATTTAAAAGGACACGGGCTCCCCTTGACCATTTTGTTGAAGGGGGTATGTACACAGAAGCAGGTAAGAATTTCTGTACTAATTTTCAGTGAAATACTGGTGTTTATAGGGCTGGCTCACTGTAAAACTTTGAGCAGAAAGCACTGATGCTGTGCTTACAAGTGCAGAGACTTCATCCTACTGAGATATTCATCAACTTCTGTCAGAGTATAGAGAGGTATTTTTCACGTCAGACACTTTCACATTGAAACCATGTGGTTGTTCGAAACAAACATAATAGAAAAGAACCAAAATCATTCTTTTGGAGAGGGAGGAGAGGAAAGAGAGAATGAGAGCAAGAGCCTCTTATTCTATCTTACTCATCTTGGTGAGGAATAAAAGAGTGAGGTCCCATGCTTAAGAATGAGATATAAATGTCACTTTTTGGCCTCCAGCAAAACAGACCGTATGCCTACACCACAGCCACCGCATGTCGCCTGAGCAAACCTGAGTTAGGCTTCAGCTCGCTGTCTGGATACTGCTCCCAGGTCTGCCTTGGCAGCAGAGAGCCCAGGGCAGATCTGCCTCTCCGACCAGCTCAGCTTCTTGGGCAGCATCTCTGCCACATCTACAATCCAAGCAGTGCCTAAGCCAGTTTTGTCTCTCTGACCCTAATCAAGGTGAAGAAACAGCACAAACAAAAAAAAAGGGGAAAAGTAACAGTGAAAATTATAACAAACAGTATTCTCCAGAACAAGGGCAGTCACGACAGCTTCTCTGGGCTAACCAGTGAGCCACAGTTTAGTACTCCGACTCCCTTTGCTACTCAGGGACACCGGTCAGTTAGTCTGATTAGGCTTCCCTGCTTCATTTCTCCTTTCCAGGCACAGCAGAGCTGGCTGCCCTGCGCGCTTCCCTCCTGCTGATGCAGTGCAAATCAGATGAAAGAGGGGAGAGAGGGGAAAGCTAGCGACTGCAACGAGGAACTCACAAGGAAGAAGAAATCAGAGCAAGGTCTCGGATGACTCGCGCTGGGGTTTCGGCGATCCCTGGTAAGTGTGGCCACTGGTTACTACTCTTTCATTGGCAATGTCTGATGTGTAGGAGGCCACAGACCTCGAGACATATGAGCAAATGGCAGTGTCTGAAGGCTGAACCATGCCAGCTTTAGCACAGTATCCCTCCGTATTTCATTCCATAGGCAGGATCCTTTCATTAACCTGCCCCTAGAAGATACCGATGGCAGAATAGCCTGTCCTCACTTTTGCCCCCCGTCATATCAGTCGCACCCAACTGCTCACACTCTTGTCTGTCGATTTCTGTTAGAGTCCATGCCACATTTCTCTTGTTTACCAGAAAAAGGAAAATATGAGTGGACTAAACAAGTCATTTTGTACCCCTTTGGCACTTCTTCAAATGTCAGCTTTGAACATCCCAGGTCAGTGGCACACCTTACGGTCCTCCCACAGATGGCTGTGGCTGCGGCTCCTCTACAAGCTCAGCTGCACACTGGGTGCCTGGGACTCAGCCACAGCACTGGCAGGTGGGTACAGTAACTCCTGTACACAGGACAAAGTAAACCCAGCAGAGTATTTCACAGCTATGCAATATGCAGTTACAGGCACAACCAGATGGATGTTCGGATTATTCCAACACAGAATTACAGTGCAGTTTGTTACAACAGTCAAGGCCAAGTGAGACCCACGTTCCTCCTTCACTCACATGGCATACTGAGTCCCTGGCTTTGGTGTAAGCATAATCACTAAGGGGCGATTCAGGTGAAGCTTAGATCTTACACCGCACTTTTTTCTTCCTCCCCCCACTCTAAGTCAGATAAGTAAATAAAGAAAGAACTCTGCAAGAAAAGTTGAGTATTATGTATCTATAAAAGAATTTCCAGAAAGTAACAGGTGACTAATATTACTGATGCAACACGAATATAATAGGTGAATTTCAGCAGTAAATCACAATCATGATACCTATGCCTTAGGGTATTAAGACGTGATGTAAACTTGAGAGCTTTTGAGACCTTTGATCTGTGTTACAGGGATCTGAACACAGCGTCTCAATAAAACAAGGGGGGGGGGGGAAA